>JANVCL010000212.1:18012854-18051849 GCA_026546855.1 Erythroxylum incrassatum | reverse complement strand
ATGATGTAGCGAGCTATATCATATTAGTATTTTTCATATAATATGTATGAATTTTATTATTTAATAAATTAAAAATAATTTGTAAGGACCTATCTTAAAAAAATTATAGGGTTACGATTAAATATTTAATTTTACAAAAATTAAAATTTTGACAATAATAAAATAGAACAAAATTTAAATTTTACAAAAAAAATTAAAAGTGTAATTAATTAATTGTAATTAGGCATAAATTAACTTGCAAAAATTAATTAATATAAAGCTTGGTTTATTGAGGAGGGTATGTGAAAACGCTACTATTGTGTAGGTTTTCACATTTCAGATGTTTGAGCTCCAACAGCTACTTTTACAACAACATTATTACCAAACATAAGATTCAAACAGCTGCCTTGAATAAGCTAAAATATAACTGATTCAAGTTCCACCAAACGCAGCCTGTGTGGAAGACGGGCGACAGATGCTTCCTCCTTAGATTAGTTTTTTTTAATAATTTTAATGCTTCAATTTTTTGTATACTTACCTGAAATTGATTGGTATCCTTAGTATGAAATTTATTGGTATCCTTAGTACGGGTTTGTAAGTTACAAATTTGTACCGTTTTTGAGTCCGGACAGTACAAAATTCATACGTCTGAATGGCACTACAAAAACCTAGAAAGCCCAGCACTTTGAAAGCGTGAAGCTACATTGTACATTAGGTTCTCAGTTCTCACTAGGAAAAAGAAAGAAAAGTGAAAAAAGAATTGAAGTCTGGATCAATAATCTCATTACTGTCTGGGCCACTCTCTATCCACCAATGCTTGTGATTGTAATTGCATTGAGTAAATATTAGGCATTTAGTTGAATAATTTCTCAAATCAAAAAGGGTATAGGAAGTAGGAAAAGGACAGCCATTTAAATCCAGTGGACCTCTTCAGGAAGCATTATCTGTACTTTTCCCTACTCTGGCCTCCTCTACCACAAAACGTTTGATAAGACATTTTCTTCTGACTTGATTGATAGATAAACATCGAGAGTCCAGACATACCATTATAAAATAAAAATTCAATTTTAATTTTAGTTAAGTTCTTTTGCATTATTTTATTTATTACACTTTTAAATGATTTTGTGTTTCGAAATGAAAAATGAATCAGACTCGGACTCGGACTCGGACATTTTACTCTAGCTTTTAAACCCATTCATTTGCAGCGTGCGTCTACGCTAAAAAAGCAAATCCGTCTTAAATTAATTTCTCCGTTTCAACCTTTACATGAACGGTGCCACTAATGTTCTATGCATGTGTAATCCAACAATTCAATTCGACTGTCACAGAATGAGACCTTGAACACCTAATATGATAAAATTCCCATAACAGGATAATCTTTTTGACAACAAAAGTTACTATGGTTGGAGAAAGAATAAAGAGATGATATATGTGCACGTAAATAAAAAATTTAAACTTGGCCGAATTTTCTTTTTAATTAAAAAAGCGAATTATAATGGAAGTAGAAAGAAATGATATTTTTAGCCCCACAGGCAGCACTGGGACTGGGTAATGCGATGAAGAGATTCCCAAGCGGTCATTTCACAATCGAGGTTTTGCTTCTTTGTGGATAGGGCCAAGCCTCTTTAGAGATGTTTACTTTTTTTAGTGTGAAGTTTCTTTTCTTCAACTCCCAAAGTGCAATGAAATATCCCATCTACCTCCATCAACCATATGTCTCATCTCAAGTCACCAATACATGTAATGTTGCCCCCACCCCCTCATGGCCATGTTCAACTATTTATTAATTTCCCCTGCTAGTAGCTTCTTTTCCATCTTCCATGTACTTCCTTATTTGCATAGCTTAATTTGGTAGAACATAGGTAAATATATCACATACCTCGGACTCCGGTCTTTTCTGAAACTTGGACAACTTCAACTTGCCTACACAAGACGGGTGATCTCGTCTGGTCGGACACAAAAATGAAAATTGGCCCATTCAGGTGTCGAACCTGCGACCTTGGCTAATTAGCTGTAACCAACTGAGTTTGCTAGGCGTAAGCAACGTTTTCATGGGCCTATTTATATACCTCAGAGTAAGGAAGGAGAGTAGCAGCACATCAACACTAGTGAGGTGGTCGCCCTACACAAAAAAATCATGAGGAGTCATGAGCCTCGTTCAAGCTCTTCGTGTGCAGCTTGCAAGTTCTTGAAGAGAAGATGCAGTCCTAACTGCATATTTGCTCCATATTTTCGTTCCGATGAGCCTAAGAAGTTCGCAAAAGTCCACAAGGTGTTTGGTGCAAGCAATGTAAGCAAGATCCTGATAGAAGTGCCTGAACAGCAACGTGAAGACACGGTGAATTCGCTGGCTTATGAGGCTGAGGCAAGGCTCAGAGACCCTGTTTATGGTTGCATTGGTGCTATAGCTTTGCTGCAGAGAAAAATGATCGAGCTCCAGGTTGATCTCGCTCTTGCCAGAGCTCGCCTAGCCCGCTATGCTGCTAATTCTTCGTCTACCATCTTCAGCGATCGTGGTGCCATCGAACCCTTCTGCGAACTTCCTGTTTGTGCTGGATTTATTGACAGTTTTCAACAGAATCCATCGGAGCTCGCCCAAGACGGAGCTATCAATGAATTTACTCATTTCCCGTATATACTCTGATCTCTCTCTTGTTCTTTCTCTGTGATGTTGCTCACAAGTACTTAGCCTACTGTTCATGTTCTGATAAGAATCAAGAATGCCATACTCAGCCCTCTGAATAACTAGTTAACTAAAAGCTTTTTCCTTCATAAGCTCAGTTGTTTGAAGTTATACATGGATGGTACAAAAAACCAATAGCAAATTAGTCAGAATTTGGAAACATCATCCAATCAAGAGCTAGTAGTCTCAGTTAACTCATGGATAACTTTTGCTTCCCTACCAACGGGTTTAGAAGTTATGGCAAGTCGAATTGATATCAGTGAAAAGCTAAGAAAATGGTGACGCACCGGAATTCACATAAGCCCTCGAGTATCCTGAAGCACCGAATTTGGGCAATGATGTCATCAGCCCCACAAGGCATTTACTTTATTTTGTGCATATGGGAATCCAAAGACTTGGCTTGGCCAAACCCCAGTTTCTTCACCTTCATAATAAGTCGGTTCCAGATATAGTCCCGCTTTAAAATCACCATAAATCATAGACCTAACACATATTTACTTTAGTTCTAGATCAAACAGTATTTTCTAAGCTTGTTGCTGCAGTACTATTCGTTTAGTTGCATTGAGAAATGTCAAGAATTAGATTTCGAATATGTTACCGTCAGACATCGTCAAAACCCTTTGTTCTCTTTCGAACACCAATCATAACGCAAAGAAATTACACAGTAATTTTATTAAGATAAATCCGCATCACATTTTTATCACTAAAGGGGACTACTAATGTAGGTTACAATCTAGTAGATCAGGAAATAGAGACAATCTTTAGCACATTTTATCTACAAAAAAACAATGTTGTGCTGCAGGTACATCATCTTCGCAATTGGCATTTACTTTGTGCCCAACATGGGGGCTCCTGGCGATAGGAATGACAGCTTCCATTGGTGGATGTACAGATCCACAAGAGTGCTTTCATGGATTGTTATTGGTCTACTTTTTTCAAAGACAAGTGCTTAAGAGATCTCAATTATCAGTTCCTCCCTGTTCAAATCCAAATTTGTATCAGACCCCAACAGATGCAATCTTAAGAGACACCAGAAGGATTTCATTCTGTTCATACAAATGCATGTGCAAAAACGAGTCATTCTGGGATACAACAGTTAAGTGTCAATGAATGCCCCGACATCCACTTATCCTCTATGTTATATCCAATGAAGAACCATAATACTTTTATCATATCAAATACATATATATGCTCTATCTGAACAATGTCGACACCTGAATCTTCTAGCTTAGTGGACGATAAGCATCTCATAACCAATCTTAGGCTGCAATTTTCTTCCAATCTAACACAAGACAACAGTCTGCTAATATAAAGGACAGGAAACTTTAAAATATCAGATCCCTTCATGGAGCAAAAATAGCACCCACAGGACCATGATTTGCCCATCAAGAACTCTTTCCCCTCTATCATGATGATGCCCATAAATGACAGAGGTGACTCGTCTACACTAAGATTGCACAAATGAACTATAATCACAATACCAAAATATCCCTTTACTTAAACCATTGCGTATTTCAAGAAACTAACATCCTAACAGGATAGGCAGTTGGAGGTTATACGCAGAAGCAACCCAAAACCCACCTCATTTTACGTTAGATTTCTATTGGTATTCTGAGATATTTCAATGCCTGCAAAAGTGCCAATTCTAATCTGGACTTTATAAAGTATAAATGATACAACCGAGTTTGAGCAACTATTTTTATTTTCAATTGAATGAAATAAAGCATCCCAAGTTCCTGCTTTGAAAAGGTAACCGATCTAGAGATGCAAGTCCCATGCTTCCTCAGCAGATGGCTGGCAATTGTAGGTTTCGAAGTAGGCACTACTCTTAGACAAGTTCAAAGACCAAAAAAGGAAAGAGAGATGGAGAGAGCAAAACCCAGAAACAAAGAACGGCATGTGTCAAATCACTTAATTGTGAGCATTCTGATGACAATACCTATGCAACGAGACCGTGTTAACTAAAGAAACAATCAGAACCAGCGTCTTTGCTGAGGCTCGCAGGAAGATTTCAGGTCATTTACCTACCGAAACTTCTTTATCAACAACTAAATCAATATCTCCACCATTATCCTTCCTTTTTTCGGTTAATGAGCAGATTAGAAATTCAATACTTCGCAAATCCACAATCCAATTCAATAAAAATGAGACTGATCTAATCTACGTGTTTTGCTCGATTATTCACCTGAACCAGAACCGAACTTTGCTCGCTTCAGGGACTTTCGCCGAAGTTCCATCTGAGCATCCATGAACATGTTCATTCTCTCCAACTCCAGCTCCTTAGTGACTTCCATTCGCTGCTTTTCCAACTCCATCATTTGCTGCTGTTTCGAGCTCTCAATTCTTTCATATATCTCCCCAAACTTCAATATCGCTCTCGCTAATTCTCTACACGCAGCTCCATCCGAGAAATCCACATCCTCCATCCGATGCTGCTTCTTAACCAGTCTCTCATCAAACCCTGAGATCTCGTCCTCTTCTTCGTCGTCACCCAAAGAGCTCTCGCTGGAATTCGAAACACCCGAATAGATCTCTCGTTTAGGGTTTGCTTTTGGTTTAACGGAGAGGGTGACGGTGGTGGACGGTTTTTTGGAATTGGCGGCATTAGTATTGGAGCCGATAAGTGAATCAAGACGATAATAAAACGGCCACTTTGACGGAGGAGGTTTGGCCTTCTCGAGCTTGTACTTCTTCTTCAGAGTATCAATCCGGTTCTTACACTGGATGTCTGTCTTCCGAGGCTTACCGCCGTTTTGACCGGCGTTGACGGCGTCGGCGACTTCTTTCCAGTCCTTTTGCCGGAGATTTCCTCTATTAAGACTAACGTAACGGTCCCCCCAAGCTTCGATTAGAGTTGCCGTGGCTCCTTCGCTCCAGCAGTCTTCACGGCCGCTAGCGAAGGCGCCGGAGGACTGATGATGGCGGTTGGGATGGGCGCGAGAGGCGGTGGGGTCCATTTAAGAGGAGAAGATAAGAGTGGAGCTGAAGTGCGGCGGGTGAGTTGGTGGAGGATAAGAGAAAAGGAGTGGTATTGGCGAGACAAAGGGAATGGGTCAGAGCAGAGATGGCCGTGCATTTGACCGCCGGTGACGTCAGCTCCGTTATGGGGTTGGACGGAATGAATCCACTTAAAAAGGATAACCACGTGCGCACGTTAAAAATAAAATAGCTAATTATACTGAGTAAATTTAGCAACACAAAGACTTCATTCTCTTTACCTATCTACTTAAGTAAATTTTTTGAAAACTTATGTGGATTAAGTTCCAAATCTTTATAAACTATGTCCCCCCCACCCCTCTTTCTATTTTACGCGCGCCAATCCCTCTTCCAACAAACTCTTACGGTAACTTGAATTGCCACGGGCTCAACACAACAACGTTAACAAAAGTATAGCCACCAAGGTTTGGATAAGATTGTGAGCTCTGACCTCTGAGGGTAAAAACGTATCAAACCTCCTCCTTTGAAGTTTTAGGAGTTGTGGACCCAGACCTAGACCAGTAACTTTCCTTTTTAGGAATGTTAAAATAATAAACTACTAAAACCATCCGGACCTAGAACAATAACTTTCCTTTTTAAGGATGTTAAAATAATAAACTACTATAACCCAGACCTAAAACGATAACTTTCCTTCCTCATTTCACCAGCTCATCTTCCAAAATTAGTCCTTACCCATTTCCCTACCCTCACATCAGCAACCCCTGCCTCCCTCCGCTACTTCCCCACACTCTTTCTTGGTGACGTGGGTGCCTCCCTCTTCTCTTCCCTAGAAAACCTCACGGGGGATGCCACCAATTCAGGAAAGTTAAGGTACATTCCTCCAACTCTTCGCAATGCTACAGTCGCCTTCTTTTATTGCAGGTCCAACTTTGACCTGAAAAAACTTATAATGGATAAATAAAAATGATATTTTCATTTTTAAATTTTGCAACAAAAAATACTCGAAGCAAGCCCTTGGCATATAGTATATGGTAGGCTATTGATGTCCCAAAAATGGCGACCAAGCATGGATTTGTCCTAAACAAGAATGAGGTGTGTCCATATAGACTAATTTCTATAATATTCCTCTAAAATACTAGTTTCTCATTTATCTGACAAGTTTTGTAGATAAATCTTTTAGTATTTTAAATTAATAGTTATTATACATAAATATATTAACAATAAATAAAGAATGAATTAAAAGTATAAAACTTACCCTACTGCATTTTTTTCATCATATGTTCTATCTTTGCTAATGATCTAACAAAACTCTCTAAATCTTCACAATATAATTTAATTTAATTTATCGCTCGTGATTATTCTTCAATAGAGAAAATATATTTGCATTCAATCACATCAAATAGACTATCCATAATATTAATTATATGTGCGTCTTCATTATATAAGTAATAAAGATTGAGAAAATAAGATGCTAAGTGGATCTTTTGAGTAAGATGCTTATCCCATCGTCAGTCAATAATATCTATGTACAACTTGTACAATTTTTCCTTCCCTTTAAAAAGATTTATAATTGTTTTGTGAATTCTATATATACCATCATATATATATATATCCTAAAGGACGGCTTCTCATCTGAGTCAAAAATTCTCAACAACCTTATAAGTGGAATCACAATCTTCACAACGATCAAACAAGCCTCCCAAAATTTATTATCTAGAATAATAACACAAATTTATTTCCCCTTTTCACTCTTTGATAACTTATGACTTGAAAAGTGTTTACTTATCACTAAATTTTGAAGTAATTGCTTATGTTCATAAACACTTTTCAAAGTAATAAATGTAGTTGCAAACATGGTAGCAGAGGGACGCATGTTCTCAACCCAATCTTCTAGCTTTCTTAACCATGACAAAAATGTGTATGACTATACACAAAAATTGTGATCTTAGATGCATAGGAAGCAATACTAGAAATATGATCCATACCACCAATATCTTTTAAAATAAGATTTATACAATGAACAACACATGGAAACCAATAAATATGTCCATACTTTGATTGTAATAAGTACTCAGTTTATCATCATCATCATCACCTAGTTTGAAATCCCGCAATGAAGCGAGGTCTGGGGAGGCCTGATAGTATGCAGTCTTATCCCTACATAGTAGAGAGGCTATTTTCAGTAGATCCATATGCAAATGAGACAAGATATGAATGGTGCAGGTTACATAGAGAAAAGTAAAACAAATAAACTAATAAGAATAATAAATACATAAATAATAAGAAAATAAAATAAACAATAATAAATAAATAAATATATAAAATACTAAAAATTTAATAAAACTAATAATAGTAACAAAAAGGAGAAAGGGCTAACTTGTGAAGCTTAAAACGGAGGCTAAAAAGCGTGGTACCAACGGTTATCCAAATTAGAAAATTAACGGTAGCTTAAGATAACGGCAAATTGTCAGGAGGCTCGAGACCGCGAATACGACGCAGGAAGGGCTAGGATAACCTGCCACACGCAAGGGCTTTCATCATTTGCCGGGTATGCAGACCTACGTCCCCTTCTTCGAAGGAACCTCAAGCATGGAAAGTGTTGTCGAAGGAAACTTTGGAGAGTTTACAGATTGCGCTGAGACACGCATAGCCCAACCCAAATAAAAACCTTGACTACTAATGGAGGGCTCATAATGGCAAAGTGAGGGCAACTAGGAAAATATTGATGCATAGTCGGTAGTCGTAAAAACATACGCAGGAATAAGGCGCCAAGGTGCTAAAAATACGAATAATAAAACTATGACAAAGACAAAAAGACAATAAAATAAAAAGAACCAAAATAAAATAGAAGAAAGTAAATAAATATCGGACCAAACGATGGGAACCTCAATCTTGCAAAAACACCCACGATGACTTTGCAGTAGGAGAGCGCAAAAGGAGAGAAAAAGAACTTAAGAGCTGGCGAGGAAGTGGTAAAAAAAAGGAAAAGACTTATGGGACTCCTCCCTCCAGTCTACAGCCATCAAGTACATTCATTAAAAAGGGCTCTGCGGCGCAGTTGATGGGAGTGCCAATGAAGGGAATCGCTGGAATCTCAAGATCCCACGGCTGGAAAGCTAATCCAACATAGGATACTAAATGCCTTGCTACACGACAAAACAAAAAACAAGACATCCATTCTCTCTTCCTCTTCCCCTCGCTCACCTACTACAACTACACTCTGCAACTTCCCAAGTAGAGAACTCCATAACTACACTACATTACGAGATAAGCCATCTAGCCTTCAAGCAGTACTACACTACCGTTGCCAACTGTCTAGCTCACACTGGTAACTCACAACCAACGAAGAAAGCTAACTTACAAGTAGAGAAGAAGCTACATTAGAGAAGGTAAGCTGTGATTTTGCAGACCCATTAAAACAAGGAATAAGAAGCAAACCTCATAAAAGTTTGACTCAAAACGGACCTTACCAAACCTTAGTACCAAAGTCAGGATTAGCATCATCAAACCAACTCATTCAAAGATTTGAGAGTTGGATTCATCACGAACACCATTTTTCGGAAGGCAGAGTCTTTCGGAATTCTCTCATATTTCTAGCAAGCAACTGGTAAAAACTATAAGTATCGTGCAAAAGTTTTAGCAGAAGAAACACTAACCTGGTTTCTGAAGTCTGGATTATTGTACATGGCCAAGAAGATAAGCCACCACCCACTATGCACCATGCGCCAACAATGAAATGAAAATTATAAATCCCACAAAAGAAACAAAGCATACCTTGACAGTGAAATATATAGTTTTGTCGGTGGTAACTCTTTCAAAAACTCCAAAAGAACGAGACTTTGAGAGAAACCCCAAAAATCCATTGTGATCCAGTTCCACCACTTGTTGATCAAAATTTTGACAAATAGAAAATGTTGTGTATCTAAAGGATACAGAAGAGATGAGCGCTTTTCCTTCTCCTCCACGGCGGGATTAGCGACGGTGGAAAGGAGAGGCCCAAGGTCTTTGACAGATTGGTGAAAAATATGTGTTGGGCAAAGGCGGAAATTGTCCCAGATCGACACCCTTTAACGACTGAAGATTCCCGATCAAGTTTGGAAGCTAACCCGAGAACCGATTCCCTGAAAGATCCAAACCTTCAAGGCTTTTCATATCTCCAATCCAGTTTGGAACTTGGCCAGCTAACAAGTTCAGAAGACGGAATGTTCCTTGAAAACTAGTTTTGAGCCAAGGAAATGGCTCTAAGAGACCCACATTGCTTGAAGAAGTCATTCGGAACAGGGCCAGACAAAAGAGTTTTGACGCAAATCCAGAGTTCTGAGGTTTTGGAGGCGAGCGAGAGAGGGGCTAATAGCACCACTGAAGTTGTTCCTGAAAAGTGAGACCTTTTAGAGAAACTGGAGCTGCAATAGTCCACGCCCGATTTGACCCGACAGGGAAAAGCCGTCGAGACTGAGGTACAACCCACTCAACAACTTCAGAAAATAATTCAGATAAAGCATTAGCATTTTTTACCATATCAAAAGCATCAACAGACTTGATAAAACTTGTTCCAATATTACAATAAAATAAGAAATTAATCAAAGTTCTTTGTCTTTAATCAATCCACCCATCTGCCATAATAGTGCATCTTGTCGATTCCCAACTAGACATATATGTATCCACAATTGGCTGACATTCTTTTTTAAATCTTGAAGTAAAGGCACATGCAGCTCATAATAAGAAGATACCTTAAATTCTGGACTTATTGTTGTTGTAGCATTTATTATTTTTTGAAAACATAGTGAATTTAAAGCATTTAAAGGAATGCAAAACAACATTCTTATTAGTCAAAATGCTTTTTAGACTAGGTTGAAAACCAGAAGTAGTTCTTGAAGAAAAATAAGAATTTATGTCTACTATAGCTTTCCTTTTTTCCTTCTCTAGTACTTGTGGTGTTTTGTTCTCTCCAAATGATATATCATGAGCTTTTTTATTTTCCTTTTCCTTTTTTATTTGTTACTGCAAATATTTTTCAATCAAATCACGTACATTAAATGGTACGTTTTTGCAAAAAGCAAAATTACCCTTAACTCCAGCAAGATGTTCTTTGATTATATAAATTCCACTCCTTTTAAATATTCTACTACAAAATATACAATTATATTGGATATTTTCATCAAATACTTAAGAAGAAGAAAAATAATTTTATGTTGGATCGGATTTACCACAAGTAGATGATGCGATATTCATCGAATCTTTTTATAATAATTCTATATTAATAATTAGGGAAGTTATGATCAAGACAAAAGTCTTCTACTTAAAATAATTATCATCATCAACAATTACAAGTTTAAATTTGTTCTTTAAGATACCCTTTTTTAACAATTTATAAACCTTATCTTATTGACTAAGCTAAATTATAAATACATAAAAAGATAGTCACAAGTGTAAAATTGATTCTTAGGATACCATTTTAATTTTTAACACACCGAGGAATCTTCGAAAATATGTCATCACTGGAAATTTTAGATTTAACTAAATTCATGTTAAAGGAAAATCACAGAGAAATAATAAAAAAGTGAAAGTGAATGAAGTGTCGCCGTCTTTGGGACGCGTGAATGCCTCTAATATGTCGAGGATGTACGAAATGATGATCCAATTAATTGTTCTTGTATTAGACTGTAAAATTGAGGTGAAAACAGTGAAAATCGTATCTATAAGCATTGAAAATAACTTCCGCATCATTAACTTAACTCCTATGGTTTTATGCATGATATTTTGTTAAGGTTCTCTGTCAAATTCATAAATAATAACGTAATAACGTCACATTAGTTCGCGTGTCATTTGGAAATTTTGGAAAAGAGAAAATGACTACGTAAGCTTTAGGAGAAAGGACGACGGCGCTATTAACCGAATTTTTGCGTACCTCCCTGATGGATGTGAGAATTGCAACTTGAGATTAACCTTTTCAAGACGACGGATTATTCATTCTGTAATTAGACAAAAAGGCGAAATGTTCTTATTATATATATATATATATATATAGAATTACTGGTCCTAATTATAGTAGTTGAGTTCCGTAAGAATCTCTGGATCAGCATCAGACAAGAAAGCCCTCATATCCAGACAAGCGTAGCTTTAGGTTGCCGTATCTAACGCGACAGCCACTTGTCCTCGCTACTACTATTACTTACGGTTCAGTGTTCACAGTCGCACCATCAATTAAATTTGCTAAACCAGAGCACTCCCCACCATGACGCCGTCGTTGAAGGCATCACCAAATGGCATCACAAGATTCGCAAACATTTCACTGGCACCACGCTGAACTCAAAGACCACGATTTTGAAATACGTGGTCGAGCGCTCTTCTTCATCTTCCTCGTCTTCGGTGTTGTTCTTTTCGTCATCGTTTTCATTCTCAACGCTCGCTGGATCTGTCGCTATGGTATTCATGACTTCCCCACCACGAATTCTTCGTCTCGGGCCGATCTACGGCCACCAGGTCGATCTCAGGGTCAGGGACCCGACCCAACAACCATTAGGGCCGTGCCAATTTTTCTGCATCGAACTGCTAATTACGATTGTGTAACGGAAAGTGAGTGCTGTATATGTCTTGGTGTATTTGCAGAGGGCGATAAAGTTTAGATTTTGCCTCGATGCCATCATCGCTTTCACAGTGAGTGTGTTGATCGGTGGCTCACCAGTAAACCCAATTGCCCGCTGCGTAGGGATTCTCTGACAATTGAGTCAGCTCATGTTTCTATTGTATCCGAACAAACAGGGGTCTACGATAACTTCTGAATTTGTGCTTTTATCTGTTTTATAATTCTGGCTGCATCCGAGTCTCTCGCTTCCAACACGGAGAAGGAATTATTTTTTTATGAATTTGCTCTTGAGATGAATAATTGACGTCCGTAGATATTTCTAAAGATATCTTCGTGCTGCCTTAACTTCTATGCAAAAGGTCTGACATCCTCCCTCATATTTGATTATATATATATAAAAAAAGTCTGATTGATCTTGCTATTTGTTCATCTCTTAACATTTTAAATATGAATAAGTTACCTCAAAAAGGCTCACTTTGTCATGCCTCCATCAAATGTACGTTACATCCTTGATCTGATGATCCTCGTAATATGTAAGAAATGGTCAAATGCTAACACGATACCTGGCGTGTACTATTTAGATTTTTAAATGAATTAACTTTGTTAATTAAAAACCTAAAAACTTATTAATTATTTTAAGAATACAACCCAAAAACCTATTTCACTCTGGTATCCCCCTATCTAACTCCAACTATAATCAACTTTATAATTTGCATCAAATCCCGAATATCCAAGCACGATTGTTTCTTCGTTATTCCTCTGTGGACTTTGATTGTTTCTTCCTCTATCTTTGTAAATTTCCTCTATTCTTCGTACTTCTTCCTCCATCCTCATTAATTTCTAGTAATCTTGAGGCATCTTTGTCCTCCAATAACAACTTGTTTAGAGGATTTGGAGTATTATGGTTTCAATACGTACTGTCTCCTTCTATTTATTTAGTGTTTATTGTTCTTAACCAAGAGTGAAGAATATTTTTTTTTGTGTTTATAGAGGCAAGATAGTCGAGCAATTAACTTATGATCCTCCTTATTTCAGACTACAAAATTGAATGTTAGTGGTTTAGCACATGCAAGTGTATTCTTGATGTGTTTCAAACTATCATTTTTTTCTTGGGTGTATTTGTGATTTATTATGCTGCATTTGTTTGGTTGTATTTCAAAGTATTTGGGATTTTTGTGGTAACTTAAAAAGGGAGTTCAAATAAAAAGGGAGTTCAAAAGATAGGCATAGTAGTTAAGACTATAAAGATTTGTTCAAAAATAGAAAATATCAAAAGGATGCTATTTCTATTTTTCTGAAGATTTGTTCAAAAGGAGAAACTATATTTCATTGTTTTATATAGTTTTGTGGTTATTTATTAGAATTGACCAATGAGTCTTATAATAGGACTATTTTTCATATTCAATTCTTATCCAACATCTTTTTTTTAATTTTTATCTACTTTACTAGTATTGGTACCTTTTGTTTCCTTAGGAATAAACTAGATGTCTATTTGATGTCCATTCACTATTTAAAAGAAATGTCACAAATGATGTCATTTATTAGAGATTTAGAGTATTATTTTTTGTAATTTAGTCTCATATACAACTTTCATAGTTTAAGATTGATTTTCTGCTAACCTATCTAACTCAACTATTAACCTATTTTTACTGTATAACTATCTTTTAATTCTTACAACCAAGAAATAATTTATAACCCATCAATATTTATTTTCAACTAACAATTAACCCGAAGCAATAAAATACATAGTCTAGTACCTAAGTAGATTTCATTGTGTTATATTTTTGTGTGGATATTAACCAGTATTAAACATTTCAAAATATCCATAAAATTTCTCAAATTGGAAGATTAACACAAGAATAACTTTCTTTGCAAAAGATAGTGGTGAGATTCAAAATCATCATTTTATTTAATTTATTTCTTTGACATTTATAAGCTTATATTCTATACACATCTGGACTTTTGCACCCTTAAAATTTGCACTCATATTCCATGGTTATTTGCTTCAATATTATGCGTAGATATCCTCCAACTAATAATTGCTCCCATTTGTTTGTGGTCCCTGTTTAGTTATATTGCTCAAACCTTTTTTCTTCCACAACTTTCTTGCAAATGTTTATTGTCTATTGTTGACTCCCATATTTTGTTACATTAATTCTTGATTAGTAGGCTTGGGATATGATAGGTTATATATGGAATGTATATAGAACAAAAAACTTATAAACACGCAATTGAGTTATATTAATAGTTTATAAAAGATACAAATTGGTTACTCAAACTTTTTAGAGGAGTCTTGCATGTCCTTAATAAGATAACATGTAAAACATGCAATTCTTTATGGCGATTTTCTCAGGAAATGAAGGTAAAGGTTAAATCTTATCTAATGTTGTACTTCCTAACTTCAGTGGTAGGTCCTCTCAACCTCATTCAAAGTTGCTTTGAACACATTAAACCATGTTTCTTATTAGTTTCAAAACTATTCTTACTAGCTACATTCTTTTGGTAAGTAAACATAAAAAGCTTAGGCATATAAGCACATGTAGACCCTTAAACTTGCTTGCTCCTCACTTATATAATCATAGCAATATCGAAGCCTTCAACCTCCTAAACTTAACTTGCGACCTTTATAACTAAAAAATAAAATTTTCAATATCATTAGTTTTGAAAATTTATTTTGTTTAGAAGATGAAAGTTAATGATTAGTTCAATTAATTTTACAATATTATATCAATAAGAGCTTTATATTAAATTTAAAATCAATAAGATCTGCAACTGGTCTTCTTTCAATTGCGTACTATATTGTTTTCTTTTAATATGAGTCTATATTCATATGTTATTTTTTCCATTGTATGGATTGATTTTTTAATATAGTTATATAAGAAGGAATTAAATAGAAGAGCTAGTATAAGATTATTTCACGGTGAGCTTTACTCAGAAAGGTGCACTACGATATGTAGGTAAGGCACTAAAAATTTGTGGCAATATGGACTTAGGTTATGTGAGTTTGAGAGAAGTATATGAAATGGGTGTTATATTAGGCTTTATAAATAACGTTAATTCATGGTATTCGATTCCTGAGAAGGGGTTGGAAGAAGGTTTGAGGATATTATAGTCCAATCAGAGTGCATTGAATTTTATTAAATTGTTAGAGGTACTTAGTATAATTGATGTTAATCTAGAGTATGTAAATGACCCAACACCATTTATGCCAATTAATATGGTATGATAATTGGCATAAAAAATGAGATACCTATGGACTTGAGAGGTGATAATGAAGTTGATTCAGGTTTTGATAATGGTGAATAAGTTGATTTAAGGTGTGATAGTGGTGTAAGAGTTGATTTGGGATGTGACTATGGTGTTTCTGTTGATTTGGGAGGTTATAGTGATGTTAGTGTTTACTTGGGAGGTAATACTGATGTTGGAAAGGAAGTGATAGGTAATACTGATGTTGGGGTTGATTTGGACGATGGAGGTGAATTGGGAGATGAAGAATTATCTAGTAATGATTCTGAATTGAGTGATGATAATGATTTCGATATGGGTGCTCTTAACAAAGGTGAGTTTGGTGTTCAAGATAAAGGTGAAGTGGTGCTGAAGATGGAGGTGATACGGGTGCTCTTGATGAAGGTTAATCTAACTTGGATTTCAAAATTAGTGTTGATGTAGATAATGATACAATGTATGTTAACTCTTCTTATCTTAAAAGTTTCTTGGCTAGTGATGAATATCCCAGTGTTAAAGAACCAGATGCTATTTTGAGGCGACCTAGTGAAACTAATAAACATGTTCATATAGTTTTTGCAAATGAATGGAAATTAGGGATGGTGTCTGATAGTGCAAAATACTTTAACGATTGATGATTATGTACCAACAACAATATTTATCTTGAGGCTCAAAAGGAATAAAGTAAAAAGAATAAGATATGGTTAAACCGAAGGTTGCCCATTTGAGTTATATGCTTCACTTGACAAGAAAGATAGATGCTTAAAGCTAAAAATTTACAATCTGGAACAAAAAATCTTATACAATCTAAGCATTAAAATCAAGAAAATGATTAAGAATGTAGGTAGAAACTAAATTTGCCTGTTAATTCTAGTACATGCAAGTATGATAGGAGGGAGCTTCTTAAAGCAAAAGAAAAGAAGCAGCATAACAAGTATGGAAAGTTTTATAGTTATATTTTTTATTGAAAGAAATGAATTCAAGTTCTACAATCAAGCTTTAACTTAGAAAAGATGAAGGTAAGCTAGTATTCTAGAGAATGTATGTCTATTTAGTTGCTATAAAGAAGGGGCATAAGAAATTATGACCTATAATTGATATGATGGATGTTTATTTTAAAACAAAGTACCAAAAATAACTTCTAAATGCCATAGGAGTTAATGGTAACTGAGGCATCTATCCAATTACATAGGTAGTTGTTGAGGTGGAGAATATTGAGAATTGGATATGGTTTATGGATTAATTAGCCATTGAATTAGAGCTTTGAGATTGTGAAGGAATATTAATGATTTTTGATAATGTAAAGGCTAATTTATCTAACTAAAATTAATTTATACACATATTTGCATCGATGAACACTTTTAACTAGTTGTGCTTAATTTGTAAGGACTCATGTGAGTCAGGAAGGGAAAGGATCTTAGGAAAACATTATAGGATTGTGCCAATACAACTTTCCACAAGAATTTGATGACATGCTCATCAAACTAAACCAACTTGCATTAGGATGTATATATGACTTGCTTAAATATCCAAGGAAATATAGAATAAGGCTCTCTAATGCAATGAGTCTAGTTGTCCAATTGTGGACAATAACATAAGCGAGACATTCATTTCTTAAATTTTAGTGGTTAAAGATAGCCCTGTTATCAATATGTTAGAGACTATTAGAACCATGCTAATAAAGAGGCACTCTAACCTTGAGGAGCAAATTAAAATATGGAAGGGGGATATAGCACCTAAGGTGATGCAAGAATATAAACAAGAATAAATTGAATGCAATAAGAAGGGGAGTTATTTGGAATAGAGACAAGAAGAACAAAGTGACTAATGGAGATGGCAAACGTGTTGTCTAATTGGGGAGAGAGCAGAATTGCAATTGTAGGGCATGAAAACTCTATAAGTATCTTTGTATTCATGCAATTGGTTTATTTTTCGTGCTAAGTAACGACCTAAGGCATATATGGATGAGTGTTATCAAGGGAGGTTGAAAAAAGTTTATGAGAATTTCTTCCAATCAATTAGAGGGGAAAAATTATAGCCACCAAACAATCATGAAGAGATACATCCACCTTTGGAGAGAGTTATTGGGCCTAAGAAGAATAGGTGAAACGATAAAGATGAAACAAAGATAATGAAGAATCCTTATAGGCTATCACAAAAAGGGCAATTCCAACTACGTGAAAAATATGGAAAAAGTGTTCATAATAAGAGAAGTTGTAAATCTAGTCCACTTCCTTCCAATCAAGATAGAGTTAACGTTTGTAATTTAACATTAATGAGTAATTAACATATTTGTCAGTAACTACTAATTGATGGTATGTCAATATTGGACAATCACATTACATTTAATGAAGATCCAATAACAATAACAATCTTATCTCAACCTTATTCTTTAATTTCAATAAGCTAACCTTTTGAAATAGGTAACATATATTGTTATTCATGTATATTCTTCTTCTTCTATATATTTCTTACATAAATAAATTATTCTTTTAAACCTTTAACAATCATCTGAAATAACTCCACCATTAAGGAAAAAGCGAATATTTGGATTAGTTGATCTAAACATTTTATACCTATCATTTCAACCACAAAGGTTGAGATAAAAGCATATCCCAAATATCACGTTACAATAGTGAGATTTTAAATAGAAGGTTGTTAGAAATTTAAACCAATAAATAACTAATATTCAAATTAGAAGCCAACAAAGTATGAATGACAATTAGTTGTGCACTAGTTGATTTGTAAAGAATTTTGGTTGGATCCAATATCTTTTGAGTGAATAATTGTCAAATATGATACTAATTAATGTGAGAGAATATACTTGGTTGGACTCAATTTGTATATTTTTTTTGTAGATTCTATTTGGATCCATTTTGTTTATTTTGTTACATTATATGTAGATCCAACGTGAAGAAAAATTGCAACTTTGTATTATAATGCACAAAATACAGCTTTATAGCCATTTTATGTCTTTTTAATGGCATAAATTATTTCCCTTTTGCATTATTACTTACATTAAATGAATCTCTTATTTTTTTATTGGCTTACATTATATAAATATCAAAGTTAATGACCTATATTATATAAAACTCAATTTTATAGGTTTATGATTCTCACATTATTCATGTGCACGAGTCAAATGGAACTTTGCATATTGTCTTTTTATGATCATCATCTTAAAGATATTTTCATGATTTGAGTTTGAATTTGAATGTAATTACATATTTACTTACATGTGAATGGAGTAACTACAATAGCTTAGTAATGATATCGAATATTCTCAATATATTAACTAAAGTTTAATGTATAATATAATTACTTCTCACATTAGCCCTAAATTGTCAATAGTGAAAAAAAAACATAGCAATAATATATATCAACATCGAAACAATTATAATATATGTTATGAATATCTTCTTTAGCTATTTGTTATCATTTATAATAAGCTTCAATTTATACTCCATTTGCTTTATTTTTTATCCTAACTTAATTTTTTTCCTTTTATTCCTCTTTATTAGTCTTCTAACAAATCCCTCACACACTTCGTCTTCAATTGTCCCTTTATAACTCAAAGTTAATTGTTGTTTTAAGTTAGCATTATCATTCATTAATCTGTGAAAAACATAAACAACCCTATTTGTGAATGGGTCACATGTCAACGAAAGAAATTATAACTATAACTCCTATCTCGTAAGCATCACCAAAAAAAACATGCATTAACATATATATTTTATTTATATTCCCATATTCAATATCATAACCAAATATTTTTACTAACCAAATATTTAAGGCACCCATAAAACCTACAACTAGAAATTTTTTCACTCTATAAAGTCCATACAAGGATTGAATCCATATATAAGCATTGAATACTAGCAAAAGTATTACTGTTAGTTGAAGACCCAGAAAATGATGCCTCCAATCTTGATTGTTCCATTTTTCTACTATACGTCATAATATAATCAATATTTTGTTACTGCTTTTAATTATTCTAATTAGTATTATAAAATTGAGTAAAGTTCGAAAATTTTTATAATTTACCTATTTTATGGTTAAGCAAAAGGATTAAATTGAAGTAGAAAACTCAATCAAAAAATTAATTCACCGTTTTATGGCTATTTTATGATTAAAACAAAAACGATCCACCAATCTAATCTAATTTGAGAGAAAGGAAACAAAAAGAATTAATTTAGTTAATCTAATATTTGAAGATTAATTGATAAACCTGTTATTTTGTTTGATTAAACTATTTCATATAAAAACTTGCAATATTTTTTAATAATATATAACTTATTATAAATATTTTAGTTATTATATGAAATCTGTTGCAATTTAGTTCAACGGGTTAGACCTTCATCATTTTGTCATTGTGATTCAATAGTTCAATATGATATTTAATGCAAAAAAAGAAAAAGAAAAAAGGGAGATTTTTATGCTTCTCACATTTATTTGTAATTTATGCAGAAAGGATTCTGCTTTATTAATGAGGTTTGCTCATGTTCCTTGTTAAAATTAATTAACGATTTTAGGGGTGAATTATTTTTAGGGGGATAAATCCACTTGAAGCAAACGCTCCACGACTCCAGGCTTGATGTTTATGCTCTCTTAGCTGAATTTGATCTCATACTTTCCATTTACAATAATTTTTTTCACTATATAAAGTCCGCACAAGGATTGAATCCATATATAGCATTGAATACTAGTTAAAGTATTACTGTTAGTTGAAGACCCAAAAAATGATGCCTCTAATCCTAATTGTTCCATTTTTCTACTATCTGTGACAATATAACCAAGAAATAACAATCTAAAATTCTTACAATAATAACATGAATCCAATTCTCACAAGAAAAAAAATGGAAACACAAATCATTAATGCATAAGCATTCAACAAATAACAACAAAGCATTTGTATTGAGGAACGAAATAAAAGTTAGGATATCATAACAAACTAGAACATTAAATTGTATTTAAAATTAGTAATTAAAATTACAATTGAAGAGAAACACTAAATTCAAATATCCCATTCAAACCATTAGACTGCACAAGAATCAAACATACCTAACTCCTTCTATCAAACCACTTTAGAATAAAAAACAATGCTTTGTCGAATAAACTCAACTCCTTTTGTTAGACCACACTAGAGTCATCCATCAATGTTTAATTCATGGATAAGAATAAAAAAATTGAAAAATTAAAGGATTAAAGGATATGTGGGATTATCGTGAACAAACTGACACAGGAGGACAAAGAAGTAAGAAGAATCGAGGAATTTGACAAAGACAAAGGAAGAATCACGACGAAACAATTGTGCTTAGATATTAGGGAATTGATGCAAATTAAGTATTTAATGATATTTGAGGTTAGTTATGGGGAAATTAGAAGAAAAATAGATCCACTAAGAATTTTATTCAAACTCAATTTAGGTTCGCAAGGTTGACGAGCAAATAAGGTTGGATTGTACGAGCCTGTAATTGAGAAACCTAATTAAGCAGTTCTCCAAAGCCAAAATTTGTTTGATGATGATTAAGATGAATCTACAAGCATGTATCTTGCCCTTTTTTAAGTTCTATCTTTTGTATTTAAAGATCATTTCTTAATCCTTAATCTGTATAAATGTATAATGATATCATAAATCAACTCTTGAATAAAAACAAAAAAAACTTGCTTCAGCAAATGAAAAGAGGAGAAGTTCATCTATTATGAAAACACTGGTTTACTCAATTTCTTATTGCAGTCTTATCTTGAATCTTAACATCACCCACTTTAGAATTGACATTTTTCAACCATAGAGATAAACTTGCCCTTGTTTTGACTGAAAAGGTCTTTTTAGCTTTTTAGGTATGACTTTTGCTAATTCTTGCTCGTAATTCTATAAGCAATGGGAACAACTACTGAATCTTAGAGCATGATATAAGTTCTAGAAAAGATGCCTTACTATAATAGTCATCACAATTTAGAAAGCTTTTAAGGGATATAAGGACTCAATAGAGCTTCTAAGAATTTTATTTATCCTGAACATAAGAATTAATGAAAGTAAAAGCAAATGAATCATGTCAAATTCCAAAATTAGATAACCTAAATTTTTATTGTAATTTTCTAACACGAATGTTAGTGGTCATGTGTTTGCCAATTGTTAAATGATTGTACAATTAACTTATTATGGTTTTAAATTAAAAGTTTCGATATTTTATTACTGCTTTTAATTATTCGGACTAGTATTATATAAAATTGAGTAAAGTTTTAAATTCTTTTATAATTTACCTATTATTTTATGGTTATGCAAAAGGATTAAACTAAAGTAGAAAACTCAATTAAAAAAAGTTAATTGGACATTATATGGCTATTTTATGATTAAAACAAAAAAGATCCACCAATCTAATCTAATTTGAGAGAAAGCAAACAAAAAGAATTATCTAATTTGAGAGAAAGCAAACAAAAAGAATTATTTTAGTTAATTTAATATTTGAAGATTAATTGATAAACATGTGATTTTGATTGATACAACTATTTTATATAAAAACTTGCAATATTTTTTAAAATATTTTATTTATTAGATATTTTTTAGTTATTATATCAAATATGTTGCAACTTAGTTCAACAGGTTAGAACTTCATAATTTTGTCATTGTGATTCAATAGTTCAATATAATATTTAATGCAAAAAAGAAAAAGAAAAAGGAAAAAGAAAATTTTATGCTTCTCACATTTATTTGTAATTTTTCAGAAAGGATTCTGTTTTATTAATGAGGTTACCGCATGTTCCTTGTTAAAATTAATTATCAATTTTAGTCATAAATTATATTTAGGGGAAGAATCCACTTGAAGCAAACGCGCCACGACTCCAAGCTTGATGTTACTGCTCTTTTAGCTGAATTTGGGTTTGGTCGGGTCGGCCTAATAAGGCCCAACTCCAAGCCCAGGTGTTGATGGCCCAATAGTAAAAGGTCGCCTCTCATGCAAACACTAAGACTTACGTGAAGACCTAAACCTAATGGCAACCCACGGCATATATAAGGTACTATCCTGCCATGGTTGATGTATGCGACATAAACCCTAGTTTCTTCTCTACTCCAGCCACCAAACTATTCTCAAAATACTGACTTGAGCGTCGGAGGGACCTT
Source organism: Erythroxylum incrassatum (assembly GCA_026546855.1). Lineage (NCBI taxonomy): Eukaryota > Viridiplantae > Streptophyta > Magnoliopsida > Malpighiales > Erythroxylaceae > Erythroxylum > Erythroxylum incrassatum. Next base: position 18,029,316 of record JANVCL010000212.1, on the reverse strand, counting down.
CCGGGAATCAATCCCCGGAGTGTCTTTATCTGTTTTGCAGGTACTCATCGTCCAAAACTATTCAGGATAATGGATCAGAACAACGAAGTTCCTGTTCAGTAAAATCCGACTGAACCAGGGTTCATACTTGGCCAGTTACAGTTATAGCATTCCATGATTTAGGGACTGAAAATGAGTTTAGCAGAAGAAGAGGGCATGTATGCTTATCTAAGAGTAATGGGCTTTACTTACTTAGGCACGTGCTTGCTGTCTCTTACTGTCAGACTTCATAATATATGTCGTTGACCATACAGTAGCTTACTCGTCTGTAAACATACATATGTCTATCTATCCTTCAAGGGATCAATTTTCCTATTTTCGTTTTCGTGTGTCATCTTATGTTCAAGATCATTTAAGGATAGATAGAAGATAACTGTTCCTGCTTTTGTGTGTCATCCTGTACCCGAAATTATCCATCCATTTATTAACATTTAATGGATGGATGGATAAATGATTTTGGACACAGAGTAACATATGAAAACATGAACAACTACCCCTCTGCCTATCCTTCAATTACTTCATTTATTTTCATATATTAAAATTTAAAAGTTAGGGTATTTATTATTTGTAATATTATTTTTATTATCGATAATAATTATATATTATTTAAAACTTTAAAATAAATTATTTTAATCAAATACATTTATTTTAATATCTTATATAATATTTATTAATAAATTTATTTTATTTTATTAAAATAAATAGTTTAAAATGAACTTTTTATTTAAAAATTAATATTTATTTAAATATATTTAAATTATTAAATCAAAATTTATTAGAAATTTTTATATTTTGAAGATATTTTAAATTTAATTATATTTTTAAATAATTATTAAATTAAATATATTTAATTTACAAAAAATTAAATAAAATTATTAGGTGAAATTAAATTATTCGTAATTAATATTTAACAATTAATTTTAGTTATTTAAATATATAATATTATATTAAATAATTCTTATTTGTATTAATAATTAATATATTAAATATTTAGTTAATGGTACATTATATTATAAAAATAGAAACAGAAAATAAATAAAATTATTTTTTATAATTTTTATAATTTTTGAAAATTTAAAAATTAAAAATAAAACTAAATAAATTTAAAAATAAATTAAAAATAAAAATAGTAAAAACCACGAAACTCAAAAGCTCAAAATTTCCTTTGCGGCTCCATCAAGCTGTATTAAGGAAAACAACAATGAAATGGCTAGGTTGGCCTGATTTATAATATACAGCCCAATTGCATTACAGCTTAAATTCTAATAGAATTAGGGTTTCTCTGTGGTATAAAATGGTAGATAAGCCCTACGTTTTTAGTACCGAGTCCTCAGGCCTCACTCTAATTCTTGTTGGTCTCTGTTAGAAAGAGCGGCTAGGTTTTCCAATCGATTCAAGGAGGGAAAGCTTTCCCAATCTTTCATCATGAGAGCCAAGGTTAGTTGCTTAAATTCTAGTTCACTATCTGTTAATCGTTTATTTTGGTTGGTTCATCGGCTTTCTGACTGTTGCCTTTGGGGTTTGTTTCTTTATTGTTTTTGGGTGAATCAGTGGAAGAAGAAGCGTATGAGGAGGTTGAAGAGGAAGCGCAGAAAGATGAGACAGAGATCTAAATAGTTTCGTCTTCAATAAACGACTATCTATTTGCTGTTTGGCTATTTTGTTATTGTCTCAGTTATTGGTTAAGTGGGTAGTTTTGGAATTTAACACAGTTATGTTAAGACATCTTGATTTTGCTTAAATGAGATCGTGTTTCGTGTATTTTTGTTCGTTAATATTTTTTCTCAGATATCCCTTTGTTGTGTTAATGTTACTGCTGTTGTTTCTCTACGTTGTTTAGTGTCTGTTCTATTAAGCACTATTTAGTTGGACAAGGCACTTCTTCACACCTTGTTCATTTGTTAGGATTGAAGCCGATTTTCTGTCAATTCTGAGACGTGGTTCATTGAATTCTTTAGTAAAGCATATGTTATAGGTATGCTAAAGGATTGACGTTAGCTCTTGATACAATTGTTAACGTACCTCTCAATGTTTTTGAGATTTATTTTTGTCGAATAATGTAGGTTTTATTTGTTTAGAGATCATTGTTGCACGGTGGGTGTGGACATGGTATTTGTTGGTGGAATGCGATCTTGTAGTAAATTACATGGGGTAATTCATTATAAGCATGGATGATGCATACGATGTTATTTGTTTTTAGGTGATCCTCTATTTCAAATGCTGTATGGTATCGATTTTGCAACTTTCTGTGCATATACGCTCAGAGCTACAAGTTGAGTGAACTGTGTGTAGAATTTTACTGGACAACGGTGCTGAATTGCTTTGAAGTTGAACAATTCAGCACGCTTGTTACCTATTAGCTATACTCCTTAGCTTTCCATTGCGGTTGTCTGTACCAATGTTTCTAGTCTATTAATAAGAATGATGTTGATTGTTTTGTTTCACGGACAGTGGTTTAGGTTGAGATGCCAATTTTTGTTAAGAACCTTTGTTATCTCGTTTGCATAACATGGTATGACTGAAATGCCATTTGGGCTGGAAGAATATTCAGAGGGGTTAAGCAGGGGATCAGGAGGAAAAACTTGGCTTGTAATAGAGAATTGATGATAATGATACTGAAATTCAGAGGCATAAACATGAGCCAGAGATTAGCCATAGCATGGAAGATGGCATTGTTAGGATTACTCTGCTGCTGTTTAGATCCAATTTCACCAGGATACAGGTCCTGGAAATCACAGGATCTCAGTTGAATGTACACTTTTGTCTAGTTCGTCGTCAGTCCGTCGTCAATGGTTGATTTGGTAGTTGGCTCCATGGCCCTTTCAGTCCAGTGAAGTGTTTTTAAACCTGGCCCAAGTTGGATGTGTTTATCATTTACCTCGGAAGGTTTTGGCTTTAATATATTATTCACTTCTCGCCAAAAGAAAAAAAAAAGGAAGAACAGTAGAGGCGCAATTCTGAAACTCGAGAATCGCTACTTCATAAGATTTATCTCTAGGTTGTACTGTGTTACAATTTCCTATTCAGGTAAGATGTTTCTATTATTCTGTCAATTTAATAAATGTAGCTCACAAAAATTAACAGAGGTACGTTTAAAATTGGAAAAAAAAGATCTTGCGTCCTATCTTTAGATAATTATATTATATTATTTTAATTTGTTTACCAGCTCAGGCAGAAAAAGCAGGCACGTGCAATTACACGCAAAAGGTAAGTTGATTCGTTTGCCCTCATTGTAAATCCAAATTGATGAGTTTGTCGTTCACATTTCAAGGGGGCAAAGGAAGCATAAGTAAAGATGTTTTCGTGGAGGTGGACGATGTAAAGGTGGTATTTTGACTTTGGCTTACCTAATGTCGTGAAAAGATTACCAGAAAACTCAGGGAGACATGTCTGTCAAATAGGGTTGGGTACGAGTGGCAGTGGCAAAAGACTAGAAATGTATTATTATAAAAGATGAGGGGAAAGGAAAAGAATAAAGTGATTTTATTTGGAATCAGAAACCTTAGTTATAGAGGCCCGGCCCCCGTGCATGTCCAACTTCATCTTGAGCACCCATCTTTAATCTATCAATGTAACTCCTAACTTCCTGTGCGATCATCTTCTGCAGCACACTTAACAAGCATGCATCTTCCATTCTTACCATGCATTTCACTTCATCCTCATCTTGTTCTTCTCTCATCTTCTCCACAACTCTATCCTCCTCTTCTCTCAATTTCTTCGTCGCCGCAACAACCGCCTCCTCCGTCTTGAAACTGAACCCATTTCCAGGTAACGACAAAGTTAATGACGTCTCTGGCCCAAAACTCGCCACACCACCAACATCGTTCTTATCCTCTGGTGAAGCACGCAAGCAGATCCTCTTGACTCCGGAGTCAGTCTCCGACTCTGTCGAAACTTCGAAACTCGGACGCTTCACGACAGAGTTGGAATCCGACGACGGCGACGACATCTGGTAGCCGAGCTTCCGACGAAGGGTAGAGTTCCAATGATTCTTGATCGCATTATCTGTACGACCAGGCAAGAGTCTGGCGATAGTAGCCCACTTGTTGCCGTGAATGGCATGTGCACGCACAATGATGGCATCCTCGGCGGGCGTGAAGGGCCGATGCTGGACCCCCGGAGAGAGCTGGTTGCACCACCGGAGACGGCAAGATTTGCCGGAGCGACCAGAAATACCAGTGCTAATCAAAGACCAGTTTCGAGGGCCATGTTGGTCAACGAGCTTGATGAGAGTGGCGTCTTCTTGCGGGCTCCATGAACCTTTGATTGGATCCCCGCCATTGAAAGAACCCATAAAAAGGAACAGCAGAAGAAGGAACAAGAATGAATAGTTCAAAATAACAAGAATATATAGTGGTGACTTAGGATAATAAAAGAAAAGAAAATGGGAATCGGTTAATAAGAGGGAGGTTTGGGGGTTAATAAATTAGAATAATAAAGCGTGTTGTGGGAAAGATAACGGTTCCAAGGAGAGTGGTGTGGGGTTTGTTGGTGTGAACCGTAAAACCGCATGCTTGATATAACGACTTTGCTCATTATATGCGCGTTTGTTTCTGATTTGTTTCCACTTATATATTAGATCAGAGGCTAGAACTTATTAATTTTAATTTTTATATTATAACGGATTTGCCTACGAAAGGGTTGGTTGCAAATTTTCAGTTGCAATTTTAAATTCCTGGGTATTTAATTTGCATGGATTTTTCCAATAATTATTTTGTTTCTTTTGGCGAGGGAAATCAAAAGGTGTCAGAGAATCGCAGACGTCGCTTGTGTATGGGTGGAGTTAGGTTGGAGGAAGAGAGTTGTAACATAATTGTTTAGGCGGCATTTTCTTTTTAATTTTTAATCAATTATGTTTTCTTTTAAAACTAGGTCTGGATTTGAATGTTACATTTTGATATTCACTTATTTATAATTTTCATATCACATAAATCATAATAGAAATGGTTTTTCTAATTCACTCGGAGTTTTATATTGTTATTTAGTTTTAAAACGTTTTCAGAGCAGATAAGTCGGTTACAATTACATAGTTGCATTTGGAATTTTAGAGTAATCAAAGAACGAAATGATTTTATGGAATAAGATTTCATCGTTTTATTATATTTGTGTAGTATCAGTTAACTTGGTTTAGTACAATTGTTTAAGAAGTTATCTGATTTCACTTTTTGGTTTTTATTTTCATTAACATCTATATAATTACAATAAGATAATTTTATAAACTAATTAGGTTAATTTTTATTTTTCTTCTTTTATATTTATTAATACAATAATAATACCAGTAAAAATCCAGCTGACACGAAGGGTTTAGAGAGGTTCAGTAATACACAGTCTTACCTTTAATTACTAAAAAGGTTGTTTCCAAATAACCTATACATAAAAATAAACATAAAATAATAATAATATGATGATGATGATGATAATAATAATAATAATAACTACTAAAACAACCTGGTTTAAAAAAAGAGGCTTTGTCTAATTTCCTAATAGGTAAATACTACCTATTTATAAGTATAGGTTAAATACAAAAGGAAAGTGTTAAAAGATCTATAGAACTATAATGACATCTTTACAAAAGATCCTTTATCTGAATCCTAATATACCAAAGTTTTCTATTGCAGGTTATGTCGTCGGTAAGTTTCAACATTATTATATCATTCTTGATCACTACCCTTAATTCTTCTTAAGTCTTCCTTTTTACTTCGTATAGTCTCTAAGTACAGTATTCTCCCATCTTCTCAGTGAAATGATTGGGTGTCTCCTCTTAACATGTCTAAATCACTTAAGTCTTGTCTTTTTTAAATTTTCAATAATATTAGCTACTTTTAACTTGTCATTTATTATTGCTTTCCTGACCTTGTCTCTTACAGTAAGGTATCATATTTAACGGAACATTCTCATCTTTGTCACCATTAGCCTATGATTATACACTTGTTTGATGATCCAATACTCCACCCCATAAAGCATAACTGACCTAGCTAATTGCTAAACGACAAAATACCTTTAAGCTTGAGTGATATCTTCTTGTCACACAAAACTCTTGATGCATGTATCCATTTAAGTCATCATAATCTAATCCGACCAACTATGTTTTCATCAATCTTTCTATTGTTCTGGATGATAGACCTAAATATTTAATACACTCCTTTTGCGGTATAACTTATGAACCAATCTTTACCTCCACGTAGGTAACCACCTTATGCCCTGAAAAGTTACACTATACGTACTCGGTTTTAATCCTACTTAATTTACAATTCTTTGACTCTAATATATTACTCCAAAGTTCAAATTTGACATTGACCCCCTTTTATGTCTCATCCATTAAAATAATGACATCAGCAAACAACATACATTAAGGCACATCTCCTTAAATATTTTCGGTGATCTCATCAATTACTACTGCAAATAGAAAGGGGCTCAAACAAGAGCCTTGGTGTAAACCAATATTTATAGAAAAATGCTTTGTATCTCTTCCTATCATCATTACTCTAATTTTCACACCTTCATACATATTCCTAATAATTTTATATAAGTCACAGGAACTTCTTTAACTTCTAAACATCTCCACAAGATTTCCCTTATTATCCTATAATAAGCCTTCTCTAAATCAATAAAAATCATGTGCATGTTATGTTGTCTTTTCATGTAATATTCCATTAACCTTTTAAGGGGATGCAAAGCTTTTGTCGTGAACCTTCCTAACATTAAATCAAATTTGTTTTCCGAGATAGAAACATCATTTCTCACTTTCTTCTTGACTACCTTCTCTTATAATTTTATGGTGACTAGGTAATTTGATGTCTCTATAGTTGATACATCTTTGGATGTCCCATTTGTTCTTGTATAAAAAAATTACCATACTAAATCTCCACTTCTTCGACATTTTGGCAAACTTAAAGATCAAATTAAAAAGCTTGGATAACAAAGTAATACTCCCTTCGCCTAGGTTTTTCTACACCTATATAGCTAAGTAAATAGTAATAAGATCATTATATTTTAGTAAATTTAAATAATTAAATAAGTAAAATAGTAAATAGTAATAAGTTCATTATATTTTATTAAATTTAAATAATTAAATAAGTAAAAATAAAATTATTTGTAAACTAATATTTATATTTAATATATATTTTAATTAGTTTTGAAATGTAAATTCAAAATAATATTTATCAAGTAAGTCATATTTTTAATTAATATTTAATATTAAATAATTAAACAGTATATATTTAGTCAATGATAAGCCAAAAAAATCTTCATAAATTAAAAAAATAAGAAAAAATGAATAATAGAAATTTAAAACTCAAACGGATAAAACTTTCACTGAATTTTAAAAAATTAGAAAAAAAGAAAAAGCAAACATGTCCTTAAGTTATTCGTCTCAATTGTCCAACAAATTGAATGTAATAGAACAGCATTATAAAATGGCAATTGCTTTGTGAAAGTACTAAACTACTAATCAATCTCACAGAGTACTTAGCTAAAGAAGTTGAGAATTGGCTGTCTCCAGCCGTGCCTCTTACCTCGCGACTTTTTTTCTACTCGTGCACTATTTTCTGTAATAGGGAATGTGGTTTCTAATTTTAATTTCTTCTTATTTTCATAATGAAAGTCATAAATGTTGTTTTTTTTCATAATATGTTTGTACTATTAATTAAATAATTATTAAATTATTAACTAATAATAAAATTATGATTATTATAATTTAATTATTCAATTTATTAAGTTTAATTTATATCATTTAAAAATTTTAAATAAATTAATAGTTATTTAATGAATTTATTAAATATAAATAACCTGAAATTATAATTTAAAATTTTAAAAAAATTATTTATCAAATATTTTTTAAAAGTGAAATATATACTTATACATAATAATATTAATTTAATAATTAAAAACATTGTTTTAAAAAGTTGTTAATTTAAAAAATTGAAAAAATATTTCACTCATTAATTATTTACTTTAATAAAATATGATAATTTTATTATTAATATTTATTAATTATATATTACATAAGATTAAAATAAAATAAAATACTCATTATTTTATAAAATCAATTTATCTCTAATTTTTATTTTTATGCTATTGTTTTTATTAATAAAAATGTAATTACATTAATTCTAACAACTAAATTTTAACTAGACAAATTGTAATAACCTTATTTTTATACAGATCGTTATCTTTTCAAATCAAGTGAATTTTGCTTGAGCTCATTTATTTTTTTTAATAAAATAAAGAGAAGATTTCTACCCATGACCATAAAACCATTTCATCTTAAAATAATTTTTTTTCACATATTTAAGTAAGTGGTCTACTTGTTTCAAGCTATATAGAAATTGAAAACTTAATTTTACTAACGTATGTCCTACTTTATTTCCTTGTCTCCTAAAGAATATAATAATTACAAAACTTGTTTTTTATAACATGTTGGCCGAATGTGTGATTTATACGTTAACAGTTTAATTAAACTTTATTATTATCTATGGTATCACTTTTCATTATAATGTTACTAAATCCACTCATTACACCTTGACTAGTTTGCAAAAGTGAAACCATAAATAACAATAAGGACTTACTTGAATCTTTTGTGAAAGAATGAAGCAAATCACACATTTAACCAATATCTAAAAATTTTGTTTTCAAAATTATATCAATATCTGGTAGATCCAGATTAACCAGTTGTGATGTCATATAGGCTAAGTTGATAGCCCAATTATTAGGAACTTTTATAAACCTAATTCTTTTAGGGATTAAGATTCTATACACATTGTTTTGACAAATGTTAAAGTGCAATGTGATATTATAGGTAACGACAAGGGCATAATTCAATCTTAGACTAACATGCTTTATATATCATCTTTCAAACAAAATATGATCTTTATATTAATTTTGGATAAAGAAGATTATACTTTCTTAATAAAAAACTCAAGTTTACTGTTGTATTTCAACTAAGGATATCTATAATTCTTCATGTGTTGTTAAATATTTTATTTGCAAAAGACATCTAATAAAGAGAAACTCATCCATATTGTGGCACAAGAGATCAAGTTACATCTCTATAGAAAGAATTCAAAAATAAAGAAAAACATGTTTATAACTATTGATTTTAGTGACCTAGAGATATATGTTGATTGTTGCAAAGGGATGTTGATCAGAATAAAAAAGTAGTCAACTTATAATTGTGATCTTTTTGAAATAGTTTATATGTGGACCATATCCACCTTTTATAATTCTAGTTATTTTATGGCTCTTATTGATGATTATTCTCGATATAGATATACATTCTTAATTAAAGAAAACTTTAAAGTTCTTAACTTATTTAATATTTTTAAGACTAAAGTTGAGAATCATCTAGGAAAATCAATCAAGGTTTTAACTTGATAGTAAAGAAAAGTATTATAGAAAACATGAGGTTCATGAAAAAAAGTTTATTTTTCAAATAGTTGTATTCTTATGGATAATAACTTAGTTTACCATGTTAGTAGAATCACACCTTAAAGCACATAATAAGGAGTATGCATAACAAGACTAACCTTAAAATTTGCCTTTGGGTGAGGCTATTAAAATTGTTTTGTACATTCTAAATAGGCTCTTAAGAAAATTATTGTCTGCACCTTTTAAGTTATGGAAAAACTAGAAAATCAGTCTCAATAACCTCTAAGATTGGGGTTTCCCTAAAAAGTTACATTTGTATAATTCTTATGAAAATAAATTGCACTCTCATTCTACTTAGTTATTTTTTTATAGGTTATTTAAACCATTATTAAGGCTGTAGGTACTATTATCGAGGAGGATCTTCTGGAGTCACAAATAGCTAGGTTTATATAATATTATATGTTTAACAAGTTATCTTATTCTCAAATGTCAAAAGATAATATGATGCATACGACCATAGTTTATATCCTTCACCTATTCAGTTAAGGTTTAGAGATTTTATACTTGTTATTCCAATATAAAATTAAGAATCTACACATATATATAACGAGGTTCCTACGGAACATAATAATGTTGAACATATTCAATTAAGGAGATCCAAGAGGCTTGGTGCATCATTTGATTTTGTGGTTTATCTTAATAAGAATGAATATGACAATGGACATGTTATTAGTTTAATTTTTTTATATTGTTTCTAGTTCTTACATAAATTATGGTAAGAAAAAATAAAAGATGAAATACAATCTATAAAACACAATCATGTATGGGAACTTATAGATTTACCTTAAAACTATGAACATATTACTTGAAAATAAGTTTATAAGACTAGAGAAGGACTCCTAAAGTATTGTTTAGAGGTTTAAAGTCAAGTTGGTTACTAAGATTTCACTAAAAAAAAGATTTTAATCTCAATTTCTCTCCTATATTATATAAAGATGCATTCATAATGATCATACTAACAATAGTTCATTATGATATAGAGCTATATAAGATAGATGTTTAAACCACTTTATTAAAACCTTTATATAAGCCTATTTGGTACTCCACTTGTGTTTAATGCAAGGAAGCAAAACCTATTTTTCAGTGGTAGATACTCAAAAGTAGTATGGAATGGGATCCTGCACCTACTAGTAGAAGCTAACTACTCATACGAATGGAATAAAACTTTGAGTTAGATCATCAATCTTACCAAATAAGGAAAGTAGAATGGGTTGTTAATAAAAACAAATTTCACCATTACCATCTATACTATTTGGAAGTAAAGAAATAACAGGCTGTACAAGGGAGTTAAAACAAAAGAATATTAGTTAACAGAGAGAATTCTCAATTGGGTCCGAGTAATATTGATGAAAAAAATACAAAACTACTCGCCTTGGGAATGAAGGATATATGGAATCTATAATTCTTGTTTATCAATCTTTAAGACCAATCGTGTATTTTTAATTATGTTGTAAGTTAAATGTTAGATAGCCTATTGTACTTCATTGTAATTTTGAACTAACTTTTGCTAAAGTTAATACAATTTCAATCATTTTCTAAAAAAAAGTTTCTAGTAGTGGTACTTGAAGTGTGATGAGGTAATCACCTAATCTAATGTTATAGAAAATAAAGTTGAGAGATGTTTTTTTTCTTTTGTATTGGAATAATGACACAAATGAATCACTACCTAAGGATAAGGAATTAATATACAGACTCTACAAAGTTAGGGGGAGCAAGGTCGTTTTTGTAAATAATGTCTTACTTGAATCAAATAACTTGGGCATGTTAAATGAGGATAAATAACTTTTTTCCAAGCATTTTGATATAAAGATTGTAGTGAAGGATTTTTTGTCCTAGGTATTCTATTTTATGGGGACAAACGTGTTAGATCTCTCTCAAAGAGCATGTATTAAGTGTGTTTCTTAAATATTCAATATGAAAATTATAAATCTTATGCAACATTGATCTTTTATAGAGATATTTTCTTTGTCACAACGTCTAAATAATAAATTTAAAAGAAAGGTTACGAAGAATATTCCTTATTCTAGTACATTTAGTAGCCTAATGATAGACTATGAAGTTGATATTTATCTAAACTAGGTATAAACCATTGGAATGTACTTATATGAGTGTTTAGATACCTTCAAGGGGTCAAAGATTATGCATTAATATATAAGAAAGTTGAGAACTAAAATACGATTGGACATATAGATTGTAACTTTTCTATGTTTAGATGATTGAAAGTCTATATCATATTACACATTTATGTTAGAAGATGGTCTTATTTTATGAAAAAGTGTTAAGTAGCCACTTGTGACCATTCTTACTATACACATTGACAAAGATATAGGGTTGTTTCATGAGTAGTCTAGCTGAGAAATTTGACTCCTAAACTATTTGTAATTAAGTCAGTTGCTTAGATCTATCTAGTTATACTCTGACAATCTTTTTGTAATGTTTTTTGGCAAGAATAGTAAGAATATCTTTGGATTTAAATAGTTAAAGGTCAAAGGAACTTATATAAAAAGGTGACATCTTAGTGAAGTATGGTTTCACCGAGTCTTGATCACTAGAATATATATTCATTTAAGTCTATTTATTTTTGCTTAACTAATATCATATTTGTTTATTTTTATAATAATTTCTTTATAATTTGGTTCTCATTTAGTATATACTATTTATTTTTTAAAAACTCATAAGCATGGAAAATTTATAAATAAAAGGGTAAAATTATTCGTATCAGCTTGAAGTTAAAGAATGCATAGAAAGAAGCCAAAATAGTAATTCTAACGCTTAAACCTTCTTCACGCATTCTATTAACCCTATGAGGGATATAAATAAAAGTTAAGGTGGTTGGAAGGAGGGGGCAACATCAAAAGATAAATGAGTTAAATTAGGATAGCTATTTATTGAGAGTTAGGGATAGTATTGCAGATATTATACTAGAGCTAGTGCTGATTTTGGTATTGATATGAGATAGTACTGATACCAATCAATAATAGATATTGTTTTAAATAACTTTTTAAAATTGAAATAGTGTATTAATTTTATAAAATTACAAAATAGTCTCTTAATATATTTTTATAAATAAAACATAAGCAAAACACTAAAAAAAGAGAAAGCTTGTGTAAGCCATTGTACACAATAAGAAAAAATGATCCTACTATAATAGCTCAGTCCTAAAGACCAAATCCTGACTAAAGAAACAAAGCATGATAATGTATATCTTTTGTCAATAAAAAACTTTCATGCATCATCAATCTTTTACAATTAAATGACCATAATATGTTAGGTGATGAAGAAGTAAACATATTTAATATAGGAGTTTTAGCATTAACTATCTTCTAACATATATGATTACAAACATAGATGTTTGATGTTAAGTTTACAAATATTTTAGATCTGAACCTATAAACCTGAACATATAACTTATGATCAATAGTAACTGTGAGGCTTATCGGTGAAAAATATGAGGAGTCTAGGGGTCACAACGAGAACTTGTGATCTTGATTCACATGTCTTATCTTAGATATTTTGAAATTTTTTGCTAACATGAATGATATTAACTATGGATTCACTGTTTTCAATTAATAGTTGTCCAGATATGAGTTTTCAGGATATATCTTATATGTATAGGCGAAAAACTGCTGATGGTTTCATTAATCCTGAATTTGTTGAGGAAGTAGAAGCTTTTATTCATTATGCATGTTCTCAACCTACATATATGGATGGGCTAAAGATCAGATATCCATGTAAAAAGTCCAAACATAAATGTTTCCTTACTATTGATGAAGTTAATGGGCATTTGCTGAGAAAAGGGTTTGTCCCCAATTATTTTGAGTGGACACGACATGGGAAACCTGACATTTGTAGCACCTTAAGGGGTAATCAAGCAGAATCGTCTGTCAACTTAAATGAGTATGAAGGGGGATTAGATTTAGAACAAATTATATAGGTGGAACTGAAAATTCGTACATGCAAATGGTTTATGATGGGGCCGGTTATACCTTTGAGGAAAATAGGAAAAATCTTGAAAAAGAACCTAACCCATAAGCAAAATAGTTTTTTGACTTACTATAGTCAGTTGACTAAGAATTTTGGCCAAATTGTGAGACAATGACCCAATTTGCTTCAATTGCTCGAATATTGAACATAAAGTCTGAAGGGCATATTTCAGACTGTAGTTTTGATAAAATTCTTGAATGGTATAATAAGTCATTGCTTGTTGATCATACAATGGTTGATAGTTTTCACAATATGAAGAAACTTATTAGGGGTCTTGGTTTGCCTGTTGAAAAGATTGATTGTTGCAAATTGAGATGTATACTGTATTGGGGAAATGATGTGGACTTAGACGAGTGCAAATTTTGTGATCAATCTAGGTTTAAGCCTAGAAAGCGTTCAATGAAACAAAAATTAGTATTATGGAAGCGGATGTATTATTTCCCGCTAACTCTGAGATAGAAAAGTTCCTCGTAATGATGATAGGAGAGGAACGAGTGATGTTGATGGTAACTTGTCCATTTTCACATATCCTAAACGAACATATGGACGCCCAACAAGAAGACTGTTAACAGAGGAAGAAATTGAGACCGCACATGGTTACATTTTGTTGAACTGTCAAAAGGTCCTAACTTTCGTGCAGTAAGTTGAACATGATTATTTCTTCCTTTAAAATTCTATGTTGTTCATTACTGAAATACGTAATAATGTATTTAGATTATATGAGGCATTGTTACGCGAGATAATGCCAGACAACACACAAGATTATATAAATAAAGAAGTTGGAAGACATTTTCCTTAATGGTTCAATAGATATGTAAGTTTTCACTTACAAATATTCTTATAGTTCAATACCATATTTAAGTGTTGTCATGACATTATACATTAATGGAATGATAATTTCTTTTATGTAGGCTTTAGAAAATTTAATAGAGAATAAGTTCATTTGTGATCTTGCAAAGGGACCTCTGCGAACTGTTAAATCGTATCCGGTGTATTTCATGAATAGATATAAATACTATACAGAATATCATAGACATAGCATGGCAATAATAAACAGTAGAGTTTCCATACAGGGAGAATTGATAGGTTACTATGATAAAATTATTGAAATACTTGACGTTGAGTACCCTGCTTTTCTAATTAAGCGATGTGTGATATTTAAATGTGACTGGTATAACCAGACTCCAAATGTTGGAACAAAAGTTCATAGCCGATACAATCTAGTTGAAATCAACTACTGAAGAAGATTGAAACAATTTAAACCATTCGTGTTGGCAGTATAAGCAAAAACAAGTGTGTTATGTCCCTTTTCCAAGCTTAGGACGAGATAAGATAGATTAGTTGACAGTTTGCAAAGTTAAACCTAGAGATGTTTTTCAATTATATAGAAAAGGAGAGCGGAGAATTAAAAGTGAAGCATTTCAGGAAGATTTCACTTTTATAAATGCATCTATCACATATGACGATAATGAACCTTTGAACGATCCATCTAACGAATATGTTGAAATTTCATTTGGAGAGAATGACGAGGGTCAAGGATCTGAAGAGGAGTCGGAGTTTGATTCTTATTCTTCCGAAGAAGATGATGATTGTAATTTACAATTAAGTTAGGATAGTGATTAATTTGTGTTTGTAATTGAATATTTCCTTTTTAGTATATGATGTACAATATTTCATTAAAAATCTTATTTAAGGAATGTCGACACGACGACTAGTTTCGAATGGTAGTAATTCCTTATGTTAGGAGGAATGTGGCAAAATTGTCCCAACCCAAGGAATAAACAATACAGGAAAAATTGCCACTTCATACACTAAGGATTGTTTGCCTTCCATGGCCGATCTTGTACTTCAAGGTGTTTAGTATGATCTGGACAACTTCTCTTTCCTTATTATGTACATCTTATTTCCTTTGATGAAGTTATTTTATATATTCACATTTGATGGTCTATACTACATATTGTTTTAGGCTTCCTTAAATCTCAAAGATGACATATATGCCGATAGAGGTGAGAGCAATGTCACAACAGTCTATAAAGGATTAGGGAGATTGGTTCTTTTATAAAATTTGTCAATTTCACAAACCTCGTCTAGCCATTCAATTATGCATTAATATCCAGTTTTGGTTCGTTTAATGATTTTCTAATATGACATTATGAAAGTTCTATACTGATTGTGTTTTAGGTAAATCTATTCCCCCTAGTAGTTCATTTAGAGAGTTAGTTTTCGATACTAAAGCGACTCATTCACTGTATTCTCTGCAAGTTTAGATAAAATGTAAACGTTGTTGTAAGAAGGTGTTCAAAAGCCTACACCTGAGGGAAGAAGTATCACTGTTTCAATTGGTGCATTTGAACATGCTAGGATACTTCTCAGGAGTCCAAACATTGGGGATTCATTTACCTTTATTGACTCCTATATCACATACAATCAAACAAAATAATTATATCATCATGATTTATCGATGCAATGCACTAGACTCAGCTTTAAAGTTGATTTATTGTTATATCTGTAAGAATTTATCAAATAACCTCCCTACTAGTTAGAGGTTAACTAGCGCCCTATTGAATGTGGGCTGTTATTGTTCTTGTTCTACGACTTTAACAATTGTTAACCTTCATTTTCGTCATTTGTACTTCAATATGATATTTAACAAATTGCCTTATTTCCTTTTCCATATATTGTGTAAAATATTGAATTCAAATTCTTATATTTGTAAAAAAATTCGATAAACAATGAATTTCAGGTAAAAATATGGAGCCAAAGAGATAGTGTGAGGTAATGCAGCCCAGGTTTAGAGGCATGTTCAGAGGTACTTACTGTGAAGGTGGATCATCACAGTCTGTAGCTCACACTGACTCACCTCCTCCCCCTTCAAGGCCTACAGTTGCAGATGATGCATCACCTACTGCTCGTCATGCTACACCATCCCCATCCCCAACTCATATATCATCCAATACCACTTTATCGGATGGAGGAGATGTCGCTATCTTGGAGCTGAGGGACCTGATGGAAG
>JANVCL010000212.1:17975426-17987645 GCA_026546855.1 Erythroxylum incrassatum | reverse complement strand
AAATCTTTTCATAATTTATCAATTTATCAAATCAATTAAGACAATGAATTTAACCTTTGTAACAATTTTTCAAAATCGTTCGGAAATCATAAAATTCGAAAATACTTTCTTTCTTGATTTTCCGAAAACATAAACAATAAATTTTCAAAACTTTTCTCTTCTTGATTTTTTTAAAACACATAATTAAATTCTCGATAAAACAAACACAATGAAATCAAACAATTTTTAGCAACTTCTTAAATCATTCCGAAATCAATTAATTTAAATCATTCGAAAACAACAATTAAAAACCCTTTTTCACTTTCTTAAACTTTCAAGAACATACACATAGCTTATAATTCGAAAGATAAACACGGTACCCACCTCATTTCCATGCTAGAATCGTGTCCAAAGCATCACTATCGCCAAAGCCTCACTTAAATCGAAAATCCCTAATTCAATAACATAAACCCTAATTAATCAATCATCCAAAAATTAAACATCATCTTAGCATAATCACTAAAATTAACCTTAGAAAACTCAATCCCATAACATTTCCAAGGTATCTAAACCAAAATCTCACTAAAAGATTCAAAATCAAAAACTTCTCTCTTACCTTTTTCCTCTCCATTTTCGGATTTCTTGGTCAAAATGGAGCTTTCATCTTCTTCCTCCCTTTCCCTCTTGAAGAAGCATCAAAAACCCCTTGGAATCCCATAAAAACCGAAAACCCTAGCAGCTCCTTCTTCTTCTTCCTTCTTCTCCATCACCGAATCTCTCCTTCTCTCTTCTCTCTATCGTTTTCTTCTTTCTTTTATTTCTCATTTTCGTGTTTCAGCCTTCATACACGACAGCCACATCATCCCTTGTCATTAAAGAAGCACAAAGACTTAATTGCCCCTCCATAATAGCCTTAAACCATAGGAACTTAAGTGAACTTCCATAATTGCCCTTCATTTAACCTTTAAACACTGACATCTTGCCTCCTGATTTTGAGCAGGTAAATGAAACAATTTGGCAAAACTTCCTTCTAGCAACATGTTCCTCTATGTCTCATCTTTAAAATGACACAAAAAACACTCAAATCGGTTCAGAAATGAGGAAGTTATGGCCAAAATACTCGTTCAGCTCTTACTAATCCGAGACTGAACACTAACCCAACTTCAATCCAGAAATTGACAATCTTAGGGACTAAATTGGAATTCGATCCCTTCACATGATTTGTAGCCCCATGTCTCAATTTTATTTTGCCTCAAGAATCAACTCAATCGGAGCTCCACAGCTCCCGAATTTCTCAAAATACTGAACCATGTTCAGAAAATTATCTAACTCATAACCTTTAACCAATCCTCTCACTTTGGTTCAATCAATCTCTTTCCATTTAATCTCCTAAAAATCATAATTTCTCATGAAATAGTAGCTAAATGTCTTAGGAATCCAACGCTTCAAAAATTGAATCAATCGGATGTCGGACGAAGGAATTATAAGCAAAAGATTGAAAAAGGGTCGGATCAAAAGCAATAGAACAGAATTTCAATTCTATTGATAAAACCGAATTTTCCAAAAATCATAAGTCTTGATCCCGAACTCCAAATTTGACAAATTTGGTATCAATAGAAACATCAAAGGAAGTTCTACAACTTCCATGAAGAACTCAAAATCAAATTCAGTCTCTAAAAGGGTCAAAAAGTCCACATAAAGTGGCTGTCCATTCAATGACAACCTAAACAGTGACAGAAATTCCAAAAATCATATCTTCCTATTCCAAAGTCCAAAAATTCCATAACTTACCTCAATGGAAAGATAAAAACATAATCTAAAACTTTCATGAAGAACTTAAACACAAATTCAACCTCTAACTAGGTCAATTTTTCGGTCAAAGTTTCTGCCCTGTTCAACAATCACCTAAACAACATCCAAACTTCCAAATTTCATATCTTCCAATTCCCACATCCAAAAATTGCATACTTTATAGTGTCGGAAAGACTGACAGATAAGCTACAACTTTCCTGTAGACCACTTACTCCAATTCAGACTAAATCCATACAACGAGTGGCCTCAAAGCTGAGTACACCTAAATGTACACTTAGAGACATTTTTACAAAACAAAGCAAAAATAATACTTAACTTTGACTGATCATAACTTTTACTCCCGATATTGAAAAATATCAAACTTTATGGCTACAGAAAGCTCTCGACAGGAGCTACAAGTTTCATGAAGATCTTTTTCTCAAATTTGCCTAAATCAAAAAGTCAACTTTCTACTCCAAAAAGTCAAACTTTTATAATTTCGCAACTTTTCACACTTTCACTCTCTATTACCTAATTTTTCAACTTCCATTCAATCACTCATTCACTTTACTGTCATAACACATGCAAAACTACTCGAATATCAAAGTCGTCAAAACTAAATCAATCCTTTTCTCATCAATTTTCCTTAAGGCACAAAACATCTATAACACAATTCATATACAAAAATACTCATTGAATTTCATTTAATATTTCTAAATTTTCACTTAAAGATCGGGGTCCAACAACAACTCAAGAAGAATTTTGCTTTAAAATTCAGTTAAAATCTCGCCTTTTGATCAGCCGTCCATCTGATTTGTGGAATAAGATTTACGTCTTCATCTATGGGTGTGTATGGTTCGTTCTTGATTATGTCCCAAAGGTCAATGTGAGTAGACTCGATGAACAATCGCATCCAATCTTTCCAATAATGGTAATCTTCTCCGTTGAACGCCGGAGGTCTAGTGACTGAGGCAGCTTCCGCAATGTATGTATGTGATTCCACCATTATCTTTAATCCACAATTTGTTAAAGTGATTCTTAGACACCGTGTTCTGATACCATTTGAAGTGAATCACACGTTAATACAATACTCAATAATGATATATAGATGCACAAGAAGGAGGGTTGAATTGTGGTAAACTTTTCGTTAAACCCCTTTTTGAAAATTTCTTTCACTTAAAACAAAACTTGTTCAATTCACAAGAACTACTATAAATCACATTTGTAAAATATTTTCTCAAGCTTGCGTAAGACAGTAATATCAAAAATCACGATTAAGAGAGAGAGAGAGAGTTGAGAGATTTTGACACAGTAATTTTTATACTGGTTCACCTCAAACCGTGGGCTACGTCCAGTCTTCAGACGACTTTCTGAGATTTCACCATCTCTCAAAACTTTACAAGTATTCTGTTTCTCTGAGCCTCTTCAGGTCTCTATACAATCAGTATTCTTTCTCACTTAGCCTCTTTAGGCTATCTGTATCACTTTCAAACTAAAAAGTGTTTCGAGCTTGTTATAGAAAGTATCGCTCTAATTGTTCGCACAGTATTTCTCAAGTATTGATTAGCTTTTAATCTCGCTCTGGCAAAAAGTCTCTAATCTCTTTGACACGACTAATATTTATAGCCTTTGTTTTCAGCTACCTCTTGAAAATTGCTTCTTGATTCTTTAAAGAAACGGTTATTCAGTTGAGTTCTGTAACTGACTCAGATTGTTGCTTCCGTCTGTGTTTCTGCTTTCGTCTGCTTTTGCTTCCATCTACTTTTCTACTTGGCTTCCGTCTGCTTTTCAAATAGCTTTCGTCTGTTTTCCATTCGTCTGCTTTTCTACTTGGCTTCCTTCTGCTTTTCAAATAGCTTCCGTCTGCTTTTCCATTCGTCTGCTTTTCTACTTGATTTCCGTCTGCTTTTCAAATAGCTTCCGTCTGCTTTTCCATTCGTCTGCTTTTTTACTTGACTTCTGTCTGCTTTTCAAATAGCTTTCATCTGTTTTTCATTCGTCTACTTTTCTACTTGGCTTCCGTCTGCTTTTCAAATAGCTTTCATCTGTTTTCCATTCGTCTACTTTTCTACTTGGCTTCCGTCTGCTTTTCAAATAGTTTTCATCTGTTTTCCATTCGTCTGCTTTTTGTTTATCATCAAATTATTAATCGTAAAGTCATTTTGACTTAACACATTGTCCCCAATGTACACAATTGAAGCACAACAAAATAAAAAGTAAGAAAGGTTCAAAAATTGGTAGTGCCCTGAGTAATAAGAATTATAGGGTTCTGAATCTGATGAAGGTTCCATCCGATATTAGATACAATCATCCTTACAAAATGTAAACAAAACATGTAAAAGGTCAAAGAAAATACAAATAAAGATAAAGATAATAAATAAGAAACATGGACATAAAAATAACATAAATGAAAATAACATTGCACTGTCATTTGGACAAAACAAAATAACATAGGGAAGAAAATAAAATAGATAAATAATGAGAAAAAGAAAAAAATTAGCATCCATTAATCCTGTTGTGACTCCGACATGTCCTTCGATGGAGGATCCTTAGGTCGTACAACCATAAATTGTTATGCAACTGAAGACAATATAGCCATTCTAGATAGTGGAGGTGGAAATGTCATTCGAAGATAGCCCACCATCTGTATTAATAGGTTTGCCCTCCATTTATTATAGACTTTGAGCTGCTCTATTCGCTCCATAATCTCCACCTGTTGTGCTCGGATAGTATGCTAAGTACCCAGGATCTTTCCTATGTTTTTCCCCAATGAAGCTATCTTCAGTTAGTTCGAGTGTGATGTCGGCATCTTGGGCACTTCCTCACTAGCCTCCTCGTACGTAACTCCTCCCGTCTAGGCTGGTCGTTAGCTTGTGGGGATGCTCAGCTGTTTGTGGCTCCCTGACTCCTCCTGATGCAACCAACTCGTTGGGAACCCTAATTAGACGTTAGATGTCAATAATAGGTCCCTACCATCTGCTTACCATATGCATGTGTTTCATCACGTACAAACAACCAGTTGCATCACTGGTAGTCTATCAAAGACCCCAATCCTCTGTGCAAGCCTCGTCATATAAGTTCTGAAAAATATCATCCCGACCTTCTTCTCCTCATTCTAATGCTAGATGAATTGGGCTAACGTATGCCCCAGATGCATTGGCATATGCTCACTCATGCTACACAGGTATAATATGTCTAGATTCCCTATGACTTTATGGATATCACCCCACTCACTTATCGTATGACTCAGAATACCATGCATATATCTGAGCATTGAGTGTTGAAGAGATGATACCTTGGATTTGCTTGGGTTGTAATTGACATCCTCGTTGATAGTGCTCCAGAATTGGAAAGAAGACATCCCATACGAGAATTCTATTTGCAGCGCCATATATTCAGGCATTCCCATGAACTCTTGGTCGTACAACCATCATAATAGAGAAATCTGAATAGCTCATGTAGATCATCTCTCCTAACAACCTAAACTAAATTGTGCTTGATAGTCCCAGTCATAGTGGCCTTTCTCCATAAAAGACATGGAGAGCACCTCGGGTGTCAACTTCCACTATGAGGGATCCATAATCTTAAAAACTAAACCTACTAGACCAAACTAACCTGTCCTAGAGCCTCCCAGTCAATGCTTTGGCCTGTCTTGAAATTATTCACCTTAGCCATTGATATTACTCCTTATATGTCACAACATTAAAGAGTAAAATCAGAGGTTTTTTTGGTGGCTGAAGTGTGCGAGCATCCCTCGGGTCTCTAGAAGACCCTTCTCCTTGTTGTCACTTCCTTGGTGCCTCTTTTGCTTATCATGGTCCTATTATTGTGTCTGAAACTTTAAATAAACATGAGAAAATAGCAGATGAAGTATGAAAAATAACCTTTTACCCATACTTATTTCTTATGGTCAATAAAAAAATAAAAACTAATAATCTAACATAAATTATTAACTAGATAACAAAGTAATAAATAAAAAAATAAGATAAAATTAGAAAATTAATTAATAACCTGATTAATCACAAAATTAAAATTAAAATCATTGTCATTAACAGATGAAACTAACATAACCATATAATTACAAAATTAAATGTAAAATTGAAATTAACACACCTAATCTAATAATTACCCAAAATTAAATTATTAAGCATTGAATTCATGTAAAATCAAAATTGAAATGAAATTAAACTAGAAAACAACTTCAATTAATTATAAAAAATTAA
Organism: Erythroxylum incrassatum; assembly: GCA_026546855.1. Lineage (NCBI taxonomy): Eukaryota > Viridiplantae > Streptophyta > Magnoliopsida > Malpighiales > Erythroxylaceae > Erythroxylum > Erythroxylum incrassatum. The sequence goes on along the minus strand of JANVCL010000212.1, from coordinate 17,981,652 downwards.
TTAATCCTAATTTAACTCATCACAATTTTACATTTCGCGAGCAAAATCATAAGCCCAATTAAAATTTCATCCAAATCTCATTCAATTCATCAAATTGGATCAATAAATCATATATATAAGGGTATAATTAAACTATTAAACTACAATTAATAAATTTTACACTAAATCGCAAAACCCTGAGCCTAGAGTTTTTGGGTGTGAAAATCCCTAAAATTGTAAAATCCTCAATTATTTATGCATAAACAAGTGAAATCGACGAGAATACTTACTTGGGTGTCGCAAATTGATAAGACAAATGCAAAAAATTTGGTTAGAGAGGAGGAGGGGCAATAGAGAGGGTAGAGACAGAGAAAAATTAAGACAAATGAAAGGAGGGTAATTTAAAGGCTATCGTGGATTTACACAATAAATTACACACCTATGTCTCTTAGATTTTAAAGAGTTAGTGACTTTCAAGATTAGCTACATAGGAGAAATGAAAGAAGTAGGGTAATTTAAAGGTTATCTATGATTTATAAAATCTGATATGTGGTCGTGTATTAGACTGTGTAAGTTCGCGATAGCCTTTAAATTACCCTACTTGATGCGGAACCCCAAGGCTAAAAAACCCGAAACCCTTTAAACACACATTTTTTATAAAACATGAACAAGATGAAATCCCCAACCCTAATGAACCCCCAATCACTTATATGAAAGAAAACACATATTATAAGGTTGATTTGGAAATAAGAATAGAAATTCTCCCTATTTACCTTGATAAGAACCAACTATTTACCTTGATAAGAACCATATTCTTGGTGCAATAGAAGAAGACAAGAAATCCTCCCTTATAGAATTTGTTATTCAACCAATCTAACCCTAAACAATGTTTATTATGATGTATTTATACCTCTTGAAAAGAGAGAAACCCTAATTACGTAAAAGGCCTTTCACCAAAATAATTAAAGCCCAAACTAATAATTCTAAAATACAACCCCTTAAACTTAAAAGTTTTAAACAAGTCCAAGGCACAAGTAGTGGGCTGTTGAAAGTTATGCTTTTAATGTAAAATAATTAATTAAATGAGAATGAAAGTTTTCTTGCTCATTTCGTCCAATTCGATTAGTTATCTTGTCATTAGCCCTCACTATCTTTTGAGATCCTATGCCATTTATAATTCGACCCATATAAGATTGAAGCGCTTTTTTGAACTTATTATCTATTGATCTTGTTATTTGTCCCTCCGGCATTACTAACTCATCCTTGTTTCTATTTCGCTTATGATCATGCTTACATCACTACTTTTTTCATTTCTCCCATATAGATGTAAGTCACAAACTCTTTAAAATTTAAGACACACTGGCATGTATCTTATCACAGATTTACATGGCATGTTACACAAGCGTATATATAACCATGTAAGTTTACATGGGCGTGTATAGTGAGAATGTAATTCTCTGTAAATATGTGCAACATGAAAAATAGTTAGACAAACTTAAAAATTTTACACTTAAAGTTACGAAACTTTAACATGCATACCCTAACACAATAAATATGCAGAATCTCTTCAATATGCATAATCTCCTAACCTAAAATTCATCAAAACTCAATAAAATCCTATGCTAACATCAAAATAGAAAAAATGAAATAGAATTTTAAAACAAAACCTATCTTAATTCTTGGTTTGCCTCCCAAGTAGCATTTATGCTTAAGGCAACTTATAAAGATTAGCTTTTGGTCATCTTATCATTGGTTCCATAACCTCTAATTAAGCTACCTGATTTTGCTTATTTTCACATTTTGTCTTTCGTTTATTGCCTTGAACTTGAAAAAGCTTTGGTGGACCTTTAAAGGTAAAGTCTTAAAAAAATATGAAAATGAATCATAACTTGAATCACTAGATTCGATAACATCAATAAGTTCAAGGGTAGGATTCATGAAATTAGACATTTTAAATTCAAACTCTTGATCCTCACCTTTAATATTAACTTGCCTTCACTAACATCAATAATCGACTTAGCAGTTGTCAAAAAGGGTTAAACAAAGAATAACGGTATCTCTAGATCTTCCTCTATGTCAAGAATCATAAAGTCTATTGGGAAGATAAACATATCAACCATAACAAGAATATCCTCTATAATGCCCTTAAGAAGTTTTACCAAACTATTTGCCAGTTGCACACTTATCTTAGTAGGTTTTAGTTCACCTAATCCCAGTTTCTCAAATAACAAGCAAGGAATCATGTTAATATCGACCCTTAGATCGGCTAAAGCCTTATCAATCTGTAAACTACCAATTTGAAAACGGATAGTAAAACTCCATAGATCTGTGAGCTTCTTTGGTAGCTTGCTTTTCAAAATTCCTAAGCGTCTTTAGCTCAATGTTACAGTCACCAAATCCTCCAACTTTCCCTTATTTGATAGTAGCTCTTTCAAAATTTCAAATACTATAGCATCTGCACAAGCTTAAACAAAGAGTAAGTTAATCAAGATTTGTTTAAACATTTTAAGGAACTTATCAAATTTTGCATCCATTAGATCTTTCTCCTTGACTCTTTGGATTCCCCTTCTCAACTTGGGGTTCCTTTTCTCCTTGAAGCTCTTTTCCGTTAATAAGGGTGATTTCCATACATGTTGTTTAGGATTTATTTTAATGGTACTAGGCAAACTCCCCTGTGGTCTTTCATATACTAACTTTGCAATTTGACTGATTCGAACCTCCAAGTTATGTATAGAAGCCTATGTTCATTGATGTCTTGCATTTGAATCTTGAATAATTTTAGACATCATTTCTTCTATAGTCAAATTCTTAGCTTAAGGTGGATATTGCTAAAATCCTAGTAGAGGGTTTTTCCTTATTGATCCTTGATTTCTCCAAGAGAAATTAAGGTGATTCCTCTATCTCTAATTATAGGTATAACTCTATGTATTTTCTTAGGGTCTAGAAGCATTTCCCATACAATCCATATGTTCGGACTATAATGATTGACAATTTTGACTTGAATGGTTTAGCCCACATACCCTACATTGCATAACTTGACATTGTGGATTCATAGTAAGTCTATCAATCTATCTACTCAGAGCTTTTGCCTGGTTTGCTAATTGTGCCACCGCATCCACTTCATATACCCTCATTGGCTTGTTAAGTCTTGCTCATGAGGAGCACCATTGATTTTTTTTCATCGCTATGCCTTCAATGAGGTCGTGGGTTGCTTTTTATGTCTTGTTATTTAAAGTACCCCAGCCACTATATCTATTGTCTGCCTTGTAGTTTGATTTAGCCCATTATAAAAGTTTTAAAATTGCATCCAAAGTGGTAAACAATGATTTGAGCACTTCCTCATTTTCTCCTTAAACCTCTCCCATGTGTCATATAATGCCTCTAAATTAGCCTAGGAGTAAGAGCACGTATCTTTACTTAATTTGGCAATCTTTGTTGGTAGGAAGTAGCTCAGAAGAAACTTCTCTACTACTTGATCCCATGTAGTAAGTGATGATCTTGGTAGAGAATTCAACCATTGTTTCGCTTTGCCCCTTAATGAAAACAAGAATAATCTCGGTCTTATCATATCGTCATTAGCTCCATTGATCTTGAAGGTATCACAAATCCCCATAAAGATTAAGAAATGTGCATTCAAATCCTTATCTCATAGCCCATTAAATTGAACAAATTTTTGCACCATCTGAATGATACTTGGTTTAATTTCTAAATTGTTGGCATTCATAGTTGGTCTAACAATGCTAACTTTACTCCTATCAAGTCTAGTCAAGCATAATCAAACAACATTCTTAGTTGCTTTTCCATGGTTATCAATATGACCTCTCAAGTCCTCTATTTGTTGATCTAACTTGAACTCTCTAAGTTGTGTATTGCGAAGATTTCTATAAGTTATTCTCTTAATTTTTGGATCTTTTTCTACTAAACTCGTTGGATTACTTTAGGTCATAAACTAACCAAAGAATCAAAATCAGTGAGAAATAAGAAAACTAAAGAGTCAATCAAATAAAATAAATTAGAAATGCAAATAAAGTAAAAATTGTTAGATTAATAAAATCTAGGCTTTCCTAATATTACTATCCCCAGTAATGACACCAAAAACTTGATTGATGATATTTTATTCAGAAAGATCTATAAGTTTTAAGCGCAAGTACACAGTGTAGTTATAGCTATCACTAGTAAGTATGAGTCAATCCTAAGAGAATTGTAAGTACTATTATTGACTCTTTTTCTATTATCTAACCATTGAGTTAGGTTGTGGATTTAATCAAAAATTAAACTAAGATCGATACATGAACTTGGACAAAGAAAATAATATGAAAAGTCAATATCAAATAAATAGTACCTAGATGATGAATCCCCCTAAAAATCCTTAAATACTAACCCATTATCATGCAATTAAATTATTGATTATTAGATTATGAAAAATCCTATCTTATGTTAATATCTTTCTCAAGACTATTAACAACTAACCCTTAGTTGATTAACTGAAACCCTTTTTTAGTTAAAACCCCTAAGATTGCATTATTGATTCGTGAATTTCACTATTAGATTTAACCATAATCTGGAGGATTTATGTTGACCTTTATCTAGGTTTACATGCAACTTCTTCCAATTATCATATATCTATTCACCTAAAATGATTTCTTAATCTCAATCATATGAAATCAAATAATGAACTGATATTTTGGATATATTAGTTCAAGACTATAACACATAATGGAATCTCAATAAATCAATCAATAAAACTATACTGAATAAAAAATTAAATCATCTTGTCATCACTACTTAGGTTTCATCTCACCTAGGCACTAAAAAATTTAATTCCTACCTATTGAAAATAAAACCTATAATAAATATTTAGAAGAATAAATAGAGATCAAAGAAATCATATTTTAAATCTCACATTTGTCTCTAATGAATTTTCTTGCAATTTGGATTGAATGATGCTCTATCGATTCTTGTGACCTAATCTTCATGTTTCCCTTATCCTCTGTTCAGAAATGTCTCTTCTATATGTTTCTTATGATGCAAAAATGCTTCTAAACTCTCCTCCTTCTCATTTTCCTCCAATAACATCCTTTTATAGTAAAAACTAGGATTTTTTGGCTGCACGTTGTCACTTACACAGTAATGTAGGTGATCGTCTATCTTCAAAAATACCTAAATTCATGATTTTCTATGACCATAGAGACTTACACGGGAAAAATGCATAGCTAGAAATAACATTTTCGAAGTTCCACACATTTTTAGTGACTTACAAGGTCACTGTATATGGTCGTGTATCTCTAAGTTGCTTCAAATCTTCATTTTATGCCATGATTTCATCCAAATTCTTCTCCTTTTGGTCCAACAAGTCAATTACACCTACAAACACACTTTAAGTGAATTAATTACCACAAATACTATAAAATATTAAATAATAAGCAAAACACATTAAGTATGGTTGTATATGTTGGATCCCGTTACCGGAACCCAACTCTCTTGCTTACTCATTCGTCTGTTAGACTCCTCTTGATTCCGAACCCCAACCTATTGCGGATCTAATTTTTTTTGCACCCTTATTAGATATTATCAATTCATCTCCATGCTCATAACATCCCAAAAATCTACTTACAAATTGTTCCATGGTTTGCCCATATAAATTAATCACCATGCTTGAAACCCATTTTTCCTACTTGCGAATAGAATTTGGAAGTCTTCAAATCATAATTTCAATTTGAATTCTTCGTAGAAATCATAGCTCTCTATCTCTAGTTTGTCTTAAAGAAAGAATCACTTCAATTGGAGCTTTGTAGCTCAAGATATGCTTAAAATCCTCAAGTCGGCTTAAGCCCTAATCGTGCACTCTTAACCGACCTCTTACTTGCTCTAATACAAACTTCCTTAAATCAACTCCAAATGCTACAAATTTTTATGGAGAGATAGCTACATGTCTTAGAAAACCATTTCCTTAAAAATCACCTCAATTGGAGGTCGGATGAGGGAGTTATGATCAAAAGAATATACCATGATCATCCCCAAAATCAAATTGAACATAGTTTGGCGCGATTGCCATAAATTTTTCCACAAATATCCAAATGCTTTCTTTCTTGTTCCATTGGAAAGATGACATCGATATCTACAACTTGTATTAGAGGCCTCAAAGCAAGATTCGGCCTTAAAACTGGTCAAAATTGCAAAACACTGCAACTGACCCGAGCATGTCCGTTAAACGAACATGCATGTCCGTTTAATTGACAGGGACTGG
>JANVCL010000212.1:17949051-17970366 GCA_026546855.1 Erythroxylum incrassatum | reverse complement strand
CCCAAAATTTGCAAATATTTTTCAGGACTCAGAAGAATACCCCGTTAGGCTAACGGGAGTATGTCTACAGCATTCAAGTGAAGAATAGAGATCGGGATCAGTTCGCATCTGCATTGTATTTATTTATTTTTTTATTGAATTGGTTATTCCGGATCTTTTTGTATAACTTTATGTTTTGAAATGATCCAAGTGTTTTTAATTGTGAAAGGGCCCAAATGGCCATATGGGAATTTTTGTAAATGACATTGTATGATTGGAAAGGGCTTATGCCCTATTTGATTTTCGATTCCCGTATATATTGTCTTGTGTTTTGTAAAAAAAATTAATACCGATTTCTAATTGAGTGAGTGCTTTAACACGCCACCCTCGCGAGGCACGAACTCGGATATCACCATCGATGTCGGATTCGGGTCTTGCGGGAGTGGGGTGTTATAGTGAGAACCAAAAGAGAAGAGAGAAAAAAACATGAAAGAAGAAGAAGGTCGTGAGAGAGAAGAAAGAAGAAGAAAAAGGAGAGGAAATCATCTTGTTAAGGTAAGTTAATAATCTTTTCTTCTTGCTTTATTAAAGAAATGGGTTGTGTTCAGAATGAAGGGATTAGTGAGAGAATGGGTGTTGTGTTGGAATAAGATGATTTAAGGGAACCCATTTGATTCTGATTTTAGGGTTTCTAAACTAGGTTTTGGGTTTTCTAACCTAGATGGACTATAGGTAAGTTAGTTTTGAGCTTGATTTGTGTTGATTTCATTTGTTGTGATTATGGAAGTTTTAGGAGATTTCCATTTGCATTTGGATTGAATGAAATTTTGGTTATGTTAGGAAATCAAGAAAAACCTACCCAAGAGCAAAAGGAAGGGCACAGTTGAGTTTGGATTTTTAAGCTAAATAAGGTGGGTAAAATATTTATGGTTATTGTGTAAATGGGCAATGTGCCTATGTGTGTGTGTATATACTTGAATTTCTAAATTGTGAATTGTTGTGATGTGAAAAATGCGTTATGATATGTTTTATGTTATGCATTGAAAGATGTATGACATTTTGATATAATTGAATTGTGAGTATGATCATGCTATTCTTTGGAATTGAATTATGGAATTTTGATTTAAATGGAAAGAAGAAAAAACATGAGAATATGAATTTGTGATTGATTGAATTGAGAATGAGAGTTGATTATGTTTAGGCAAGAGTGGAACTATTTCGTAGTCACGTGCACGTCGACATAAAGCCTTCTCCTGGCTGCCCGCTTGTGGCATACGAGATATAAAAAGTGGACTTGTTTTGTTTCTGATGTAAACTTCTATTTCTCTATTTTGTTCCACGGAACCCTCGAGCCATTTGTTTGTGCCTTTGCTTTTTGATATGTTAAGTTATGATGCAATTTGAGTGTTATGCTTTGATGATAAATTAAGTCCAATATGTTTTATATGATGATGTATTGAATTATAAGTTATGAATTAGAATTGTGAATGCTGAACTTACATTGCTAAATTAAGATAAGACGTGTATGCCTATATGGATATTCACATATATGGTTGATTTTGTGGCTCGTTGCCAATGGCTATAAATATATTAGCCATTGAGCAGTGTAGCTCATCCCATCATTTTCTCTCCTTAGGTGCAGAACAAGAAGATTAGCGATTCTTGCAAGGCCTTCGAGAACTCCAAGATAGCTAGAAATATTATGTACTAAGTGACTATTTTGGATAGCTTTATAGCCATATCAAACATGAACATCCTTTTGTATTTTGTATTAAGTTTGATATGTATGTTGATATGCAAGTAAAGCTTGTTCAAACATTTACTTTGTTTAGAAATGAGAATGAGAATTTAAGAAGTTCCTTTTGTGTATGATTATGTTATTTTAAAGGTTGAGTATGATGGATGTGGAAGTGGAATATGTATGTGCATATTCTTCTTTGTTGAGATTGCAAATTGTTGCTAGTATTAGAAAATCATGTTAGAGTTGGAAAAATTGTATGTGATGAATCATTTAAGTTGTGATTCAAGATGTAATGAGATATACTTAGTAGTTGAATTGATATTGCACTAAAAGGGGTGAATTTGAGGAGATTATGAGTGAAAGTGATGTTAGAATGGATGTTGAAAGCATTGGAGAAGCTTTGGAGGAGTTTGTGTGTCACAAATATCCGTTAGATGAACATTAGGTCCGTTAAATGGAATTTCTTGGGTCTGAAAAGCCCCCAGCCCAGTCCATGTCCATTAAATGGACATTCTCGGGTCTAGAAAGCACTCCCAAGCCTGTCTATGTCTGTTTAACGAACATACACAAGATATCTATAGTAAATTGCTATTTTGACCAGTTTAGAGTCATAATCTCGTTTTGAGTTCTATAATGAAAGTTGTAGCTCTAGAAGTCCTCTTTAAAACCGTCCTCAAATGACCCTAATACGATATCTCTAGTAAAAGTTGTGCCAATTTCCCAAAATAGGTACAATATGATTAAGGAAGAATTCATGTTTGATTCTTTTGGCCATAACTTCATAACCCAACTTCCGAATGAAGTGATTCTTGAACCAATAGATTCCTAACACATTTTTCTGCCTGTCTACAAAAATTAATAGGCTTTCGTATTGATTTCAAAAGGATTCATGGAAAGAAATTGAGGGTTCATTGAAATAACTCTACAGGGAAACCCGCTCACGCTTTATGACTCCGGATAGTTAGGCTCCGGAAACAGGATCTAACACCTATGTTGCTTTACTTACCTCATTAAAATTTTTTATAATAAATCACTGCTAACATAAAGAAGAACTGGGTTCACGTTACCACTTTGTTGGCAAGTATGGGCTGGAAATGGTAGGATGTCATGGGTATTTAAAGAAACAAAATGCTCTGATCTCAAACAGAATATGAAATTGTGTTGGTGCTATGTTACTTCGATAAAATTCTACTTTAGAAATAGAATAGGGAAACTTTGAACTTAAATAGTGAGATGTTCCTATCTTATACTTCACTTTAAGTTTATCAAGTTTGCTCTAAATTGACTTCATTCTTCTCCAAATTCATACCTTTTCTTTTAAGGGGCTAAAACGAGACTTAGGACAAAATATAAGTCATTTTAATGTCCAAATACCTTAAGGACCTAAAATACAAGAATAATACTCTAAAAAATCATGTTAAAATGTAGTCTATTCAACACTTATCAACACTACACCATTTAGGTTAGTTTTTGAAAAATCCCATCTCTTACTAGTGGAACTAGAGCATAAAGCATTTTTAGCTATAAAATTTCTTAATTATGATTTAAACCGTGTAGGTGATAAATGCACTCTCCAAAATAATGAGTTTGATGTGTCACAACATGGAATATGAGAACTTGAGGATATGAAAGGAGAAAGTAAAATGGAGGCATGAATACTATCTAAAGCATACTAAGGAGTTTAAACTTGGAGATCAAACCTCGCTTTAAAATTTAGACTTAACTATTCCTGGGTTAAGGTTAAATCTAAATGGTTAAAGACCTTTCACTATTGCCTAAGTCTTTCTATATAGGGCCTAGAAATTATGCATCAAAATCAATGCACATTAAAAGATAATGGACACCAACTAAATTTATAGATAGAAGGTGATATCGGTGAGTTTGAGAATGAATTTTACAAGCTATATGAACCTGAGGATAAGTAAAAAGCTCAAGGATTTCAACTAAAGACTTGTAAGAATGTTCAATGTGTTTTGATTAGCACCAATTTCATTTTTTCTTTACTCCATTATAATACTTATGCTTTTTTTTAGTTTATGTGGTTTTTGGATTCATAGATTAAAGTATGAATTGATGGTGATTATATGTTTGCTCATTTCATTCTACTTGAACTTATCATCATTCGGGTTCTGTAGATTTCCAGTAAACATGGCATCATGTATACTTTATGTTAGAACATCCTCACATGTACCATACTTATGCTTAATCCTTTGAAAAAAAAAGGACCACTATGAAACATATGAGTAACATAGTTTCCTGAAACCTCCGTACTGTTAAAAAATACTAGATGGGAGACACTCTACCAAATACCATCTCCATACTGTTAAAAAAATACTAGATGGGAGACACACTCTACCAAATACCATCCTATGTTCATTACCATAGTTAGTGTTTAGTACCAACATTCCCCTATGAAGCCACCATGATGATCTTTTGTTTTCTAACACTACATCATTATAAACCCATGTCAACAACATCACCCTTAACATGGAACCATATACATTCCATGTTCTCTCGCAAATAATGAATATGAGTTTTGAGGGAATTCAATAAGCCTTGTAATGTTCCTCTATTGTATGACAGAGAAGTACTAGTTTTCTGTTTTATTTTCCTCCATTTTCATTTTTTTTGCATGATATGTACATATAGGATAATGTATGACTTCAGTATGAGCGAGGGGCTTAGGTATCTTTTCTCATTAATTTTTTTATGATTAGCTTAATAGGGAGTAATTCTGGATATTTTGTAACTTTGAAAGCATATTACTAGGGATAAGTCACCACATGTTTGATTGTTATTATGATCGTAAATGCTTAGAGAATTAGTTATAAGCTTTAATGATTAAATTAGTTTAATTTGCTTCATTAATTTTGAGAATGGATACTTGATTTGTATGAGGACACTTTTCAATTATTTTGTATATATATTGAGTTCAATATGAACTCTTTTTAACATTTTCATCATCTCAAATGAAAAAGAGTGTGAATAAATGAGAATAATTAATTCACTTTGCTAGCTTCAACTCAAGTAAAAAGGATGAAGTTAAAGAGTAGCACTAGTAGCCATTTGAAATGGTGACCTAGTTGAGCAACTGATAACATTTATGACAAGGTGTTTAATCTCACATTAAAATATCAGGTGACTTTTCAAACAAGCCATAAATGCTTTTATTTTGATTTAAATTTATTGGTTTACTTATTATTCAATAAATGTTATAAATGTGTTTAAAAGTTTAAAGACTTTTCTTATGTTGTTTAGTTTAGCATTGAGTCGAATTATATTAGTTGAATTGAAGTTTGAAGGATGGTATAGTAAATTGAATTTATTTATGACTTGATATAGGTAGCTAAATGTCTAATAATTCGATAAACTTTGCAATTTAATATGTAATGGAGAATCTTGATGGATATGTTTAATTTGTTAAATGCTTTCCTAAAATTGCCTATTATTTAACTTTTGAGTAATGAAATTTATTTTCTTGATGATAAGAAAATATGTAAGTGTGGGAGAATTTGTTAAAAGCTAATTACATAATATTTTAGCATAAATTGGGTGAGCAATATGCTTGTGATTTGGTGCTTTTCATTGAATTTGATACTTAAAATGACTTATATTTGGTTTCAAGTCTTGTTTTAGTCCCTCAAAGAAAGAGCAAAGTTAGGAAGATTTGAGTCAATTTTTTTGTCCTAAAAAGGTTTTCATATGAATAACATGACACTAATATGTCCCTATATTCTTTCTGTGTTTAATAAGGGAGTATTTTATTTCTCTATATATGTCTATAATATCCTACCATGTCCCAGCATGTTCACCAATAAGGGGATATGGACCTATGTTCAAACTTATAGTGGTAATGTTTTGTTACATAAAAGAAGTGGAGAGAGGGTCAAAATCAATATAGGAGCTCAATATAGATCAGTGTTTAGGTCATGTTAGGTAAAAATTCTAAGGTTTCACATTTTATGAGTGAGATGGTGAAAACCAAAATGGAGGATTTTTTAAAAGCAAATCTAAAGGAAGAGCAATAATGGAGAGGAAAACAAGAAGATTAATCAAGAATATTCAAGATTCAATCCATGAGAATTTAAACTTCTTTTTTGTGGATTTCTTGTTCTTTATAAATTTTCTTTGTTTTATTATAAACTAATTGGGATATAGATCTAGGTTATATGGATACTAAGATGATTTTTTAAATTGATTCTTTAATTTAATAAAAGATCTTTGTTTTCTCAATAACTTTTCATGATTATGTTATATTTAATTAAAAATTTTCAACTTTTAATTCAACTTGATGTTTTAAATTGATTCTTTGATTTAATGAAAGACATTAGTTTTCATCATAATTTTTCATGATTATATTATTTTGTATTGAAATTTGTCAACTTTTTAATTTAATTTCAAATTTTGTACATTTGGATTAAGAGATTATATGTATGAGTTGGCATTGCATAAGAGTCTATCAAAAATAACCTCTCTACTAAGTAGGAGTTAAGGCTGCGTACTAAAGGACTTCCCAGACCCTACATCTCAACGGGACTCCCATTAGGTGTTGTTGTTGTTGTTTGTTTTGTAGATTATATGTATGAGTAGATCACAATATAAACAAGGAGAGTTAACTGGAACTCTAAAGATTGGACCAAAAAAATATTCTAGGCTTGGATAAAACCTAAATAAATTATTTTCCTACATAATCATGATATCACAAAGATTAAAAACAAAATAAAGAAATACATGAATAGTGATGTAGATACTAGTCCTAGAATGGTAGATCAAATGGATAAGAGACTATCATGTAGGAGTCAACTACTTCTTCAATCAATATCATATATACCAAACCTCTAAATGAGGACTCTAGTTTTTGGCTAAGTCTCTATATGTGGCTTAATCTTCAATATATGACTTAGACTTTGAATCTGCTAAGGATGATGGATGAACTGGCAAGGTTAGTATCTTGAACTTATATGTTGTGCCAGCATATCCCTAATCTATTGCATATATTGCTTGATGTACACTATATTAAGTGGTGACGTACTCAGAGCTTGAGGTAATATTGGTGCTCTATCTAGCTCCTCATAGCCTACTTGATCTCTCTGTACAGGAATGTCCTATACTATTTATAGTGTTGCATCAATCAATGTAAAGTGATAACCTTTTACTTCTACTTAATGCTCAACCATCCTGATCACTCTTAAAAATTTCTATAGTGATCGAAATGGGAGCAAACAACCATTAACTCTCGCTTATCATTAATTATTCCAATCTCCTTATTAATTAGGTAATGAATCATTCGTTGACAATCACACTGAATTTTGATCGAAGCAAGTAGTCCTTGACGAGGTGAATAAAAGCATACCAAAAATGATGTAACACTCGATGTCTCATGTAGTGTAGGAAGAACATGTCTTAGTGGGTAACTATACATCGTTCATTTAATGAATGTACAAGTAGCTTGTGTACATAACTCATAGTAGGGTAATAAGTCAAAAGCTTTAGACTTAATAGGTAAATAGGTATGCACAATAGTTACCATATGCTAATAATTTACAAAGTGAAGATTTAAGTATTCCCATTCAATTAAGTTTGGTTAGGATGTATAGTGCGTATATACTCTCCTCGGTGTAGGAAGAATCATATGTGGATATTCAACAAATTGCAGCTAAAGTGATGATGGATGCCCCCTAGATGGAGCTGTATGACTGAGTCATCATCTTATGCAATTTTCTTATCATCCACTTGAAATATGCATATAAATTTTAGCACCAGCTACTAATACATTGGTTCTCCAGTGTTGAAAAAATCTAGTCAATTATCAAAATGCACCTTCTATCGCACCTAAGTTTAACTCTCTAAAAAACCCTCTAGTCTATGTAGTGAAGAGCCTTAAATTTCTTCATTCCTAGAGTCTTATATGACATCAACTAAAGTTTAGTCATGAAGTGGAGGAGTAGATGATCAAGTTGCTTCATAAGTTATAAGAGGTAGGATATCTACTACAGATAGGTGCTAAAGTTTGGGATCCCTAAAAGCAATCACCCATAAGGTAGAAGTTGTAACTCTGCTTCTTGTGATGAGGTTGCTCTTTTTCCCATCTATATTGTGCTATAGTTACCGATCATCTTGTCAGAATTGATAATTAACCTGAGAATGGGAAAAATTAGCTAACAATCATGATAAATATGATCTCACATTTATATAAACGATTAGGTTAAAATGACAATTTTACAACCATTGAAACTAACTTGCATATAATTAGGTTCCTAACTAACTCATCACCAATACAAACACCTACGTAAACATCAATGTATAATATATTGGCGTTAGCATTTAAACTCCACTCTCATCCATTCATAAACATCAAAGTCAATGTAATGTCATCATTAACATAGGTGAAAAACAAAAATTCACTCTTAAATTCGATCAACATCCTATAGAGAATTTTTAATAAAACATAACTTCAAGAATTTATCACCTAGAGCAAAAATAGTAACCCAACCTAAATAAATAAGGACAAATAATAAGGCATACCAAACAAAGCCACAATTAACCATTTTCATCTACCAATTACTCACATAACCCTTCAAAACCATAATTCAAGACTCAGTTTAACCAAAGTAAACCTAAATGATCCCAAAATAGCTCTAACTAGTGTAATTATAAAAATATCATAAATGAAAAACATAGTTTACCTCAAAATAATCTATAATGAGTAGAAGATGAAGGATAAACACTAGGGAAATATTATTTGAATTTAGACACAAGTTGATGATAAAAATGCACAAGAAATATGTTTGGATTTCATGCAAATTCAAAACTACAAAACATTGGGATTTTAAAAAAAAATAATGCACAAATACTAAAATCTTGGTGTTTGATGAGTGAAAGTAGAAAAAAAGAATCAAGGGCACCGTGTTTAACAAAAACCTAACAAAATAGAGATAAAATGAGATAGAAATAGTCAAAACACGCCTCAATGTTAAAATCGTGTTAATCAAATTTGAAATTTACTTTTGTGCTAAATAGAATAAGAACATTATATGCATATTTGTTGCACTACATGGTGCCTATTATGTTATCCCCGTGTTTCAAAAGTGTCCTCTCAGCTTCGCAAGACACTAGTTGACTATCACATTGGCTCGATTAGTTTATCCAAAACTTTAATATTGGCTTTCCAAATCACTATATTAGTAAACCAAACTTGTTGAAAGAAGTCTTTCATAACTTCTCAATTTTTAAAAGAAAAGAAAATGCTCCTTTGATAAAAACTTAATTCAAAACCATTTTAAAATTTTCCCAATAGCTTTTTTTTAATGATCAAGAGGTTTTCTTCAAATATCAAAATAAATTTTCTTCTGATGATGGAAGGATTTATACAGTATGTCATATAGCAAATGATCATGCATTGATTGATCCTTTAATTTATTGAAATGACTATAACAATGATTTTCTCAAGTCTTGATATGCTTAATTCCTCCTTGTTCTTGATTCTTCACTTAAATAGCATATGTTCTCCACTTTGCTCATTTTCTTTATTGATTGATTGTGGATCTTCTGCTCACTTTAATCTTCTTTTGAACATGATCTTCCTATATTAAACTACCAATACCAGTATGGATTTTAAAAAATTGCTAGTAGCATTTTTGTTATTGAAATTTTGGATTGGAACTTTACTTGGTCTAATAGTATACTTATTATAAGAAGTCGGTACACACTAACAAATAATGTCAAAACTTATGTGACAAACCTTCAAGTCAAGAATGGAATAATAATGAAAACTAGCAAAAATAATCCTAGTTTAGCCTATGTAACATGAAGCAATTAAGAAAATTTGCTTCAGTTAAGAAGTATCAATAATAAGTACATTAACTAATTCATAAATATATTGGTTAAGTTTGACAATCCATATAAAATTATTTTATTAACTTTTTAAATTAATTTATTTATGTGTTCATTGGAACTTTTTGTTAATAATTATTGTCTCTAGAATCTCCTTTTGTGAAATGTGAATTATAGATTTTGACACGGTATGTCATATAAACTATTTATCCAATTAATTTAGAAACTATTAATAGAAAATGTATTATTGATGGGTTATTTACCTACTTTAGAAGACCTTCGGGTCATATAAATTATCAATTCATTCCTATTAAAAAAAAAGTCCTTTATGTTTCTATGGTATTTACCAATCTTGTGTCAATATAAAAATTGACTAAAGACACGAATTTGCAACAAATTTTTAACCTTCTTTTTATGAATTTTAAGACTAAGGTTTAAGGAAAAAGATTAGACTTACTAATGAGAATGATGAGTTAAAATATTTGGAAACTCTAGAAAGAATTACCTTATATTAGCATCAATATAACACTTTTATCATCATCAAAAGGAAAATTACTTTGTACATCATTTTTGTTAGGGTTAATTTCAAGAATCATGTTTTCCATTAAAAAAAACAGGTTGGATAGATGTAAGAAGTCTTCATTGTGATGTGTGTGAATTTGTAAAACATAATTTATGTTTTCTTTCTTACTGTTAATAAAAAGAACTTTTGCACCTTTTCATTTGATTTAATAATGATATTTGGGTTCTTCCCTTATTCCTGATTTAATTTGTTCTAGATGGTTAATATCTTTTATTAATGATTATATTTGATTCATATGGATTTTTCTGTAAAAAATAACCACAATTGAGTAAAATTGTCATTAATTTTTATTTTATGATACAACATCAATTTAGTGTCAAAATTAAGAGATTTTAGTCCAGTAATATAAGAGATTATTTAATCACACTTTGTCATAATAGTTTGAAACGAATATATTATTCATGAATCATCTTCCATTTATACATCATAACAAAATAGTGTGACTGAAATAAAAAATGGACATCATGTAAATGTTACCCAAGCACTTCTTTATCATCACCATGAACCAAAATGGTATTAGGGAAAGCTGTTTTTACATCTGCATACATTAATAAGAAAATACATGTATTTATAGATACCAAATTCGTTAAAAATGTACCGTATTTCTCCAAGATTAGCTTGTGCTTAGGGAAGATAAGAAAATATCTCTGCCGTCAACATCGTCTATGAATGATAAAGAAACAACAAATATTACTACTTGTACAAGGAGATTTGGAATTTTGCATTCAAGAAAGCAACCTAATGTTCCTTATCCCAAAGAATCCTACAATCTGAACTGAATCAGCTAATATTTGAACCTACTCAGCTACAAATCTTTTAGTGAGATAGTTGAATTCGCTCACCCTAAAATGCCTACGGAAACTCAAAAATAAAAAAAAATGATAATGAATTACCTATTATTGTGAAGAAACAAACTCGAGAGTGTACCAAGGAGACCACCCTATATCTCATACAGTGTCCTTCCAGAGATTTCCACTCATTAAACTTTTCGTACCAATTTGAATATCATTCTTATACTTCAAAATTTATGTGAGAAGTTATCCAATAAAGAATGGAGGAGAGCTACAAAAACTGAGCTGGATGCATTATAGGAAAACAAAAATGAGAGCATGATTTGGTAAATTTGCAGAAGTTATATCAAGTATGTTGTATAACCAAAGTTAAGATGAGACTTTATTTATTAAACATGCAGATTCAGGGGAGTTACAGTGTTGTTAGCATATATTAAAGATATATTAGAACCGACAATGATGAAAAGAAGAAACAGGCGACAAAAGAGTGTTTAATTAGGGGGTTCGACGGAAAGGAATTACAGAGATTGATATAATTTCTGGAAATTAAATTGACTCATTCATGATAGGTGATAATTTTACAGAGGCATAGAAACCAGCTTGTAGGGCAGCTCTATTCCTATAGATATGTAAGTTTAAAGGTCAACTTGCATACGTTCTTACTGAAGAAGAGTGTAAAAAAGATTATTGGTCCAATCACTTAATACATTTGATCGGTCACACGCGGGGTTCATTCCAATATATTTGTAATGACTTGAGGATTATTTTTTTGTAATTATACCACACCTGTTTAGAAGTTCGTACTATCATTAAATAGGATAAGCTTTTCAGCTATTCCATAACATGGCTTTGTAGCAGTGATGGAAAATACACTCGACCATGTCAAAGACTACTAGGATACACCCGCGGCAGAAGATGAAAAGTGGGAACTATTACCTAAAAATCAGCTTCAAACATACAAGAGAGCATACGATCTTGTAAACTCATCAAATAGGCACTTTAATGCGCACCCCTAGTCCCAGGTTCGAGACGAGCAATTCTTTCAAAACCCTCTGTAGTTTCGGAGCATATCTGAAACACTATATTATTCTATCAAAACTGACCCAACAACAGAATTTGGTGAAGCTGCAATTTCAATTTTGTTCAACACCCAATCACACAGAGATAAAGAGAGAGAGAGAGAGACATTAGAGAGCTCTGCGTTAGTAGCCATAGAGTACATGACCAGTTACATTTAGATTCAACAGCAGTAGCCTCTTGTTTTACTAACATCGCTGTCTTAGATGCAGAGGCCCGTTGCAGATTTTGCTACTCATCTAATTTGGAGTCCATTAACGTTTAGAAATTGTCTTCTTAACAATATTTGAATTTTTTTAATGTTATTATTGCTTGTGTTGCTGCTGAGTTATCAGCAAAGAAAGAGTAAACAAATATAACCTGGCATCATGATTTGTCCAAATCTAAGAAGCACGGATACGACAAAATGATGCTATATCTTCGTGTCAGACATGCACATATAACACTGACACCCATAAAGAGTGCATATATATGCTCTATACTTTTTTAGAAGGCTTATAAAATACAAAATATGTATAAACTATCACGTTATTAGAAATGTTGAAACACATCAATTAATATATATCATATTATAAATTCTAAATTTTTTTCTTAATTTTAAATTTTATAATATACATGTGTGTGTGTGTTTGTTGTGTTCGCGTCCACTAAATTTTAAAAATTAGTGTGTTCCTGTGTCGCGTGTCCGTATCATATCGTATCGCGTGTCAGTGCTTCTTAAGTCCAGACACTTCTCAAATTATTCAGTTGTCAAAAGTAAAACCGTAATTTTTCACTTGGCATTTTCTGTATTCATATATTTACCCAGTTACATAGAAGTGAACATTAGAAGAACTCGTAATAAAACTATCATCGACAATCAAAATTTTCAGATCATAGTGCTAAAAT
The DNA here is from genome assembly GCA_026546855.1 of Erythroxylum incrassatum. Taxonomy (NCBI): domain Eukaryota; kingdom Viridiplantae; phylum Streptophyta; class Magnoliopsida; order Malpighiales; family Erythroxylaceae; genus Erythroxylum; species Erythroxylum incrassatum. Next base: position 17,957,474 of record JANVCL010000212.1, on the reverse strand, counting down.
TCGACTCCACAGCTCAATCACAAGTTCTTTAATCACCGAAACTACATTCTAAAATAATGCACAGAAGAAAAAGGCTGAGAGAGAGAAAATTATGGGCTACACTTAAATTTCTTTGTGAATAATGGTAAGTCTCACGCCAATCAATTGGACCTATGTGTCAATAATGGTCGAATTGCAGCTTTAAAGTCGTCATAAAATCTTTGCTCGGAAAATCTGCAAGCCCGTTTCCGTGCTGCTGCAGCCATCCTGTGTCTCTCACTTTCTGGCATCCTTACTACTTTGACGATAGCATCTGCATACTCTTCTACACTCTGGCAAAGAAACCCTACCTGTTTCCCATCTTCTTCTAAAACAATGTCCATTCTTGGGCCGGCAGAATTATGAGCTGAAGAGAGGGTCGAAATCATCAGCTATAGCATTGGCATTAGTAACACTTTTTTTTAAGAGAATTGGCATTAGTAACACAATAACAAATAGATTCATTAACAAATCCCCACCAATTGGTATGGCACCTGCAGCCATGTACTCGACAACACTAATGCCAAAGTGTTCATCTACCATTGAATGCAGTCCGGCAATGGCACCTCCCAAAAGCTTTATTAAATCCCTGCATATGACCAAAAATGAAAGAACTATGTAAGAGAAGGATGGGATGAAATACTGATAACTTCAAAAGACTCCCAGTAAAAATATAAGTTTTGTGACGAAGCAGTTCCACATAAGGAACATTGGATAACAAAAACTCCCAGTGACATTTCACTATCCAAAGAACCAAATAAACAAGTATGTGCACATACAGATATTAAGATCATAAAATAAATTTCATGATACCTGTATGTCACATTCTTGTGGAATTCAACATCCCCATCAACCTTCAATTCAATTGCTTTATCTCGTAATTTCTGCAGCCTTTCCTCATCTGCGCTATTTCGACAACTACCCACAAATTGGAGTTTTGGTCTGGGAAAATCTTCACCTAACTTTCTACTGGCAATTGAAAAGGCTTCAAGTTGGAGAGGATGGGCCTGAAATATAAACTAGCCATGAGGCTCTAAAGGAAACACATAAAGCCCCAGAAAATGAGCTAGAAGACTGCACTACCTAGTGCTAAGGTTCACATGAGTATTCCCACCTTCTCAGGACGAAATTGAGCCACAGATATAAAGACTGGAGGTTGTGCTGGCCTTTCCAGAGAAAACTCCTGCTTCAACTTTACTTGTCAGTATCCCAAGTGAAAGGTCCCATAATCAAAATACATAAAACCGCTTCAAAGTAGTGGCACAAACTTGTACAACAAATGTAAAGAAAAAGATAATTTGCAGGAAGCCAACTAACCAAAGAAATCATCAAAGGCAGACATTCGTATCAACAAGAAAGATAGTGCAACGGATGAGAACTACGCAAACATTTTTTTTCACCATTTCAAAAAATTTATCATCTTACAGTTCACAAGCTAGTCATGGAAATAACAAGAAGTTATAAAATTCTTAAAACTTACAACTTGAGCAGGGAAAATTGGTTCCAAACCTGAAGATCAGATGTATTACAAGGAGGATACACTCGCTTGGTGCAATTTGGGATCTTCCAAAGCTTTTGGATATGAGCCTGTGTCCATGAAGAGTTCACCATGGCAAGATGTGCCCACGACCCAACAAAGCCATACATCCAACTAAACACTATATAATACAAAATCTTGCACCGTGAAAGCCAACCGCTGCCACCAACAGAAATCCCACTAACATCAAGCTCTATACAGCATATGAATCTTTAAAAAAGAAAAACTAAGAAGTGAACTTCCTACAAGAAGATAACCTCTTCGCTATTGAGGCATCGTTGTTGTATATAGAACTCCGTTGCCGAACACGCGAAATCATGTCCAGACTAATCGTAGGATAATGAGTGTAGCAAATAACATTGCAACCAAATAACCGAGCAAGTGGATACGTGAAAGCGTACCCACAAGTGTCAAAATAGTACAAAGGCGTATACTTGCGCAAAGCCTCCCAACATAGATAAATCGAACCAAAGCTTTGGCCGATCATAGTGAAACGAGGATAAGTAGTTTCTTCGATCCATTTCCTTTTATATAGATGCACTACCTAAAATTGAACATCGCGAAATTATCTTAAACCCAAAAACGTTCAAGTGAAAAAAAAAATTAAGGAAGAAACTTTACCTCAGGATGGGAGAGCAACTCAACACCAAAGCGATCGATTGCGCGAGCCGCTAAGTTCTGAGGCGAGGCATCGTAATCGCCGGTGAATATAACGCAGTCGAGATCAGAGTTATCCTCTTGAATGGCTTTGACTGCGCACCAGAGCACTCGTTCTCCGCCGCCGCCATCGTTTGAGTATGGGTGAAAGAAGCCGACGGCTTTTTTTCTGTTTCTTCTGCCGTTGACTATTTGTGAACCGGCTATCACTACTAGGGTTAGGGCAGCGGAAAAGAGGGAGAAAGCTAATCGGAAAGTCCAAATTTCCATCGTCCGAAGAATACAAAACGTCGACGATGGTCGAGTACGATCTTTGGGATATGTTTTCTTTTCTTTTTTTTCTTTTAAAAGTTACGAATTGCCGCAATATTTCTTAAAATGTTGAAAATAATATTTATATTATAGCTACACTTAAAATTTAGGATATTTTGGTTTACCGATTATTAATGGCATGGAACATAATCTAATATTATTCTATGCATTGAGATAATGATTTATAATTAAATAGAATAAAATAAAAAAGGAAAGGTTTTACATTATATCATATTTTATTTTAAATAATAAAATAAATAATATCTGGTTTAGAGTGTTTAGGACGAAAAGTATAATAATAAATAATATTTTACTATATCACGTTATAAATCTTTCTTTTAAACAGCATTTTACTATATTATATTATATTATATTTTTTATCCCTTTTAAACAATAATTTTTCTAACAGTACATTCATTTATATTCAATTTCATTTCATTTCATTCCATTAAAAATTTTACATTCAATCAAATATATAACAATTTTTATATGGTATTAATAACACTATAAATCCTAAATTTTAGTAGTTTTAGTATATAAATCATTAATTTAATATTTGTAATATCACAGGTAATTTAGATCTACGAACATTAAAAATAATCTTTAAAATGATTTCTTTAAACATTATTTAAAGTCATGATTTTACCTTTAGTCAAAATAATTAATATATGAGTACTCCTTTTTTTAAGATAAGAATGGCTTATATTGGAAAATTAGGATAAAACACTTCCTTTTATTCAAAGGTGTTAATTTTGGGGGGAATTATAGAAAATAATTCTTGCAGCCTTTCACCTCTGTTTTTTCGTATGTTGGATGAAAGTTTGAGTTTTTGATAACTTTCATTTATTTGTGTATTTTGTGATTGGAAAACAATTTTAAGGTATAAATTTTAGTGATGGAAGGGACAAGACATGATTTTGGTTGCGAAGTTAAAATAAATTTCTGATGGATATAAGGTGTTTAATGAAATACCTGTTATGTTTATGTTTATTATATGGGAGTGTTCTGTGTAATTTAAATTGATAGAAATCTATTCTTTTAAATGATGAGAGTGTTATAACTTTGATACAAGTCTGTATAACAAAAATGATTTCGGTTTTTAAGGAAAGGAAATACATAGAGTTGCCATGTAAGTTTTTCTTAAGGAAAGGAAAGAGAAACCTAAAGACAAGAAAGATAAAGTCATAACTAAAGAAAAAAATGTGTTTGAGATCTATTATAAAACAGAAAAGGTATATTAGACGTCTTATGTTACCCATTTTAGCAATTGATTAAGCTTTAAAATGATGTTCTTAAAGTTATTAAGGAAATTTGGGACATAAAGTAAAAAAAATAAATGCAAATGTAATAATAGAAAAAATTATTTTGGTGCAGTGTAGGAACGAGCTATGAATAAAATCTAAAAGTCCTAGTAGCAAAAATTGCGAAACTAATCCCTTTTGAAATAATTGAAGTTAAAGAAAATTTGATTAAACATAATTGTTGATGAACATTTCTAAAGGCTCATCATATGTTCAGATCAAGTATTACTATGTAATTGGTTATTAGGTTTATTGCACTAAATCAAGTACAATTTTAAGTCGGATAATCAAATGTACATTATAATTCTTAAACTCTAAGTTAAGCTCTTTACTTTATATCTATTCTAAGTTAGGAAACAAGTATGGTAAGAACACAAGGAATTTTAAATTACCGCCAATTAAAAAAGAACCCTCTAAGTATATTCAAAGAATGTACCACTTTTGACTGCATTAGTGTCTATATTGGTTATATAATTTTATATTATTTTCGTCAATGATTACATATAATTGTTGCATGCAATTGAATTTACAATATCTAAATCACCCAATTATTCGTATTTATATTAAGCATCGAACAAGATGTACGTAGTTAAGAGCTAATTTCTTGCAACAGAGTTGTAATGATAAACAACCATTTAATTTAACTTGCCACGTTGATCTTGCTATATTTCAAGGTAGAATATGAGTTTGATGAAATGAATTATTAAACTAGCTAAAAGTTAGACTAAAATTTTAAAGGTGATCTAAGTGGTTAGGTATTAAATATTTTTTTCCTATGTTGAAGTGGTTGTTGCTGGCATGAGTTATTTTTCTACATAAAGTTGTTCAAGATTTGACTTTATTTTAACTAGACTTGGATGCTTTTTATCTTCGTGTTTACGTTCTTTCTGTTGGAGAAACGTTAGTAGCATGATCGTCTGTTGTCAGTTTTAGCAAGTTTGGTCTAACAATACTTTTAACATTACTCCCACTAAAAGTCCACATATTTCTATTTCAAAATAAACAATATTACTTTCTGATTTGCTTGCTTTAATATATAAACAATATAACTAAACTATTAACGAAATGTTATATATTAAATATGAAATATTCCTTTTCATAGGCCTTATATTGTGTTGAAAAGAGTCGCTCCTCCTTCTTCTTTGTAGTCTGGAGTTGTCAGTCCATCTAGGTAAGTCTTCCAACTCATGTCTACCATATATATTGCTTTAATCATAAGATTTTGATGCGTTTGAGTTTTATATGAATGCAAAAGAGGTCTTGATTTTGTGTTGTTTAGAATATTCTTATAATCATTGGTGAGTTTTTATGTTCTTCCTTAATAGTCTAAGTATTTACTATATGTGGAATGAGTTTGAGATTTTATGGATGATTTGAGGCATAACTAAGTTGCTAGGATGGTATATAGGCTTAAAACTTGTTATGTAATTCCTGTGAGGCTTATCGATGAAAAATTCCACAAGCCTAGGAGTAATAGCGAGAACTTGCATTCTTGATTCACAAATGTAAAAAATGTCACGTACCATAGTATTGAAATCAATTGTAGGTCATTAATTCAAACATAAATACTTCAACTTCAATTTGATTAATTTAAAGTTAGTATTAACACAAGAAATTTATAGGTTTAATAGACTAGATATTTTTTTTACATAAACCCCCTAGGATCCAATATAGATTGGAAACCTATGATGTAGCTACCGTGAAGCTTATCAGTGAAAAATTCCACGAGCCTAGGAGTCACAGTGAGAATTTACTGTCTTGATTTATAGATGTAAAAAATGCCACGTACTATAGTATCAATCAATTGTAGGTGATTAATTCAAATATAAATACTTCAACTTCAATGTGATTAATGCAAACTTAGTATTAACACAAGAAATTCATAGGTTTAATAGACAAGATAGTTTTTTGCATAATAAACCCCTAGGATAGTATATTGGTTAGAAACCTATGATGCAACTCCCTAAGGCTTATCGGTGAAAAATTTCATGAGCCTAAGAGTTACAACAAGAACTTGCTTTCTTGATTAGCAAGTGTAAACAATGCCACATACCAAAGTATTGACATCAATTGTAGGTAATTAATTAGATTAATTAATACTTAGGGAATGTTATGTAAAGTTTAGATGTTCTATAAACTTAGGGGACATGAAGAATACAAACTATAAAATTACTTTTTTTAAATTAACAGTTTTACAAAAATGAGTAATGTTATAGATCTTGGATGTATAGATGATTAACACCTGATCATTAATCCTGAGTTTATTCAGTATGCATGTTCTCAACCTACATATATGGATGGCCTAAAGATTAGATGCCAATGTAAAAAGTGCAAACATATTCATTCCTTCCTATTGATGAAGTGAGTGGCCATTTGTTGAGAAAAGGGCTTGCTCCAAATTATATTGAGTGGACATGAAATGGGGAGCCATTGATTTGTAGCACCTTAAGGGTTAATGAAGTAAAATCGTCAGTAAAAATGGATGAGTTTGAAGAGGGGATTGGATTTAGAACAAATAATGTTCGTGTAACTAAAAATCCTTACATGCGAATGGTTTATGATGTAGCCGATTATACCTTTCAGGAAAATAAAGAAAATCTTGAAGAAGAACCAAACCCACATGCAAAATAAATTTTTGACTTACTACACTCAACTGACCAAGAATTATGATCAAATTGTGAGACAATGACTCAATTGTCTTCAATTGCTTGAATATTGACTATAAAGTCGGAAGGGCATATTTCTGATCATAGTTTTGATAAAATTCTTGGATGGTATAATGAATCATTTCCTCCTAATTATACAGTGGTTGATAGTTTTTACAATATGAAGAAACTTACTAGAGGTCTTGATTTGCCTGTTAAAAAAATTGATTATTGTAAGTTGGGATGTATGTTGTATTGGGGAGATGATGTAGAATTACAAGAGCGCAAATTTTATAATCAATCTAGGTTCAAACTTAGAATGCATTTTATGAAACTAAAATTAGTACCCTAGAAGTACATGTATTATTTCCCACTAACTTTGAGACTTCAAAGACTTTAATACTTCTGATGTCACAGCATCTCATATGAGATGACATAATGAACATGAACAGGAAGATGAAAATAATAAATCATCCATGGATGCATTGGTATGGAAACATTTAAATAACACCCATTATGAATTTGCAGCTAAAAGTCGAAATGTTAGGCTGGGATTGTCAATAGATGGATTCAAACCTTTTGGTCAATTTAGCCAACAATATTCATCATGGACAATCATAATTACTCCTTATAATTTGCCTCCATGGATGTGTATGAATGAGGCATATATGTTCTTGACAATGATTGTGTTAGGGCTTATAAATCCAAATTATTAAATTGATGTATTCTTACAATGATTAATATTTAAGTTGCAGCATCTTTAGGAATATGGTGTGGAGATATATGATGTGTCTCTAAAACAAAATTTTGTGTCGAGAGAAGTTTTGATGGGGATTATTAATGATTTTTCAGCATATGCTATGTTGTTTGGATGGAACACAATAGGGAAATTGGCTTGTCCTTATTGTGGCAATGATTCTAATGCATTTTATCTTCCAAACGGGGGTAAAACATGTTAGTTTGACAACCACAAATTTTTTTTCTTCCTCTAGATCATCCATTTAGACGAAATAAACTGAGGTTTATTAAGAATAGGATGGTACAAGCACCTCCTCTACCTCACAAAGCTGGTGAAGAGATGTTGCAGGAGAATGATAAATTAAGGTTGTTAAAAGTTATAGAATTTGAAGCTGATGAAGTTAATACAAGCATTAGTAAAAACTTTGGTTGGAGAAAACGAAGCATCTTTTGGGATTTGTCATATTGGAAAAATTAATTTGAAACGTCATAATGTGGATGTGAAGCATATTGAAAACAATATTTTTGATAATTTTTTGAATACCATAATAAACATTGAAGGGAGGACAAAAGCAATGCAAAATCATGAGCTTATTTGAAACTTTTTTGTAGAAGGAATTAGTTAGATAAAGATCTATTGTAGCACCCCGCTCCCGCCGAACTCGACATCGAGAGGGATGTCTGAGCTCGTGCCCGCACGAGCGGCGTGCTAGAGCGGTCGGTCAGTCTCGTTCGGTATAAATATTTGTTCAATTTGAAATCCGATCGGCACAGGCTTAAGCGGAAGCCAAGTCACTCAGTCAAAGTCGATCGGCAAGACAGTTCATAAAACAGTACATGCATATATTATTGATCAGTCCAATTGAAATTTATTGATCGCTCAGTCAGTTCAGTACAAACATACAGTTTCCAGTGGCCAAATGGGCCGAACACTAATACAATGGTTCAGAAAATTACAAATACAACTTAGACAGTAATAAGCAAATACAGAGACAGACACAACTGATCCCGACCACTATGCAGTAGGCATACTCCCGTTCGCTGGACGGGTATTCTTCAGAGAGTCCTGAAAAATAGTTGCAAATTTTGGGTGAGTTTTGCAAACTCAGTGAGTGACCATCATCGATGGTTCACCCAGCACACAAGGCATATATCACAGTATCAGTAAAGCATTTCAGTCATGACAAATACAGTGCAGTGCAGTTTTAGCAATCA
>JANVCL010000212.1:17902202-17920211 GCA_026546855.1 Erythroxylum incrassatum | reverse complement strand
TAAATTAAATAATAATGCATAAAATAATTAATCTAATTTTTGCATGTATAATAAGCATGAATTTATACACACAAAATGGGCAATTAATCACAAGTAATTTTTGCATGTATAATAAGCATGAATTTATACACACAAAATTGGCAAGTAATTTCTGCAAAATTAAACAATTATTATATGCATGTCATAAACTTAAAGCATACATACAAAATAATTAACCCAAAATGATTTTATAATAACAATCATAAGATTAAGGGGCTAGATCTACAACTAATAAGGGCTAGGTCTGAAAATAAGCCCAAGTCGAACTAAATCTAATTACAGCCTAGATCTGAACTAAGCCCAAGTCCAACAAATTAATTTTAATTTTATAAAAAAGAAGAAGAATAAAACGCATGCAAGGTCGTCTTCAACCTCTAGCCGGGTCACGACAGAGCCCCGACGCTCCAGACCACAAGAGGAGGCCGGAGCTCGCACGGATCCCGACGTTGGGACGACGCCGATGACGCAGAACGCACGACGGATCGAAAACTCGACCATGCAACGCCTCTCAAATGACGACGTCCGAAGCTCTCAATATGGTCGTTGTCCCTCCTGCTCCTTCACGGTCCAAACGACGTCGAGTGCACCAAGGATGACGAGAAAAACACTCTAGCGTCTCAAAGATGTCCAAGATGTCGAAAAATCGACAACTTCCAACACATACATTTTTCGGCAGAAAACGCAACCATAACAGAGGAAAACAGAGGAATTTATTTCGGTGGTTTTCATCAGTTCTATGGCAAGGCAGAGGCAAGCAAAAAGCTCAGATACCAAATGTAAACTCAACCATGCATTTCATACGCAATATCAACGTATAAAACACACGCAGAAAACACATATATGTAACCGTAATATATATGTGAAAAACAGCAGCGGAAGACCAAGAATAACAATTCCTCCAGCCATTGTCGTGATCCACCGAAGAGCTGAACGTGTTTAGAGTGTTGAGTTTGTTCTATCCTCTTCCTTAAGCAAAAACCGACAGTGTACAATACTGCTAGGCGAGGACAGGATCCGAAAAGGTTGTTTTTAACAACCAAAAACCACTCAATACTCTCTGGCCATCACAGAGAAGAAAAATTGGGTAGATGGGCAACCGAAAAAAGTGGATAGGGCACATGCAACATGTAAATGGACCACCTTAATAATGAGCATAAAACTTACAGATATTTCAATCACAAATAGAAAACCAATCCCTCCACCGATGAATAGATAGCCCGGGAAATTTTCCATTTGTGAATTAACTTCTAATTATATAAGCTTTGAAGAGATTGATGTGCATTACATGAGATTTTGTATATATAAAAATAAAAAGGTTCGGTACTGTAGCCAAAAGGCCTAGAGCTGCCAGCTAACCTATTAAAATGGCCATTTCCGTGGTTAGAACGAGGAAAAGGAGTTAAAAATTAATGAATCAGTGCTTCAAAGTAGACTTGTGGGAGAAACACGCGATGGGTCACACCTTGCTCCTCGTCTTACGATTAGCTTCTAAAGCGAACTGCCCTAACTGGATTATCATCACACTAATGTCATCCATTGAGCCTCTGCGTAATGATAACTCGCTCAGTTTTTTACAAGCAGAGAATAAATCTGGCTTGTCAACGCCAATGCACAAAGGTCGAACTATATCTACTGCCTCCTCGTTAGATACCTGGAAAAGAGAGAAAATGAAAATTGAGTATCCAATTCATTACATACAGATATATATATATATATATATTAAAAATAAGAATCATAGAAAAACAACTTTGGTTGTCAGTCTTAATTACTTTGTCCCAAAGACCATCGGTTGCTAGGATCAAGAACTCGCATTCAGGTTTTAACTCCAAAAGTTTGGTCTCGGGTTCAGCTGTCACCCACTGCTTAAGATGCACATCCCCAATTCCTCTTGTTACTGCAAGAGTGCCTTGTACTCTCCACACACCATTACAAAAATCCACATAACCACCCTGTAAACACAACATTAAAGAAGACAAATCACCGAAATTTATCAAAATGGTGTTAACCAGTATTCACTTTTGCCACATCATATTCCCATCTTCTTACCAAGGCTTCAATCCGGCGGCGTTCATCTTCTCTCCACGGTCGATGATCAGATGTTAGCGCCTCAGCAACTCCTCCTCGACTCATTACGGCTCGACAATCTCCGGAGCTGGAGACCGCTAGATTGCCTTTGTGAATCAACGCAGTTATACAACAGGCACCACCGCCAACACTTTGCTCCAGAAATTCTCTGTCTGTGGTCAAGTATCCATTTTTTATTGCCATTTCGATTTCTTCCCCTTCTACACTTGATACATGAGCCATAATGTTTTTATCTAAATTCCTGGATGCATATTCAGCTGCTTTCGGACCCCCATGACCATCAAAGACACCAAATAGAGCCTGTAAGGACAGAACGTGATCACGGCTTTATCAATGCATAGTTCTTGCCTCTTTAATATCAACTATGGTTTTTTTTTTTGCCTTTTACATTTTTCTTCAGTTTCCAGCGCATATTAGGAAACAAAGCGACTTCTAAAATAAATAAAACGGATATGAGTTTTACCAGTTTACAATTTCCTTTGACGTCCACAGAGGCAGAGTAACGATCCTCCAATGGTCCTCTCCTCCCTCTTTTACAATAAACAGAATATCCATCATCTTCCACCTCCACAACCTCTACTTTCTGCTCATCCCCTCTGGGCGTCTCTAATCCGAACCCGGACGCACTCGTCACGGGTATATGTATTCTTGCTGGTCTCTTCCTCTTCAGAAGTGTACCCGAATCTGATTCCAATCTCGTTTTCTCAACCGGATATGACAAGGGAGACGTCGGTGATGATCCTAAAGAGGGTGGAGACGACACTAACATCGTTGAAGACGTCGGAGATTGAGGGCCATGGATGTTCGGAGACGCTATTGATTTGCGGAAGATTGTGGGAATTCTCGGTGGCTGAAATATCGGGGAGTTGGATACTGGTCCAGCCAGAGCGCACGGCATGTCTTTACGTGTTTTAGGTTTCAAACAGCTTGTTCTTGTTTCGGTTTCCTTCTCTCGCTTAGTTTTCTCGTGCTGCTCTTTCTTTAGAAGCAAAAGCGAAGGGTGATCGCAATTGGCTAAATAAGAAACATGGGAATACATGTGGACGAAGGAACGGTAACACGACGCCGTACGGGCTAATTGACTTGGGTTTGACTTGACTTGAACATTTTTGGTTTGCTTTATCCCTTTGGCTTTTAATGGATTGAGGATCATTCACGCTATTTCCAGAGCGTGAAATGTGTAAATTGTTTAAGTTGACTGAGTAAAACGAGCTAAAGTTTTCTGAATACCGCAAGTGATGTGTTTTGCACGCACTCGGAATGAGAGTAATATAATTGGAAAGGTAACAATAATATTAATGTGTATCTAACGACTAAATCGTTTCACGGTCAAACACGTTAGTTGGTCTGGCGCTGAGTTGGAGACCAGGTCTCGCTCCCTCCTCCCATTTTTGTCCTTTTAGCATGTGATAAAGAATTATATATTTGTTTCTGTTTGAATACGTGGCAGATACTTAGTGGCTATAGTAATGGTCAAAATCCTTGGCAACAGACGGTGGCAGATGCATTAGAATGCAAATAAAACGAAACTTAGCGGTGTAGGTAACAGTGGCCCTTCACATTAGTGGTGGCGGTGCAGTTTCCTTCAGCAACTGCGGCATGTACAGATACCGGTTACGTCATAAAAGAAGAAATCAACTGAACAAACATTTCTTTCGCTGGCCGGAGCCGAATATTTATTAATAATCCTTTCCTTGGTCAAAGTCCTAAGGTGCCAAAAAAATTGAAAAATTTATACACCAGAAGAGGTCAGAAATCCGCCGTCTTCAAATGGAGTTCGGGTGCTGTCTGCACCCATTGGTTGAATGGAGTTGGTTCCTTTAGATGTAATTACAACATGGGATTGAACAACACAATCAGCCTGTAGGTTTCAACGTAGAATTCTCTCCTGCTTCATGCTACACCATACTTGTTCCTAATTTTCAAGCATATCGAATTGTTGAAACTGTTGCCAAATCCATATCTAATTCATTTGATCTTTCCCTGAATTAAACTGTTCCACATGTTTAGAATACAAACTAGATGACGTAAAATGCAACGGCCGGATATGAATTGGTCTACAACCGGCTAAAATGTTTAATCGTATTACAATATTCACTCAAACATAAAAATAGTTCCACTGCTCTTTCCACTTCATAACATCGGTATCTTTCACCAGAAAGAAAAGAAAATTATTAGAAATACATTCGATATCGAGTATATTCGACTACCTTATTCCAACCCGCCAATTGAAAGAAAACGATGCCTGAAGCTACGTTACGCTACCATTAAGTTATCATGTGGACTGGTATAACGTTCTGCTTGGCGAGAGGAGCCAATGACATCTAGCAGTCGGCCTTTGCAATGCTGTAACAAGCGTGACAGCTATATGAATTTGATGGTCATGTAAATATTACCACATCTGTAACATGACTTGTCATGTTAAACAGATACAAACAAGTAATCTTAGACCGCTAAATAATAACAAACTTTTACGCAGAAATATTTTTAACAAAAAGCATATCATCTAATTTAAGTTTTGGAAAAAGAAAACTCTTTTAATCTCTTGAATTTTAGTATTGTAACAATTAACTCCCTCGATTTTAATTTCTCCCAATTTTTGAAATTTGTAGTTCCACAGTTCTAAGTTTGACAATGAAACACACGTGTTTCAACCAATTTGTAAAACTATTTATTAAAAGGATTAGGACATAAATGTAATAATTATGCTCACCTACACACTGTCCATCATTTTGTTAAAAGGATATGAACATTTTCCCATTTAAAGTTGACTTTACGTGTATTAAGGACTGTTGCTATGCTCTTCATCTTGTTCTTTTAATTATGTCCTTTATCTTGTAGGTGCGGTGCTCCAACAACAATTAGCTTGCTATCTTCTCCGAACCTTACGAAATATAACCACTTTCTACCCTTGTTCTTTCGATTATGGTCATTACCGGCGATCACTCAAATTAGCTGATACGACTAAGATGTTGTAAAGATGAAAAATATTACAACTTTTTAGTTTTGGCTGAGATACAGAACGTCTTCAAAACATTGAATTAGTTCCTCTTATATAGAAATACTGCTACTGAGTCCCAAATATTCAATAACTAATTAAATGGTCTTCACAACTTTGAAATTAAAATTTTAAGATAACAGAAGAAATTATCTTAGTTTTGCAAGCGTGAATTCTTCTTAGAATTTTTTCATTTAGGATAATTATGAACTTCACCACCACCATCACTTATTCACGGACATTGCAAACAGAAAGTAGATGATATCAGATCATATGTGGATTGTGTTGGTTTATATTTTGGGAATTAGGGGTTTGGGTTTCAATTTAGGTATTGGGGATTAAAATCTGAGTGGGATGGGCAGGATGTTTCTTTCTTGCAACGTCATAAATTTCTTGAAATTTTAAATTTTATGAAGGGTTAATTATAAAAAAAAACTTTTGTCAATTTTTTAATTATAACTTGAACTTTAAAAAGTGTTAATAAAATATTCAAACTTTCAATTTTTCAATTCTAACTTGACGTTAGTCTCACCGCTATTTTTACTGATGTAATACTGTCACGTGTCCAGGGATCTTCATTAATGAGACACATCAGTATAATTAGCATAAGTGAATTAGATTATTGAAACATCACTTCATAATAAAACTGAGATGACGTCGTTTCAACAAAAGAAAAACTCTCTTCCTCTCAAACGCTCAAAACCCTTAAGTTTTTTTCTCACTCACTCTCACTCCAGTATTCTCACCCGCACTAAAAGTTAGTTTAACCTAAATATGTTTGTTTTGGCCGACACTCTCACCTACACTCTCACCCTCTTCACTTTCAAATCTTAGTGTCATCGTCCTCAACACTTCTCCTATCGCCGAAAGCTTATATTCCCTTCTCGACGCCCTCAACCCTTCACAGTTAGCCATGTGAAGGTTAGGTTTTTTTACGCTTTGTTTATTTTTGCAGATGTTGATGATCATACATAAAGAAGAAGATAACAAATTTATTAATGCTGCTAGTAGTAAGCATTCGTTCGTTTTAGTTACACTTTACACCACATTGGATTATACCCATCAAATATAGTTTACAGGTGTAGTGATGATGTGGCCTCTCTTAACCATTTTTGACATTTTATTCTTTGTGTGGCCAATTTATAAAAAGAAATCACAGCAGTGCATCATTTAAGGTAGTAATTAAATATTTATATGATGATATTGTCGCAGGATAAAGAAATATGGGTATAAATAAAGTATATATAGCTTTGGTTGGGTATGCACTTGGTATATATTTGACATGGGAAGAGTGTAAAGGTGTTGTTAATAGATTCAAGGGTGCTATTTATTATTCTTTTGATAGTATAGTAAAAGTTTGTGAAGAGAAAGTATTATGATCAACAGTAAAATAACTGCAATATATATTATTTGTTATATGTGATAATTTAATTGGATTCAATTATACTTAATAGTGATATTTCTATATATAATTCATATTTCAAATATTGATTGCCCCAGTTGTAATGGGAAGATGAAGTTATGGATTTCAAATGCTAAGCCTAACACTGTTCAACATTATTATAAATGCTTTAATAAAAAAGTAAGTATTTCAATTATTGTTCTTAGCAATACCAATTGTATAAATTTATGTTAATCAATATTCAAATTGAAGGTCCCTCGAAGGCTTGGTATTTGTGAAAGACATGAAAGTTTGTTTTTATTAGAAAATATGTCAAACAAGTTCTGTGCGTTGGGGTAAGAGTTTTGTTCACAAGATGTATTGTTATTCACAAGAAGTATGTATAAAAATAAATTTGCTTAATGCAAATTTGTCGTAAGTCTTAAAAATTGTGTTTATATCTTTATTTTGTAGGTCCTATATGATTTGGGTGTTAGATGTAAGTATTAAAAAAATAGAGATATTGTAATAGCTAGAAGAGCAAATGCAACTATTATGTTTATTGGGACTCTTTTGTCTTTTATTCAATCACCTGCTACTTTAATATTTAGTTGTAAGCTTTTCATGTTGTTAAGGAAAAGTTATGAAGGAAACGTTATGTGTATAAACAATTATGAAGGAAGGTTGGATAGGGTGATGATAAGTTGTTGAGGTGTATGACTAAGCTAATTGAAAATCAGTAATGATATAATCATAACCAAGTTAGGAAGAATTCGATAGAATTGGTTGATTGGTTTAAGCATTTCCAATCCCTAACCTTTGATGGATCCTTATATCTGATTATAACATATAGTTTGATTTAATATATAGAGACGTTATCTTAGTTTGTTAATTGTTTAGAGGATCAGAAAGTTAAGTTAGTTGTTTTATTCTTGGTCAATGATGCTAATAATCAGTGGGAGGCAACCCTTCACTTAAGATTTTATGGAATGTGGAGGGATAAAATCCCACACATATGGTGCACAAAAATAAATTGGAACTTCACTAGAGTTTAAAGCATAAAATAATTTTTCAGTCACATAGCTCTCTATCATGGTGTTTTCAATAACAAGAACAAACTTATAATGAGATATGGCGCAACGTAGATGATCCCACCACTTTGGTTTTACACTGGCATCCTTTGCACATGCTTGATAGAGATAAAGGGCCATGTCCAGTGCACCAACATTGTTTAAGCATTTGCCAAATCAATGGTGAGGCAGCAGGCTCAAAAGATTTTTGTTAAGTCGGTTTCTTTAAGTAAGGCATCGTGAAGATGACTAATAAACAAAAGTGTCCTTAGGATAAGGAAACAAAATTCACCATAATTTCAACCATCTAAACATGAAATTATTAATTAGAAAACAAAAGGAACTAACAGTGATGTAAAGAAAATAATAAAATATTAGTTAACACTTATATTGTTATTCCAAGGAGACATATGATAGTTTCAACCATTGTGAAAAAGTGCACCAGCATAAGTTGATTTTACATCATCTTTAACATGATAGCTAAGGAATATATCCTCAAAACCAGATCTTTTCCTATCAGCCTTAAGATCCATGTAGACATGAAGTGGATCTCTGTTTTGCCTCTGAGAATCACAACCACAGTGATCGTAATCCTTTGATTATAAAAAATGCTCCATACTTTAAACTCAAATGTTTTACCAAATTTCAAATCACTGAAAGGGACAAACAACTGTACCAAGCTCAGATAATAAGCCTAACTATTCCTTTGGTACAAGCTCACATAATGCAAATGATTTTAAAAATTACAAGGATTCATAATAATAATAATGACATGAGAAGAAAATTAACAGATTTAGCTTCTTTTCTATGGAACTATAAATACAATAGTCATGCCTCCCAATTGAAAACAAAAATATGCTAGGAGTACTCTTAAAAACTCAAGGCTTAACAACAATATTTCTTTATTGAAAGCAAAGTTATTAAGAATTGGAAGATGGAATGTTGTGGATGTAGATAAGCAGTTCAATTAAGTCATAAATACTATCAAATATTTACAACAATTCACATGCATGTTCAAACATCTGCTTCCACACAATAAACTATGGAGAAATTTTAATAAAAAAAGTATCCTAAGCCTGGTAGAGAGCAATTCTCTTTGGTGTTTTATATGCTTCAAACTAAGCAGTACCCATGTTACATAAACAAGCTTTCAAGCATGCAAGCAACTAATGAATAGAATCCCAAATAAATTCAATCAAACTAAATGCAAAATATAAAATGTAATAGCTAACAGTGTGAATTGGGTAAACACCTGACATAAACATAAGAGAGTGATTAACAAGTTGGCGATACACTTAGCATTCTTACTTGTGCTTCATCTTAGGCTCAATCATAGACTTTATTTCTGTCCATAAGAAGACCACGTTGTATAGTGGTGAAAGAGAGGATGCCCAAACCACCATGCTCCTTAGGAATGGTAACCTCACTCCACTTAACTTTCACACCTTTGTTGTTTTCATGATCGTCAGACCATAAGAACACTTTGAGTATCTGCTCCATTTCTTTAATCACCTTCTTCGGAAGAACAATATGAGCCGCCCAGTGAACATTCATGCTGTTCAAGACTGAAACAATAAGGCTAGCCTTGGCGACAAAGGAGAGGAAACGATTCTGCCAAGCATTGATACGACTCTTTAGCTTATCCATCAAAGGCAAGAAGTCAGTATATCGAGGCTTCCCAGTAGTGATTGGAACCCCCAGATAGCGGAATGGGGTATCAAGAAGAGATAGCCCAACTACATTGCTCAGCTCAACTCGGTTAAGTACATTAGAGGATATATAAATACCACTCTTCTAAGGGTTTATTTGCATACCCGACCAGCGAGAAAAAGTAGCCATAAGATTCATCATCATTAATAACCCCTGTGGTTCCACCTTGCATAAAAGGATCACATCATTCGCATACATTAAATGAGACAGCTTCAGGTCAATACAACGGTAATGATATCGAAAATGCCCATTACATTGTACCAGTTTGGAGGGCAATCTCGATAAGCCCTCCATTGCCAGTATGAATAAGTAAGGGGAAAAGGGATCCCTTTTGTAATTCCACGTTGAGGTTTAAATGGCTTCGTTGGGAGACCATTAACTAGCACACTCAAAGAGGACGTTTGGAAGCATTGAGAGATCAAGTGACAAAACCGTGGGGGCAACCCAATTCCCAGCATGCATTCTTGTAAGTAATGCCAATCTAGAGTATCAAAGGCTTTATACAGATCAATTTTTAAAGCACAACTGTTAACTTTCTTACCAGTATGATAGTCCCCCATCAGCTCTTGAAGCAATAGGATGTTGTCCCCAATATTCTGGGACTTAATAAAAGCCCCTGGGTAAAATGGTTGTAGGAATATCGCCTCAAGGGTCAAAGTTTCTGGTCACTTCAATTGAGGCCTGATGACTCGTGGATCTTTAAAAGTCTTCTGCAGCTACGAGATTTGATTTACCCCTTAATTAAAGTTAGAGTCTGGAGTGGTGCTGAAACCTTTTTCTGGTTTGATAATTAGCATGAGCGGAGTCCTCTTTGGCTTCAGCGTGACTTAGTGGGGGTTCGGAATCGTATTCCTAAGATGGCATCTCTTGCTTGCGTGGTTCAAGAAGGTGATCGCCTATTTAGGCGCAGATTCGGACACCATATTGCCAACTATACAACCAACATTAGCTTCTGCCATAATGCAGATGAGGTGATTTGTGGGCAGCAACTCCCAATGGTTCCTTCACTACATCTTCCGCTCGTGGCCTAGGGAGAGTGTTGGGTCCCTCGGTCCCATGGGCCGAACTGGTGTGGAATCAGGTATTATACCCGAAAGCTTCCTTCTTCTTGTGGCTAGCTATTAAAAATAGACTAAGAACTAAGGATAGGTGGTTTAGTGCTTTCGACCCCCTTTGTGTATTGTGCAAGCTTATTAATGAAAGTAGAAACCACCTCTTCTTTGAATGTGAGTATACCAAAGTGGTTTGGAGCCGTATTTTACATTTTCTAGGTACCCTTGATTTGTTTTATGAATGGAATGATGTGCTGGAAGAAGTAATCCATAAAATGCGAAATGGGAGACTTGATGGTTTCCTTATTAAAGCCTCGTTTCAAATGGTGATTTATCAAGTGTGGAGGGAGCGGAACACTCGCATTTATAAACAAGTGGAAAGAAGCAAGTATGACTTGGCGGATTACATCGTCAACTTGATACGGGAGGCCATCATTGTTAACAGTAAACAGGACTCTTTGCGACTAGCCTTAAGGAGACGCTGGTATTTATAGTGTTTTGTGATTTGTCTGGGCTGTTCTTTTGTGATTAGAGATTGTGGGGTGTTTTCCTCCTCTTTTTGTCTGCCTTGTAGGTGTGTTAGTTTCTATACATTGTAGACTTTCCTTATATAGTTAATATATTTCTTAAATTTTCAAAAAAAAAACATCTACACAAATAAACAAAGCGTAAAAAAAACTAACCTTCGTGTGGTTGACTGTGAATGGATGAGGGCGTCTAAAAGGGGAAAATGAGCTTTTAGCGATGGGAGAAAGCGCTGAAGATGACGGTGCTACAATTTGAAAGCGAAGAGGGTGAGAATGTGGGTGAGAGTATCGGCTAAAACAAACAAATTTAGGTTAACTGATTTTTAGCGTGGGTGAGAATGATAGGGTGACAGTTAGAGCAAACAGAGTGAGAGTGAGTGAGAACAAACTTAGGGATTTTTTATGTGTGAGAGGAAGGAGTTTCTCTGTTGTTGATGTATTTGATTAATAAGGGTCCCTGGATAGATGACAGTGTCACATCAACAAAGATAATGGTGAGACTAACGTCGAGTCAGAATTGAAAAATTTGAAAGTTTTGATATTTTATTGTCACTTTTTAAAGTTCGAGCTATAATTAAAAAATTAATTAAAGATTAGGCTTTTTTATAATTATCCTAATTTATAAATGACGTATATTTATCACTATCAAACTTAGGTGGTGCGGAAGTGAAATTTTATAGTTTAAGGACTAATTTAATGAGCATTAAAGTTTAGCAAATTAGCATGTTCTAATATTTAAGAAAATATTTTTTTAAAAAATTTCTATCTTATAATATCATATTTTAACAAGAGAATACCAAAAATAAACCATGATAATAGATTAATCACTAAATCATATATAGTATAAGTTAATAGCATATAATAGTTCTTAAAAACCAAAATTGTGCATTTGATAAAATTAAATATGATTTATGATAAATTTTTATCAATGTTGATCATAAAGAAAACTTTTATCATATGATTTTTATATAATTTTAATATCAATTACAAAATTAAGATAGTCAAAATTATAGAGAGATAATTCCCAATACATAAAGTGAGAAGAGTAATAGAATCTCACATCCACCCTACACATATTTACTAAAAAGTATAATACTAACACTAATTATATGTATTCGATAATTATATAAATACTATTACCTAATTGCATCACTTTTACACATTTAAATTGATTATATTTTTTGATAATCATGTAGATACTATCACCTAATTTTATCACTTATAAATATGTAAAATGATGTACTATAATCATCAAACCCATCCTCTGAAGTTGAAAGATCAATCTCCTAAGTTTCCTGATAGTGCCATTTATGAGAATCTTATAAAAAGTCATAAATTAATATAGAGATTCCTAAAGATCTGATGTTAGGAAGTTCGATAGGAGTAGGAATTTACTAAATAGTAATAAACAAGATAGATTTGGAGGAAGATTGACATAGGTGATGTTCTTGACCTTACAAAAACAAATCAAGGAGTTGATGGATATGATTTGTAGCCAATATAGAGTCCTTAGGACAGGTTTATGACACCATTGAGCTTAGGCGACCAGAGGTGTAGGAAGGATTTCTTGTGATTATGTCATTAGAGGAAGAATGTAAACATATCCTTATTGCTTTTGGGGCCTTATGGGAGAAGGCTCTTTTGACATCAAATTTCTTATTTTTGAAAGTTATATAATGGAATTACTCTTATTTTGTATACTAGCATTTTGCAATCAGGTTTGTACCTTTAAGTTAGCTTGATTTACGCTGAATTCATCACCCATACTTTACACTTATTGTTAAACATTTTCATAATCAAAAAGCCTCTTATAACACATATACAATTGTTATTTTAAATCTGGAATTTCAACAAGCTAGATCTAAACATTCACCGAACTTTTTCCAGCAATATATACTCATACATTTGCCCAATTCTCATTCATAATTACCCCATGTTCTTCAATGCTCATTCATCCAGGGTAAACATTACTCATATCCTTAAGATCATGTTTGCATTAAAAGAACTCATTTATTTGTGTAACAAAATCATAATATCCAGATTTGAACTCAACCATATCAAAACAGTCCATTCTTTAGGTTATGACATCAATTAACTACATAAACTTATCAAGTTCTTAACCAATTAATCAAGCAACAATCTAGGCTCATTGCCAAACTTAATCAAGTCCAAATATACCAATTTAGAGTGAATTTTCTCAGCTGGTTTGACATGTATACAAGGCTGAAATTAAAATTCCAGAACTTGTCATCAACATCACTAATGTGTGTAACTTTACTACCTTCAATACGTCACGAACTTTATAAGCTTAGAGACATTACTAACACCTAAAATTTTCCAGATTTCGTGGCCTTTAAAGTTACTTCATTTCAAGTTAATATAACTTCCATATTGGTTACACTAAGGCCTACAAAATTCTGCTCACTTATGTCATTAACAGACACTTTTTTACAAACACACCTACAACTCTAATTTTCCAGATTCGAAAACACCTTAATAACACATATCTTTAGCATGAATTCCTCATCAATTGTACTTCAAATCTTAACTTAAAGCATCCATACAACATCCCAAAAAATATTGTTTTCGTACATGTAAAAATAGAATAGAAAAGTACCCATTCATTCTTCATTTTCCAGCACATCTTTAACACCAACACCAAATTCAATCCATCCCTAATTAGCCATAATAAAATTCAGCTAACATAGACCATAATAGGTTAATATTTTACTTACTTGATTAGCTTGAATGCCAACTCAAATGTCAAGCTTGCTTAGCCTCACATGCAAGAAAAATTCAAGAACCTTGAGGGAGTATGATGGGTTCAGCCATGACCAAAAAATGAAGACGAATTTTTGACAACAAGATATGTATCAACGTTCAGCCTCTCTAGCTCTCTTTATGAAGGATTTTGCATGGTTTTGGGGTGGTGATGGACAGAACTAAGGCTGAAATTCAAGAGTGTGGGAGAGATGAAGGTTTTGGGAATGAGAGGGAAGAGATGGAGAGTGTACAGCCAGAAAATGACAACAGAAAACCCAAGAAATGTATATGTCATATGGTGTAAGATGAGTGTTTCCTTTTTTTTTAAGGACACTTGTCATGTAAATAAGTAAGCCACATGTCCTCCTTTTTGGTTGCCAAATGTCACTTAATTCCTAAGCCATTTGTCACTTAATTCTCTAAGTCATTTGTCACTCATTTGATAGGCTTAGTCATCCTAAATTTTCACATGTCAACTTGTCTTGCCACTTGAAATTTTTCCTAGGCTAAATGTACATATTAATTCATTAGTCTTCCAATCGTGACAATTAACTCCAAATTACTAATTATAATCCATCAATTCTTTTTATTGGTAAACCAAAATACAAGTCATTAGAAATAAACAATTGTGCCACAATAATTGTGTAACTCTCATAAAACATGTCAATTAAGTGCACATAAAATCTTTGCATTTTTTTTCTAAATCATAATTCATGTGTGTATGCTAATATTATGCATGTGAATGAAATCATAAAATTATTGCCTAAATGCACCAAATTAATTCTATAATGATGTAACTCATGTGACTCAGTATTCTAACACTCTAACCCTCAACAGTTTTGGAAACCGACTATTACAGTTAAACTTCTTTAATTTATCTTTAATTCTCTAGTTAAACAATTTATATTCATATATCAAGATTGACATCTAGCAAAACATCATAACCACCCAAATATTTAAGAATGTCAACGTGTTTTGACTATCCTTTCCATGCATGATTTTTTTCATATAATATAATCCTTTCATCGTACAATGTTTCCGATTAGTCATAAAGCATATAATTAATGTCTACTCCATTTAAGTCATTAGTAGTTGATTCAATTAATGATATTTGTAAACTATTTTACAAAGTATCATTCCACTGTGGCCAAGAATTTTCTGAATAAAAACAAATTGAGAACAATGAAACATTTTTCCCAACTACTTTCAGGTTATGAATCCTATATTGATGACTCAACTACCTTTATATAGTTCATACTATATCTAGTGACTACCAATTAAGCTGCCCTTGACTAGAATAGGTCATAAGTAGTATCAAAATATAGCAATTCCTGTATGAGATAACTTTGAAAATCTTAAGTTAAAGGATCACTTATACAATCATCACAATAAGAATTTTCATAGGCATACAAGTAATGTTCCAAATAAATTTTTCATATGGGGTCAGTTTAGTGAACTTGTTCTTTAACATGCACGTATAGGTTTGCTTAAGTATTCTCATGCTTTAGTCTATGCGATCAACTACTTCCTTTATAAGAAAGAAGCATAACATATGCTATTTTTTATGCTCTATTAATGTCTTGTTTTAATAGAACAATGACTAGAAACAATTTAGGATAATACATAAATTCATTTGAAATTTAGAATTATCCCATGAACTTTATCATATACTTAGGGATATGTATAATATAAAAAATGCCTTTAAATTATTTTTCACTAAATTAAAACCAACTAATTGGTTGTATGACATAAACCAACAGGAGAATTTGATGACCATGCCACTTCTTTTTAATTAATTTTATCCCAATCTTTGTCTGCCTTTGGTTTTCTTTCTTCCTATAGCAAAAAGTTGATGTACAAGAATTAGAAGATATATATTTGCCTAATGCACTTTTTTTAGATCTATGATTCACTTTGTTATTACTTTGACACTAATTTATATATTAAGAACTATTTGTTCTTAGCCAACTCATAATTTCCTTTTACAAAATTTACATTTTTTAGTTCAAAATCTACTTGTTCATTAGTATAAACATACACTAAAAAAATAAAAATGATTTACCTTACATTTGTATTACTTAGTAAAAACATATTAAAATGTATATGTAAAGTTAATTTCTCATAATTTGAAACGTTATAAACCACTTATTTTCTATAGCAAGAATAATCAAATTTAAGCCAATTTATAAATACCTTTTATCAAATCTTCAATAATTTTAAAACTATATATAAGTTGAGTTTATTTTAGTGTAATTTAATGGTTCATAAAGTATATTTTGTAACTTTTTCTGACAACCTATAAGGTGTAGAGTTTTTAGTGTCAATTTGTAAACTAGGTTTTATAATTTATATTTCAATATTAGTTTTTTTATTGCAATATGGGTCTGACGCTGTATATCTACAACTTATATAGTTATTATATTTGATATCAATCTAGTGTAATAATTTGTTAGATATATTTCCCCTATTTTATAGTAGTATCTTTTATCTAACACCTTAATTTTGATGAATTTCATTGAGAAGTACTTATTGTATTATGTGAAGAAAATATTTAAGACGCCATTGAAGTATTGTGAAAAATAGATTTGTACTATTGTTTAAAAAAAACATTCTTGTTAAAGAAAACATGTGCATCTACATAATTACTTTGATAAACATATTGCAAGCAACAAATTCCACTACATATTCATTTCATGTATAGATTTTAAACATATAGAAACAGACTAAAAGATAATTAATCATTACTTACTACAATTTCTTTCAACAAAGACTTTCTCGTTAATACCTAAGCATTCTTGAGACCTAAAGCTAATGTTAAGGCATGGTAAGTTGCATCATTAATAAAGGAATCATAGGGTAAAGAAGAAGCAGTAGTGTTGTCCTTCTCACAGGTATGCATACCCCAACAATTTGACTTGTAGCTCCTTAAAAGCATTATTTAAGTTATATATAAAAATCAAGTTTTTTTACTTGTAATTTTAAATTTATAAATTAAAATGATATCATTTTAAATAATTAAATCAAGCTAACATTATTCTGAAAGAAAATTTTAATTAAAATAACATCATTTCAGAAAAAATTAGATCGTCAAATTTTTTAAGTCAAAAATGAATTAAAATTTAACCAATTTTTGAGTCAAAAATTAATCTAAAATTTAATTAATTAAAACTTAATGTTGATTTAGACTAAACTAGTTCTATCAAATTGAATAACTCTTTCTCACTGAACCCTAGATTCTTTACCATTCAATTTTTATTTAAGCTCCAACTTGTTTTCATTCCCCTAATTCATGTTAGGGATCAATTGATTATACTGGATGTTCGGTTTGTTATCCTTATTTGTTGATGCAATCCAATGATATAAGCTATATCATCATTGATAGTATTTGGTGACCAAAAATGTGATTAACAAGTGCCTTACTTGAATAAACTAAAAGAAAATAGTTTATTTTAAGGTAAATAATGATATTAATACTCTCAAAATGGAACAATTACAAGACCAAATCAATCAAAGATATACCATACAAATCATACAAAAACCTTACACAATTTCACTTATACCAAAACCTTAAAAACACCCTTAACCAACATTGTTAGGCAAACAACATTGTCAGGCAAAGTATAGCTAGCTAAAAAAAACAGCTATAATGAAGATTTCAGTAGTAAAGTATTACCCATTCCTTTAAGTTGAAAGATACTCATGTTTCCCTCTACACTATCTTTCAGCAAGTTACCATCCGACTATTACAGGTGATCAACACTTTTTCATTACTTGATTTCATTAGTTAGAATTTTCTCTCTAATACAAATTATGCCTAAATTAAGATCAATCAAGTCTCTCAAGCTTTACAATCAAGTCTAATTTGATTAAAATATCTTTTGTGAGATCCCACGTCGGTTGGAGAGGGGAACGAAGTACGCCTTATAAGGGTACGAATACCTCTCCCTTACAGACGCGTCTTCCCAAGGGTGGGAAAAGCAAAACCGCAAGGGTTTGGCCCGAGGGGCAACCCAAAGTGGACAATATCTGTAAGTGAGTGATCTGGGATGTTACATCTTTGCTGTCACGACCCGATACCACATCGGGCCTATGACAACCGCTGCATAACCGGGCTAAGGACACTCACGGTATCCTTAATCCGACTATGCAAGGCTAACTGAATATCTATTCTTTTCTCTCTCTTTTTGAAAAATTTAGGCATCTCAACGGCTGTGTTTTAAAAATCCTAAAAAGCTGCAAACAATTTCAAAGACACTTCTATATTCACATCCAACCACAACTTCAGGACTTTAAAGTCCACTCAAGGCAATCTCAACAACAGTATCAAAAGATTCATACATAAAGTCATTTATAAAACACAAGGCAATCAAAAGTTAACTTACAA
>JANVCL010000212.1:17888827-17902102 GCA_026546855.1 Erythroxylum incrassatum | reverse complement strand
TCATTCAATTTGGTTCCATAGTCTAAAATTTATACACCAAACATTTCGAATTGTTCTTATACTGAAACATTATCCTGTGCTTGACTTCCATCCAAAAATTGACTTTCTTAGAGACTGAATTAGAACTCAATTTCATCAGACAATTTGTAGCCTTGTCTATCTAGTTTAATCCAAATTAAAAATCATCTTTTTTGGATAACTAGAGATCAAGTTATGGCTAAAACACTGAGGCATACTTAATGAACATATACATTTTCCTACTTCTAACTTCCAACATTTCACATATAACACATCTTGTACTTAAATCATCTTTTTCATTTCATTTCAAATTCATGAATTCCTCTTTTCTTTACACACAAATAATTGCCAATAATTTCCCACTTAATAGTTCTAGCTTCCACAAAAGGTTTGGGGTCCAACATTTCAACATAACTTCATCATCAACACTACATGCGATCCATCCCAATTCAATCATCATAAGATTTTTATTACAACATTCTGCAATGATTAAAATGTCACTTACTTGTTTAACTCAATTTCCACCTCAAAACATCCAGTCTACTTTGCCTTACATACATGCAAGATCATCTCAAAATCAAGGTGGGAGTAGGATGATTTTGGCAATAACAAAAAGACAATAGCAGAATCTATCTATCTCTATGAAGAATTTGACCAAGGTTTTAAGGTGGTAATGGATAGAGTTGAAGCAAAATTTCAAAGCTATGAGGGTGTGTGTGTGTTTTAGTGGTGAGAGGGAAAAAGAAGAAAGAAGACAGCTGAAAGAATTTCTACATTAGCTTAATTCATTAGGTGTTAGGTGTCATTGTTTTACAATGATATTTATCACCTATGCATGCAATCCACTTGTCCTATATATAAGCTGCCAAATGTCATCAAAATCCTAGGCCATTTGTCACTCAATCACTACTGCCATTTGTCACTTAATTTTATATGCCAAATGTCAGCATTTTATAGGCCTATTCATCTTAATTTCCATATGTCAACTTGTCTTGCCACCTAGCATTTTTCTTAGACGAAATGTACATATTAATTCATAAATCTCCCAATTGTAACAATTAATTTCAAATTACTAATTGTAATCCATCAAACCAAAATTCAAGACATAAACAATACACAATCATAGCGTAATCATTTTAAACCTTTTATACCCCAAAACATATCAATTGAGTACACATATAATCTTTTCAATGTTTCATGTGTGTATGCTATTACTATGCATATGAATGAAATCATGTTCTAAATAATACATTCTATGATCATGCAACTAATGAGGCTTACTAATATAATATTTTAATCCCTCGATATGGAAATTAGTTATTATAATTCTCCCTTCCTTAAGAAATTTCGTTCTTGAAATTCTTACCTTAGTGATCAAATAGATGGGGGCTACTGTTTTCTTATGTTCTCCTTAGTCTACAATATAGCTTCCTTTCTCGAGTTGTTTCTCCAAAGGACTTTAATGAAAGGAATTACTCTATTTCTTAATTGCTAAGTCTAATAGCCAACTATTTTAATCGGTACCTCCACATAACTTAAAATTGTTACAATCTCAACCTCCTGTGCTAGTAATATATGTGTTGGATCAGACCAATATCTTCTGAGCATACTAACATGAAATACTTTATGAATCTGAGACATTTCTGGCAATAATGCTAATTTGTAAGCTAATGGTCCTACTCTCTCAATAATCTTATAAGGACCAATGTATCTAGGGCTCAACTTTTCCTTTTTTACCAAACCATAGAACTCCTCGCCAAGACGATACTCTCAAAAACACACTATCTGCTACTTGATATTCCATATCCCTCTAGTATTGTTCTACATAACTCTTTTGCCTATCTTGTGCCACTTTAATCCTACTAATGATTAATTTTATCTTATCAATGGTATCTTGTATTAACTTTAGGCCTTCAACAATCCTTAAACCCTTTTCATCCCAATACAAGGGTGATAAACACTTTCTTCTATGTAACACTTCATATGGATCCATACCAATACTACCATGATAATGATTATTGTATGTAAATTCAATAAGAGCTACATATTCATCCCATGCTCCTCAAAACTCCAAAACACAAGCTTTAAGCATATCCTCAACAATCTGAATAGTCCTCTCACTCTGCCTACCTGTCTGAGGATAAAATGTTGTACTAAAATTCAACTTTGTACCCAATGATACTTGTAAAATGCCCCAAAATTTAGAAGTAAATTTGAGATCTTGATTGGACACAATAAACCCTGAGTCCCCGTGCAACCTTACTATCTCATTTACATATCTCAGAGCTAACTGATCTAGTGTGTTGTTCTCTCTAATAGGTAAGAAATGAGTCAATTTCGTCAATTTGTCTACAATGACCTATATGGCATCATGTTATCTTAGAGTTCTTGGCAAACCCACAATAAAATCCATTGTAATCCTCTCTCATTTCCATTCTGGAATAGGTAATGACTATAACTTCCTAATTGGAGCCTGATGCTCCACCTTAATTTGTAGACATGTCAAACACCTAGCAATATATTCAGCCACTTGCTTCTTCATCCTAGGTCTCCAAAATTGCTATTTTAGAGTATTATATATCTTGGTAGTACTAGGATGTATAGCATAAACTGATATGTGTGCTTCCTCCAAAATTTGTTTTCTTAGATCATCAACATCTGATACGAATAATCTCTGCTTCAGCCATCATGTATTATCTCTCAACTTAAACTCAAAACTTAAAACTCGGATTCTATTTTAACTTCTCTTCAATCTTCACTGATTCTGGGTCTTTTCTTTGAGTTATTATGATCCTCTCATGTAATACCGATCTAAGCTTCAACATAGCTAACAATGTTTCATTCTGCCCTAAACTTAGCTTAACATTCAATGCTCTTAGTTAAACTAGGTTTGGTAACCTCGATATTTGAATTTGTGCTATACTACTATTAGATTTCTTGCTTAAAGCATCAATCACATCTTTAGCTTTACCTGGATGGTATTCAATCGTGCAATTGTAATCTTTAAGCAACTTAATCCACCTCCTTTGTCTCATATTAAGCTCCTTCTAACTCAACAAATATCTCAAACTTCTATGATCTATAAATATCTGAAGCTTCTCACCATACAAATAATGTCTCCAAGTTTTCAAAGCAAATACTACTGTAGCAAGTTTTAAAACATAGACTGGATAATTGAATTCATAAGGCCTTAACTGTCTTGAAGCATATGCAATCACTCTACCATACTGCATCAAAACACATCCTAATCCTTAGTGTGAAGCATTGCTATAGACAACATATCCTCCCGGTCCAAATGGTATAGCCAATACTGATGCTATAGTTAATTGATGTTTTAATTCCTCAATGCTCATTTGATAATTATTAGTCCATCAGAAAGGTACATTTTTCCTTATAAGCTTTGTTAAAAGGGATGACATCAATGAAAACCCTCAACAAACCTCCTGTAATTACCTACTAGCTTAAGAAAACTTCGAATCTCTAACACATTTCTAGGTGCTTCCCACTTCATCTTTGTTTTACAAGGAGAAATAATAAAAAATCAGTGTTGGTTATGAAGTATGTTAAGATTGTTTAAATAGCAGGCAACAAGTAGAAAAAGAAACAACATAAGACCATCATTAGTCTTAGATTTATAATAGATGCCAATTCTTAGACCTGATTTATGTGATTGTGGTATTATTCAACTTAAGTCATCTAAATTTCTATTTTTGTAATCCGAGCCACATATACTTGAATTATATCTCTGTTAAACTTCTCTTAGATATATAGCCATCTTTAACATATTTTAAGAGAATTCTTTTTAGATTAGTGGAGGGGTCCTCTTAGACTTTTGGGCGATTTTCTCTTAGACTTATTTCTGGTTAGTTTTTTCATATTTTTGCCTTATTAAAGAAGATTTAGATCAAGTATGGAAAAAGCCAATGACAACTTCTCTCTACTCGCCCCCAAGGGGTGTGGCCTAATGGTTGAGAGTGGGGGTTGGCTTTGCCCAGGTCCCAAGTTCGATTCCATGTGGTGCATTTCTTGTAAGAGCCTGGGGTAGCCGGGGGTTTTACCTGCTAGTGGTGGGCCCCGCCAAGAATTTCGATGTCAGACTTTGCTACAGTGGTTAGGCTTCGTTGGATTTCCGGTGGTCGAGCTCTGCCAGCGGGGTTTCCCTCGAATGCAAAAAAAACTTCTCTCTACTTATTTTCTACTATTTTCTTCTACAATAGGATTCGTATGATTATGATTTGTTTATATTATGTTTATTAGCTAGAAATTGTATCTAGGATTAGCGATATAACTTATATATGAAGGGATTATCCATTCGTGAAGTTACTATATTTGATCTTAATTAATGGATTTATGACTGGGCACTATAAAAAAATTATCCATAAGTATTATATAATGGACTAATAGTAAAATATAATTTATGATCTAAAGGAATAAATACTTTAATATTAGAGAATGATGGTATCCATGAATTTAGTTACAACTTAATATATTAACTATGATTAAATTAAATTGCCCATTGACGGATGGTAGTAATAATCAAGTAATAGTGGACAAAATTAAAGCAAGAGAATAATCTAACTAAATGCAATCTATGCAAGTTATTTAAACTATATGAATGATAAACTAATGTCTTATATGTAAAACCAACAAAATCTAACAAGAATAAACCTATGTATGTCACGGAAAAGTAATTTAAAAGTAAGATCAGATTGAAATCAACTCTATTTTAGTAAGTTTGGTTGTGGCAAATCATGAGAGAACAAGATTAGAACTTTAACTTGGTTGTTAGAGCCAATTTACGTGACCAAATTACTCCTAAAAGCTATGACAGAACAAAGAACACACATACAATTTTTTTTTGGGACAGGGGTGGATCGAAAATTCAAGGAAAATTAACTAAGAAAACAACTAAATCTTAAAGTAAAGTAATGCTAAAGGATTCGGCAAAATTCAAAATTTTAAAGATAAAAGAAGTCAACTTTAAGAAGTTTCCCAATTACAAGAGAGGTCACCAATAAACATCTATTCAATTCAATCATGGAACATAAAAGATAATCTATAAGTAGTTTGTGTGTGACAATGGATCAACCAATTCGAATGTCAAGTTTCTTAACTTCGAAGTAAACTAATCTTCAAACATAAATTCATACATCATAACTTCTAATCCACATAAAATTATGCAAGAGCAATTCAAACATTGGCTAAAGATCTTGAATTTAAATCATGATAACTTCTATCTATAATTCAAACCAAAGTTTATAATCAAACAAATCAGGTTTGATAACTTCTATCTAAATCTAATAAGTTTTTGCTACTACCAATTAATCAATTCGACAACTTCTACCTCAAACAATCAACTTAGCATTCAAATAACATAAACAAGATCAAATTCATGGCTTTAATCCATCACACATGATTCAAAAATTAAGATCATATTATAAACTCATAGTCATCACACAATCTTACATAGAATAATTAAGCAAAAGTTTGCATTAATCAAATTAGGGTTTAGAGGTTATTACCTCTTACAATTGGAAAAAGAAATCTAGCTAGAAAAATTCTTAGTGTATTTGGCAAGATCAATAATAAGAGAAACCTAATTCTCAGAGAAAAAGATGAAGAGAAGGAAGTTATAGGTCACACCGTAGCACAAGAAGAAAGAGAATGAGAACCCTCTTTTATGAGCTAATAAGATCCTATATATATAGGTACAGGTCAGTATACACATCCTTGAAGGAGTTGAACTTGTAATCTTTGCCAAATTCGGATTTCACTATTCTGGCATATTCTTAAGGGCAACTTCGACATTGTATAACTTTCAAACGGCAAATAATTTACATCTCAAATTTTAGGTGCACATAGCCAAATGAGTTAAGTTTATTCACAAAAAATTTCAACTCAATCCAACGGTTAGAGCTTCAGCTATAAGCCCAAGATTGTCGAAAGGTCAGTCTGGAAATCCACTGCTTCATAGAAAAGAAATCCAATCCGAATTCAACTTGATATCTAGTCCAATTTACATTGGTCTTGAGGAGGTGGAAGAGAGATCAAACTTCAAGGTGGATTTGGAAACTTCAAGGACAGTGGAGGAAGCTTACACAAATATGTATGCATAAGTTGGTGGTGTAAGCTTTCATCCATGGCGTCCAAGGTGGAAAGGAGGATGATGTGGCATGGTGAGGTGGCTGACCACGTGGATGACATCTATAAGACCAATGGAGGGTTGCCACATCATAAAATCTTCTAGAATCTTCCAAAATGTTGTTGCCAAAGTTTGTACTTGTTGACGAAATTGATTGCGTTTGATGAAATCCATTTTGCGCTGCCGATAGGAAATCCTTGTGGAACAAGTATTCCTAGTCAAAGTAGGATTCGTAATCCTAGTAGGATTATGATTACTCATCATCCATAATTTTTGTCACCGATTTTACTTTTTTTCCACGAATCATCAAAATAGGAAATCCTAGTCAGAGTATGATTCCTGGTGCAATTAGGATTCCTAATTCTCGTAGGATTAGGATTTCTACAACTTTGACCATTTTTACTCATTTCGACCTCCTTGTTCCAAATATGAACTCTATTTGTGCTAATTCTACCTTGTTTATCTAATATTCTTCATTTCATGTCCAAAAGTACTTGTAAAGCACAAAATAAGATAAGTGAATCATTTTGTATAGAAATTGGGAACAAATACTAAGTGTTAAAGTACTAAAAAGATAAGGAAATATGAGTGTATCAACCTTGAATCCTTAATGTTTTCTTTTTATTTTTCATTAATTTATTTGCATTGGTTTAGTTAGTTTATTAGTTTAATTATCTTCAATCAATTCTCTTGTTTTAATTGGTTTATTGACTAACTAAGATTAATAGGATTTAGTACTAGCTCTTTACAGGATTGATACTTTGTAATATCTTTATTTTTGTTTAATTGTCTACTATTGACTTTTTACACTTGTAGATATAATAAGTAGATAAAATTTTTGGTGTTATCAGTAGGGAACTAATTTTACTACTTATGTTAATCTTACTTTTTTTATTTTCTCTTACTTTAATTTCTTTTGTTTATTTCAGAAGTTGATGCAATATAGCAATACAAGACTGGCAACTAGGATTTCCTACTTCAATTTGGTCTTAAAATCGATTGAACATATAGAAAGAACTAAGTTACAAGGAGAGAAGAGATAAATAAGATAACTTAGTGGTGGATATGGAGCAACATCCATAAAGATTTTACATGGTAGATATACAACTACTAGTGATTAATTCTAGTCCCTTACGAATTGAAATAAGTTAAAAGGTGAGGAACAACTTAAGAAAGTACATCTAAACTTGCTCCCAATGTTTGATAGATCACCTAGAGAGGATATAATAACATTCATAAAATTTTATTAAAAGAGTTATCTTCCCTTCTATATACCTCTCTCCCCTTTCTAACCTTACCAATGGCCCTAATTCCTTAGGAAGCTATATGATAAGTGTAAATTGCATCATATTTTAGGGCTTAGTCTGATATGGCTTTAGCTATTAATTCAATCATTTAGTATATGTTTAGGTTAGAATTGTGCTAGTTTGGTAATTATTTGTGTTTTAAGTGTTTTATGGGTTAGTTTAAGTCTTTGAGCTTAAATATTATGTTTTGGAGGTACCTTGATGTGTTTGTTGGTGTTTCAAGGTCAACATCGAAGAACGGAGAAGTTTCAGAGACACTTAGGCCAAAACAATGGCCCACGATCATGGAACAATAAGCCATAATCATTACATAAGAACTAAAGTTGGCCCACGATCGTGGCCTATATGCAACGATCGTGATAGAAGCCCAGGACATGGACTACAATCATGGCCTACATGTCATGATCATGACAAAAGGCTCGGATGTAGCCCACGATAGTGGCCTACTTTGGGTAAACGTGTAGACACTAAAAAATGTTAAGTTTTGAGAGAGTTTTTGGACCTTTAGGATCACAGAAAAACCTTAAGGCTGCTCAGAACACAGGATATTTAAAGAATAAGACAAAGAGTTAAAAAGGACACTTTGAGAAGCCCTAGAGAGAATTCATCAATAGATCAAGAAAGAGAAGAAGGAAGAGAGAAAAGGAGAAGACGTACTTTCCATATCAAGAGTTTCCCAATGTCGCTGCCTCCCATCACCATTTCAAATCGTATTTCCTATTTATTTTCAGTTTTATTATTGTATAGAATTGGAATAACCGTTTGATGATAGGATTTTGAATGTTGAAGATGTTCTAAACTCACCTTCGGAGTTTTATCTTTGAATTAATGAAATCTGATTGTTTATGTGTTAATTGGATTTATTATGATTTAATTATGCGATTGCATAATTTGATAATAAACTAAGTGGACGAATAGGATGAAAAATGATTAAATTGGGCTAATGAGAGTTAGGTGATTTAATATAATTAGAAATAAATCAAATTGATAAATTGTGCGAAGAGAGATCTTGTATAGGTTTCTGGTAGTTTATTAGGGCACTTCAGAGCTAATTAGGGTTGCGAATAGGTTGTAAATTGAGAGATTACGACCTCCATAATATGATTAGGGTTTGTGATTTAGGGTTTGTGGTTATAACTCGAGAGAGAGTAATCAACCATAAGATCATCTAGAACCAATAATCTAGTAATTCATAATCAGTTAGGTTAGTCATAAGTAAAGGTAAAATTCCCTTTCTCTGAATTGGTAATTTCCTTATATTGACTCTTGGGTATATTGCAATTGCATAGTAATTAGTATTTCCGTGATTGATTCTTCATTTGATTTGATTGATTAAATTAATTTCTCATGTTTAGTTTCGTATATTTTGAATTTTTGTAATTTGTTTCTGGCCTTAGTTTTTAAGATTAGATTATCTCTCCTCGTAGGATCGACACCTTAGTTACTATGTTAATAAACCGCGTGCTTGTAGATTATCGAGGGTTATTAAGTAAAACCTACACATATCAAACACCCGATCAAGTTCTTGGCACTGTTGCTGAGGAGGCAATTAGTTTAGTTCTTTAGTCTAAAGCTTTTTCACTATCTTTTGTCTTAATAAAAAAAATAGAGAAAGAAGTTTGGGGTACAAAGTAGAGATATATCAAGACATCTTAGGGTGAGAATGAGACATTTGAAGAGCTAGATGCGAAGAAGAAATAGAAAGAACAATGATGGAGGATGGATATTATAAGGAGCAAGGAGCTTTTGTGAACTACATTGAGGGACAGTATGGTTGGGGAAGTAACAATCCTTATTGGAACATGTACACTCCGGGGTGGCAAAACTACCCAAATTCCTATTGGTCTAACAATTCAAGAACTCACGTAGGACATCAAGACCTATCAGGATTTCAGCAAGATGACTCCAGTTTATGGGATTCTAAATTGGACAAGATCCTTAATAAGCTTACGGACATGGAAGAGGGCCAGAAGAGACTAAAAGAGCAAATTAAGCAAGTAACAGAAAATCATGCCTTGTCTATTCACAACCTAGAAATTTGAGTGAGATAGCTTTCTCATGAATTTTGTAAGAGAAGTGTGGAGGACTCTCTAAGTAATATGGAAATACATCAAAGAGAGAAATATGAGGCTATCACACCTAAGAATGAGTTAGAGCCAGAAGGCTCATTGGAAAACCAAACTGAACCCAACTTATTGAAGACTAAAAGACGAAGAAAGAGGATAAAGAAAAGAATGCCAACCCTACCTATTATTCACCAGTTCTTAATACACCATGCATGAACATCGAAAAATCGTTAGTAGATATCCATGAAAAGAACGTTATCCTTCGGATTAATGATGACCAAGTGACATTTAACATAAATGATGTATTAAAGAATCCGAAGGAGAGTAACTCATTCATGATAATTGATGTGTTCAAATCCTCTAAAGAACAAAGGATGAAGAATAGATGACAACAAACATCAAGTTTGAAGAGGCTATGAAAGTCTTTGTTCATGAACCAGAAGAAGTAAAGGAGACGAAGGTGATTAAGGAAGAAAGAGAGAAACTTACCTTCTTACAGGACAAACTAATGGATTTGATGGAAGATTTAGGGAGTTTTGTTATTCCCTATTTTATTGACAATTTGTTAGTAAAAAGGATATTACTGAAATTAATTGATTTTCTAAACTTTATCAATATTGTCCTTCTGATCATTTTGCAATTTTTAGCTCACTTACAAGCTATAAAACTGATGTTAAACAAAAAAGGTAGAAGCAAGCCGCTCATAATTGATCTCGATTGAGTTTTCGAGGATAGAGCATCGAGCTATGATGTTAAAAGAAGTATTGTATGGGAGGCAACCCATGGATTGTTAATTCCATATTATTTCCTTTGACTTTTAGATAGTTTGAATTCTATATTTAGGTTATTTTGTTTCCAAATAAAATTGGGAAGGCATAGGACTTCGACATGAATTAGATGATCGAGGAAGTAAGTAAAAGAGAGGTGAAAGAGCTATAAAGAGTTAAGAAGTAATCTCAGGAAAATGTAGAAAGACAAAAGAAGAAAAACTTGTGACACGTAATTTTTGGTTTAAATCTTTACCATTTTACCCTTCATTCACCTATATATTCATTTCTTACTTCACTTTTTCACTCACTTTTATTTTAACTTTATCTCTCTAAGTTTAGAGCCTCTAAACCCTCTCACTTCTCTTTAACCAAATTCCAAACTTCCACTTTATTCTAACTTCACCTACTTGTAAGCCAGTATGCTACGCACTAACAAGTTAGCAAAACTCGACCAATCATCGAGACGAAACTAAGCCTCAGGATGAGGGCGAAGGAATAAGGCGACATATTTCAAAGCACCCTTCCCAATCTACACAGAGGAGGAAGGTATTCGTTTCCAATCCCTTAATGCTAAAAAAATAGTAGTTCCGAAATGTATTGATTTTGATACACTTGATAGGCTAGAACTGCAAAATAAGCTAGAGATCCTAATAGAAATAATTCAGTGGATGAAGTTCATATACTTCCAATATCCTGTCTACTAGGATCTCACTCTTGAATTCTTCACTTCTCTCTATTATGAACCTAGTAACCCTAAGAAATGTCGTTTAGGTTGTAGGGATGAAATTATGAGTTGAACATTGAAATTATGTGCAATATTTGCGGGTTTCCCGAGTCTTTCATTATCAATCAGCATGATGATTTTCATGCTTCTCGTTATTGGAATGAACTCACTGGGTTAGAGTGATACAACATTAAAAATGCCCACAACAACATCATAAGAACCCATGAGCACTTGCTATTAAATAAATTCATGTGTCAAATGGTTCTTGACAAATTTGAAACTAACAATTGTTCAGTAAAGGAACTTTTCCTGTTATAGTGCATAGATCACAACATCCCAGAGTGCACCTTCACATATGTGCTAAACGCTATTATTGAAACTCTACGTAAGAAGAGCAACAATTTAGGTATGGGGTACTTGATTTTCGCCATTGCTGAGTATTATGGCATAAACTGTACTAGTTTAATCGTCCAGCTCTTGGATTTTCTAAATCAGCATCATTTTTGGTGTATTGAAATACTTAAGTCGTATAACATGGAATTTTGGGATATCAGCCAAAAGAATCATATAAAGATCAGGGCTAGTCAGGCGAGCTTGAGCCCAGTGTCACCTCAGGAAGCAGAAGAGGACTCATCTGGTGAGGAGTCCGAAAAGGAAGAAGAAATAGATGAGCTGGGCTAGAAGAAAGTGCTCGATACAAACTCCACGACCACCAAAGTAATTACAAATACACTTGTAGAGAACTCTAGAAGAATGAAGGATATGGCTCGAATACAATGACGTCAGAGCCAAGATATACATCATTTCCATCATTACTTTAAGGTTAAGGCATCCATTTACCACCTCCGACACCATCCCTGCCTCCATCACCATGAGGCTTTGTTTCTAACCCTTTTCTCTTTAAATTTAGTCTTTATTTTATTTTTGTTTTACTTAAATTTATGTTTCTTCTTTCCATGCCTTGTGTGCCTCCTTCTCACATTGAGGACAATGTGTTGTTCAAGTGTTGGTAAGGTTAGGTGTTTTGCTTTGAGTGTGAATTTTGCATATTGTATGACAGTTTGTTAGGTTGTATTTTGTGAATTGAGTACAAGTGTCAATGGCTTAAATGGATTGAAATTAATTTAATTTTGAACATAGTCTATTACATTGTTAAGAGTCAATATCTCGTAAAATTAATGAATTGGGTTCTTTGGCTAAATATGCAAGTTAATTAGGATTTAGTGTTAGTTTTTCACCCTCTAAATGGTCACATTCATTCATAATTTTAAGTCTTCGACTAAAGTAGCTTTACTAGTTTTTTTCATGAAAACGAGTAGATAAAGCAACAAGGTAGGAAATAAAAAAATGTTTGTTAATTTTAAATAACTAACTATTCCTGTAGCACCCCACTCTCGCAATGACCCGAACTTGACATCGATGATGATATTCGAGTTCATGCCCCGCGAGGGTGGCGTGCTAAAACACTCAATCACTCGAAAATTGGTATAATTAATTTTATTTTTATTATTTTTTAAACTCAAACACACATGCGGAAGTCAATAACCAAATAGGGCATAAGCCCTTTTCAATCATACAAGGCAATTTACAAAATTCCCATATGGCCATTTGGGCCATTTCACAATTACAAAACACTTGAGTCAATTCAAAATATAAATTTATACAAAAGTTGTGGAATAACAATTCATTAAAAATAGAGAAATGCAATGCAGACGCGAACTAATCCCGACCCCTATCCTTCACTTGAAAGCTGTAAGCATACTTCCGTTGGCCTAACGGGGTATTCTTCGGATCCTGAAAAATATTTGCAAATTTTAGGTGAGTTTTGCGAACTCAGTGAGGTAACCATCATCGATGGTTCACTCAATCCAAGCAACACAACTATTCATAATACACATATGTCACAATTTCACATTGATCATAGGTAACACATTTTTCAAATAAGTATGAGGCATGTTGCTTTTCACTCAATCAAGCATATTTAAACAAATGCATATGAAATGCGCATGTGACACTTTTTCAATTATTACGGTGTTGTGACCGAGCGCCTAAACTGTCCCATATAGGGCTCATTAAACATTGAGCCTGAGGCTCTAAATCATTGTTGAGCTCGAGGCACAAATACACTCGTTGAGCTTTAAGCTCTAATCGGTGGCTGCTCCGATCACAACTGTCATTATCTGATTATGCATTCATGAATGAAATGCATATGCCACAATCAATCAACATATGTCTCAATCAATCACAT
>JANVCL010000212.1:17845557-17874847 GCA_026546855.1 Erythroxylum incrassatum | reverse complement strand
TCTTACTTGCTCTAATGCAAGCTTGCACTAATCAACTCCAAATGATACAAATTTTTATGGAGAGATAGCTACATGTATTAGGAAACCATTGCTTCAAGAATCACCTCAATTTGAGGTCGGATGAGGGAGTTATGATCAAACGAATAAACCATGTTTAAAACCTAAATTGATTTGAACATACTTTGGCGCGATTCCCATAAATTTTTCTAGAAACGTCAAAATGCTTTCGTTCTTATGCCATTGGAAAGATAACCGCGAGATCTACAAGTCGTATTAGAGGTCTCAAAGCGATATTTGGCCTCTAAACTAGTCAAAAATGCAAAATACTGTAGCTGACCTGAGCATGTCCGTTTAACAGACATGGACTGGCCAAACTGCCCATTTTCACCCGAGAAGGTCCGTTAAACGGACATCCATGTCCGTTTAACGGACATACACTGGGCAAACACTCCAAAACGCTTTCTAAGGCCTCTCCAAAGCTTCCATCTTTCATCCTAACTCCATATACAATCATAATCACCCCAAATTCAACCCTTTAAGTGGAAAACAACTTCATAAACATCCAAATACTAAAACCAATGCTTCAAACTCCCAATTCTCAATTTAATCAACTCACAATCAACATACATTCTAACCATCCCCAAGCCATCACTTTTTAAACCTCCCATTCAACATCACTACTAGTAATACTCAAAACTCACAACGTCAATATCCAATTACACATCATACACAACTTCTCAACTCCATCATGCTATTCTAAACTCAAGCAACAGTAGGCAAACTCAACAAATCAATTATACACATCCATCAATTCAAACTTTGAAGAAATAACACAATGTGCAAAAGGTAACCTTTCAAGTTCTCAATTCATTTCCAAATCATAAGTTTCAACATTTAAAAGATATATTCAAAATACAAAAAGAAATTCCCAAATTTTGCAATCTCATAACTAAGCAAAGTAACTTTAGAACAACTTTCTTTACAATCAAACAAAACCTCAAAGTGTTTAAAACAAATACAAGGAAATGTTATACAAAGGTTCAACTAGCTTAATACAAAAACTATCTATCTCGAAGTCGTCCAACTTCCTTGCAAGGATCGCTAAATCTTCTCGCACTGCACCTGAGGAGTGGGAAAATAATGGGTTGAGCTTCACAGCTCAGTGGCTAAACCATTTATAGCCATTGGCGTTGAGCCACACAAATAACCATACAATATGCAAACATTCATATAGGCATAACGATCACAATGAACATTCAACATTTAGAATTCAATACACATTTCATCATTCTAACCATCATCGCATATTGGATGCAAATAATTCAAAGCATGGCTTAACACATCACAAATTGGTTTGGCAAGTCCATAAACATGGCAACTACACAATTCCATTAAATGGCCTTGTGTAGGCGTATACTTGAGGGAGTCCTAAAAGGAGCTCCGTGTCGCTAGCGGGCAGGCGGGAGAAGCCTTGACTTGGTCAACGTGCGTGCACGTGACAATTTCTTGGATGGACTTACCTAACCCACATAACATATAATTCATGCACTTAAAACATTTTTGCCCAAATGGCACATTCTTGAAACTTTTCATGCACATGACATATTACTCAACTTATCAGACATTCCTAAACCAAGCATAACGCCATATTCTTTTAACTCAATCAAAACAACAATTATCATAATTACACAACAACTTGAATTTATTTTCATGGTTCACATACATCAACAAACATTGGAAATTTTCAATCATTTCAAGAACCATAAATTCTCATTTATGAAGTAGTTGGACAAAGTCATTAATTACATTTATGGAAGAGCATTTAATAGCTTATTACTCAAACATAAATATGTCACCCACCTTATATCCTTTTGCTTGCAAAGTGACTCAAACGTGCCTCTCCTCTTGTTTCTCCTCTCTTCCTTGAATTTCTTCAACAATAACACAAAATCCACAAATCAAAATAGGATTCAAATTTGGAAAACCTAAAAGACCCAATACATGAAATTAACCTTAGAATCTCTAAACCCATTTCATTTCTAAGCTTTTTAAACCAAAACCCATTAAAAAGCTAAATCTTGAAAACATAACTTACCTTGAATCTTTAACCAATCAAGGGGTTTCTTAAATCAAATGGAAGCTTGGACCTTCCTCTACCCTTTTTCTTCTTGAGATTTCACCAAAAACC
The DNA here is from genome assembly GCA_026546855.1 of Erythroxylum incrassatum. Classification (NCBI taxonomy): domain Eukaryota; kingdom Viridiplantae; phylum Streptophyta; class Magnoliopsida; order Malpighiales; family Erythroxylaceae; genus Erythroxylum; species Erythroxylum incrassatum. Next base: position 17,872,659 of record JANVCL010000212.1, on the reverse strand, counting down.
TCCTTGAACTCTTAGAAAATCAAAAACCCTAACTCAAGCCCTCTTTTCTTTCTTTTCTTCTTCTCCCACGACAACTTCTCTCTCCTCCTCTCTCAATTTTCGTCCTCTCCCTCCTTCTCATGTAAGCCATCTTATTTCTCTCCCTTTTATACTCTCATTAAAGCCACAAAGTCTAATTTGCCCTTAATGAAAAGTCTTGGTTCCTAAATGTTTAAGTGACAAGCCCATATTACCCTTAATGAGCCTTTACCACTTCTAACACATTAATCTATTCATTAATGCCATTAAACCTTATTAATACTACCATGCTAATTAATCCCAACACAATTCAATCTATCAAGGCCTTAAAACCAATCTAATTATGCTTAATAAAATAAAAAAAATCAAGGGCCAACATACATAAAACTTAAGTCTAGTCCTTACATCCCAGATATTTGTTTTAGAGTATTAACATTAGAAACTCTTTCAAAAACTATCAACTTACTTTTTTCTAGGTTAATGTTTAAGCCTGAAATAGAAGATAATTCTTGTAGTGAGGAGAAGATAGTGGAGTGAGAGTTTGAATCATTCCCATAAAATAGAAGTAATCATCTGTGAAAATTAGGGAGAAAGACAAGCTCCTTGAATTTATAATGGTATAAGAAGCTTCCCAGAGATATGTGTTGGAGTATTAACATTAAAGACTTTTATAGAACTATTAGCTTACTCTTTTCCTGGTTAATGTTTAAGCCTAAATTAAAAGAGAATTCTTGTAGTAAGGAGATCATAGTGGAGAGAGAGTTGGGATCATTCCCACAAAACAATAGTAAATCATCTATAAACATTAGGGAGAAAGACCAATCTCCTTGCATTTATAGTGGTCTATAAAGCTTCCCAAGTTATTGATATGCTTCTGCAAGGTTCTTAATAAAACATCCATTACCAAGGTGAATAGTTATTGGATAATGAGCCTTATAAATATTGTACCATGGAAAATATGAGTTGGTTCACCATTAATTAAGAAACTGAAAGAAGTGGTCATGATGCATGCTTCAACCCAATTGATAAATTGCTTGGAAAACCCAAACATATGGAAGGAGTTAAGGATGAACTATCAATCTAGTTTATCAAAGGCTTTGAATAGATCTATTTCGAGTGAACATCTTCTGATTAAAGAGTTGGAAGTACAATCTTTGAATAATTCCTAGACTAGGAGAAACTAAGCATATAAAAATTAAATATCATTTCATTAGAAATCATTTGCAAAATGGGGATATTGAGCTAGGATTTATTGATGCATTACACTAGTTGGCCAATATATTTACTAAACCAATAAGTGAGTAAAGATTTTTCATAATTAGGAGAGATCTAGGTATAATTAATAGGATTTTCATTAGATAAAAATTTTCATGCTTAAATTTGATTTTAGTTATTGTTTATCTAATTTATTACATGCTTTAGTGTTTTAATATTAGTTTGGTATACTTTTGGATAATTAATCATTTTTTATGTTTTTAGGAGAGAGAAAGTTAGTGATATTAGATTTATGGGGAGTGATTATTTTCAGTGTTATCTTAGTAATATTTATACAGAAGTTTATTGAAGATTTTTGTAAATGATCGCCATTGTAATATTTTATTCATGAATTTGGGGGGATCTAAATATTCTTATTGCTTTGGAATAATAATCTACATGTGTTTGATTTTATGATTGCTTATCTAATATTACAAAATATTTTCCATCATAAAAGGGGTAGATTATTGAACTAAAGGAGGTTCAATCTATATTTTGTTGATAACAAAACATAAATATTGCAGTCTGTTTCTTATGAAAGCAATATGAAAGTAATAATGGTTATCCATAAATCAAAATAAATTTAATAAAGACATAAGAGAGAAGATAGAGACTAACTTATTCAAGTGACAATAACAAGAACAACATCCCAATAGATATTTCATTGAGACATAGGGTCTATAAAGGTACAATAAAGTTGTAAATGAATATGTAATGTTTATTATACTTCTTACTTGGTCACCTTGATATTTTAGAAGCTCATCAGGCATAAATACACCATCATTTTAACTTATTACATGAGTCTTTTCAATCACTAAGAAGATTTAATGTTTTGATCTCAAAGAAAACCCTCTTGATCCTTAAAACATTCTTTGGGGAACATGTGGAGAAGTTCGTAAGTCAATTTTTATTAAGATAATTAAGTTTGAGCATTTAAAGATGTTGGAATCATGATTTTAGGTGTATTAGTAGACTTATATAGGTTAGTTGTTGACTAATGTAGGTTGTTAAAGATGTGTATATTAGTTGTTTAGTAGACACATTTATTGACTAACTTGTTCAATCTTAGGATTTTTAGCTTAGCATTCTATTCCTTAGTTTCCTACCCCTCAAAATTTAGAATTCATGATATGAGTTATTCTTGATGACAAGCTTTATCAAGTTTTCTTACTGTTACATCCATTTGAGCTATCAGAGCAGTTACGATATCTATATTATAAAGTATTTTTTTGGTTTGTCCTTACTCTTCTTAACTGTCACTGATAAGTATTTATTTTCATATATTTTATTAATTTTGGGGTTGCCTTTAGATTTTTGTTGTTTAGAATTCCACTACTTGCATCATCTATCGTCTACCTTGTAGAATTGACTAGATTATTATAAAAGGTTTGGAGTTGAATTCATATAGGAAGGTCATAATGTGTATACTTCCTTATAGATCTTTAAATCTCTCATATATTTTTTAAAAGTTTCACTAATAAATTACTAATAAGGAAGAGATATCATTCCTTAACATTGCTATCTTGGATGTTGAAAATATATATCAAGAAATTTCTTCATAAGATTCCCACATAATAATCAATACTGCAAGTAATGCTTTTAACCATTGCTAGCTCTATCGCTCAATAAAAATGGTAATAATCTCATTTTATTGACAACTTTAGTGTCACATTAATCTTGAAAATATAATAGATATTCAAGAAGTTGACAATGATTGCATTAGGATCCTCATCTGGAAATCCATCAAACTACATATTTTGTTATGACATGTGGGTCATTCGGCTTTGACTTGAACTTTACTAAGAGTATTAAGATCTAAGAACTAAAATTGAAAACTTTTCCTTAGGATCATTTAAGAAACTAAATTTATGAAAGGAACTTAGACCCATTTTTTATATGAACAAGCAAGAACCTAAGTGATAATAAAAGTTGTTTACACCACACTTAAGGATGAAGAAGATAAGGTAAGTGATAAACTTGATAATTTCAAATATTTTAAAGAAGAATCAAGAAAGAGAATGCTTTTAAAAATATTATTGATGACAATTTTCCCTTTACAAGTACAAAATGTGCATTTATATAGAGGAAAACATAAAACCCTAAAAACTAAATTTCAATTGAATTATAACTTAGATTTAGAAATATTCAGTTGGCCTAAAATAAAAGAAATTCTAAATAAACTTAATTCCCTAATTTATACTCTGAAATATTAAAAAAAAAGTCCAAAAGATATATAAAAGAATAAGGTAAGCAAATATAACTCGGAATTAGCAAAAAATCCTTCCAAACTAGGACAAACAAGTCAAATAGTCAATGTTGCCTCGTCATTCTCACGTCTGAGTCATACAGTCAACTTCTTAGAACCATTCTTCCATTTTCTTGCATTTTTTAAGAAAAACCCTTTTATTATTGCATTTGATGATTTAAGTTAACTAGTCTTGAATTTTATGATTGGCTTAATTCTTTAGAGCACTTGCCCTTTTAGCCCATATGGCTTCAATTAGCCCATTTAAAGCTTCTTTAATGTTGTTAGCTATTTCCCTTGTGATTGGACCTCTATTAATGCTTAATGGATTAAAATTTGAACTTGAACTTTTAATTCCTTTTGGATTCTTTTCATTCCCTCCCTCCTTAAAATTATTCATCCTTAAAATCATCACCAACATCAAAAGGAGATAATCAACAACATTTAAAGTAGCAGGCACACTATAGTCACTAGACAGATATAACATATATGCATTATCATTGTTCCTTGCAATTACTTAAAATGGACCATCTCCCCTTGGATGCATTTAGATTGCCTTTGAATTTGAAATCTTTCTTTGCATATATGTAACCAAACCCAATCACCAGGCTAAAAAATGACTTGCTTTGCCCTTTATTGACTTGATTAACATATTGCTCTATTTGATTTTCAATATTTTGTCTTGCTTTCTTATGAATTTTCTTGAAAAAATCTGCCTTCTTTAAACCATTTGTTTATGGATGACATCTGAAAATAAAAGCTTTGATCCTAATTTATTCTACAAAGTTTTCCAAAAGTAACTGACACTTATCGTCACTGTCAAAAAAGTACTTCTAACTATGCCATCCTTGAAAAACAAATCACAAATATGGGATGCATCATCAATTTTATGATATGGAATGAAAAATACTATCTAAAAAACATATCAAAAACCATATATATAAAATCATTACCCCTTTTAAACATAGGTACCCTTGTCACAAGATCCATAGAAATATCAATCTAAGGATGTTTAGGTATTGCTAAAGTAGTATATAACCTATTAGGTTTAACGTTAAAGACTTGGCTTGCTTACATGTAATGCATTTTTCATAAAATCTTTCAACGTTATGTGTTATGTTAGACCAAAAGAAATGTTAATGTAATACATCTAAAGTCTTGTGAATACCAAAATGTGTTATTAAACCCTTCCCATGATCTTTTCAAACAAGCAAATCACACGATGAACTTTTAAACACACACAAATTTGATTTCTCTAAATAAAAATGCATTATGCTTACAAAACTTGCCAAAAGCCACATTCCCATATGCATTGAACGCATTACCAAAAGTAGAATCATTGTTATATAATTCCTTAATGTATTCAAATCATATGATTTTTGCATTTAAAGTATAAAGTAAAGCATGCCTTCTTGACAAAACATTAGCCACCACATTTTCCTTGCCTTGTTTGTATTTAATCATATAAGGAAACATCTTAATAAACTAAACCCACCTTGCCTATCATTTGTTTATCTTATTTTTCCCTTTCAAATGCTTCAAGCTTTTATGATCCATATGAATCATAAACTCCTTAGGCTAAAAGTAATGTGACAAGTCTTCAATGCTCAAACAAGCACATACATCTCCTTATCATAAGTGGGATAATTCAATGGTGCACTACTTACGTTTTCATTAAAATAAACTATAATTTTTCCTTCTTACATTAGGACAACCCTAATACCTAATCCTAAATCATCATACGCAATTTCAAAAGTTTAAGCAAAGTTAGGTAAAGCAAGTAAATGCGAATTAGTTAATTTCTCCTTAATTAAAGAAAATATGTTTTGTTATTAGCTACCCCACTTAAACCCACCGTTCTTTTTGATTACTTGAGTTAAAGGTATGACTTACCTAATAAAATCCTTTACAAATCATCTATAAAAACTAGCTAAGCCATGAAAACTTCTAACATCACTTACACTTTTCGGTTTCGACCACTTATTTACTTTAACCTTTACCTCATTAACCTAGCACTAATAATATAACCCAAAAAGATCAGTTTGTTGGTACAAAAAAGTACAATTTGAAGTTTAGTATACAATTTAGCTTCCCTTAAAACTTTAAAAATTGGCCTTATACAGTAAATATGCTCATTAACATTTTTGTTGTAAACCAAAATATCATCAAAATAAACAATTATAAATTTTCTAATAAAAGCATGCAAAACATGGTTCATAAATGTACTAAGTGCATTAGTTAAATCAAAGGCATAACCAATCATTAATACAAATCATGTTTTATTTTAAAGGTTGTTTTACTCTCATCACGTTCTTTCATGTGAATTTGGTGACATCCACTTTTTAAATCAATTTTATAAAACACATAAGCATCATGCAATTCATCAAGCATATCATCTAATCTAGGTATGGGATGTCTATACTTTATAATAACAATCAACACACATACATCATGTCCCATCCTTTTTAGGCACTAGTAAGACTAGAACTACAAATGGACTCATGTTTTCTCGCATATATCCCTTTGTCATCAATTCCTTAACTTGCCTTTGTAGTTCCTTTTTCTCCTAGAGATTGCTTTTATAGGTTGATATGTTTAGAATAATAACATTAAGAATGAAGTTAATTTAATGTCTATGCCCTAGTTAGTGGTAAACATTAGGCACTCCTTCAAGGAACAAAATCATTAAACTTTTGCAAAAACTACAGAAAAACACTAGATAAAAAAATGTTACCATTAACATTAAAATAAGTTTCCTTTTACGTAATTACAAACATAGCTTGCCTAAAAAAAAGCTCTCTTAATATAACTCTCTTTTGCATAGAGGCTCACTTTTCTATCTTTTCATTTTGCACACTTTCTTTATTTCTATCTATTTTATTTGCTCATTTTACCTCAATCTTTCTTTTTTCTTTTGAATTTGTTGCCTCACTTTTATTTTCATCTTTACTCTTTTTTTAACTTCTAATCTCACTTTATCTTCTTATACTTGTTTAGGAGTGAGGGGTACAAAGGTAATAAGTCTTTCATTCATTACAAAAGAATATTGATTTATAAACCCGTTATAAACTACTCACTCATCATATTGTAATAGACACCAAAACAAGACATGTCTTCCAGGCAAAGGTACTACATCACACAATACCTCATCCTTATAGTGACTAAGAAAGAAAAAAAACTTGCTTATGCAGTTTAACTTCTCCACATTCATTCAATCATTGTAATTTATAAGGTTTAAGATGTTTAAAATTAGGTAAAATCAATTTATCAACCAGATTACTACTAGTAACATTGGTATAACTACCTTTATCAATTATCAAACTACATATCTTATCATCAATTAAGAATCTATTATGAAAATATTGTCTTTTTGTAACCCTTTCTCTTTCACTTAGACACTTAAAACATGCCTTATCATAAGCATTTCTCCATTTTTAGCAAAATCTAAATCATTTACAACCTCTAAGAGTGGCATAAACTCATCATTAGAATTTGATTCACTTTCACTTATAAAACCCCCGTCTTCTTTAATCATTATTACTCACTTATTTGGATGTTAAGAAGCAATAAGTCCTAAACCCAAACATCTAAAACATTTCATATCACGAGTTTTAGTTGGTTAAGTTTTTATTTTACCTTGATTTTATTGCTACCCCTTCTTTCAAGTTTTTTTTGCATATATTTAAGGCTTAGAAATAGTCCTGCCCTACTTTTGCTTCAATTTGACTTCCAAGAAGTGGAACTTGATTTCTGCCTTATCCTATTTGAGCTTTTCCTCTTTTGTTGTTGCTATACTTTAATAGCCATGTGTAACATGTCTTCAAGTTCTATATAGTGGTGTAACTCTACCACATCTTTAATTTCTCTATTTAAGCGAGTACAAAAATGTGTCATTTTGGCCTCGATATCCTCTTATACATTAGCTCTAATCAAGATCATCTCCATCTCTTTATGGTAATCTTCCACACTCTACTCCCTTAAGAAAGGCTTTGCAATTTCTTAAACAATTGCCTATGATACTGACCAGAAGCAAATTGCCATTTCATCATACATTTATCTCTTCCCATATGTACATAATTCTCTCCCTATATCACGTCCTACTAAGGACAAGCTGATCCCACCAAATAACTAAATAATCAGCAAATTCTATAATGACCAACTTCACCTTTTTCTCCTTGAAGTAGTTATGGCAATTAAAAATTAACTCCAAATTCTTTTCTCATTCTAAATAAGCTTTAGGATCATTCATCCCTTAAAATGGTGGAATTTTCAATTTTATATTCCCTAAGTTGTTGTCAACCTTAACTCTACTATTATGCCCAAATCTACCTAAAATTGCATTTAGGACCTGTTCTCCATCATCTAAGTCCACTAAAATCATCATCATACTTCCTTGCTCATTGTTGAGCTTTAGACTGCCCTTTATGTATACTTGATTCTAGCCTTTCAAATAGACCATCAACCGCATCAAATCTCATGGCAAGTTTCTCCAACCATTATTGCCTAGCTTTCATGTATAATTTGATGTCAAAAGTGTCTTGAATGCCTTCAATGTGATCTTTATTACTCTCTTAAGGCATGTTTTAAACTTGTAAAAATAAGATTGGTTTACCTCATAAATTCGCTCTTACATGTTTTCCTCGAAATTAATAACACTCTTACTTATGTTTCATTAAAAATAGGCTTTTACCCTCTTTTAAGCTAACCACTCTTGCCTTTTCCACTTTTAATTTTGTTTCTTTAGTTCCTTAAGGAACTAATCAAACAAGAATTAATTTGTAACACCCAATAACAAATAAATCAACCCACATAATTTAAGAAAGGAACGATTGAACAAAGAGAAAAATTTTAAAATTAAAACAAATATTTAGATGAGAAGAGTATAAGGAAGTTCATATTTAAACAAAAAGAACTTTAGAATGAAACAATAAGGTGTAAATAAACGTATTTCGAACTATATGATAGTGTAAATCGATAAGGAAATAAGATATAAGCAATAATTTTTGCATTTGCTTTTAATAGTAAGCACCAATCTCAATTATTCTTTTTTATTTTAAAACTAATTAAGGTCATATGCTATTAACATAATAAGCACGAAATTGAATTTTAAACAATAATAAAACAAATATATTTTCTATAAGATGAATAGAACAAAAAAATAAAACAAAAAAATAAAAAGATCAATTAAAGAATAGATACATAACCCTGATGTTAGAGCTGAAGCTCAGATATCAAATGATGTGAACCTTACTAAGAGTAGTAAGACCTAACAACTGAAATTAATAACTTTGCCCTAGGATCATCTAAGAAACCATATTTATGAAAGGAGCTTAGACTTGTTGTTTATGTGACCAAATAAGAACCAAAGTGATAAGAAAGGTTGTAGAGGCCATACCCAAGGATAAAAAAGAGAAGATGAGTGCTAAGTCCGAATTATAAATGTAAAAAGTTGAAAACTTGATAAGTTCAAATAGTCCAATAAAGAACCAAAAAAGAGAATACTCTCTAAAATATTACTGATGATAATTTTGTCCTATACAAGCATAAAATGTGCCTTTATATAGAAGAAAGCATAAAACCAAACGAAATTTGAATCCAATTACAATTTGGATTTAAAAAAATCATCTTGCCTAAAATAAAAGAAATTCTAAAATAAACTTAATTCATTAATTTGCGGCTATGAAATAGGAAAATAAGTCCAAAAGAAATGCCAAAAATTAGAAAAATAAATAAAACTCATGATTGATAAGAAAACCTTCAAAAATAAGAACAACAAGTCAAGTAGTCAAAGTTGTCTCATCATTCTTACATCTATTTCATATAGTCAAATTTTTAGAACCATAACTTGAGCTATAAAGATCCAGAAGACCATATTCCTAATTTTTAAGGAAGATAAAAGTGTCATCTACAATTTTGTAGTTTTGGCCAACTTAAAATTCTACCATCTTCTTATATTTTTTTGAGCAAAATAGTTTATTGCCTCCGATTTGTTAAACTAGGTTAACTTGTCTTGAATTTGAGGATTAACTTAATTATGTAGTGCAATTGCACTTTTAGCCCATATGCCTTCAAATTGAGCTTCTTTGATCTTCTTAACGCTTGCCCTTGTGATTAGACCTTCATTAATGATTAATGGATTAGAATTTGGTATTGTAATTTTAACGCCCTTTAGATTCTCATCAGGCTTGATCTCAAAATAATTCGCATTAATTTTTAGCCTCGTAATTTTAGACTGTGTTTCATTAGAGATGGTTTTGCGTACTCCATCATCATCCTGGTGTTTCCCCTCCATAGTTTATAATCGGTGTATTTTAGGTTTCTTAGTTTGTTCTTTTTTATTATGATGAAGTGTTCCTTCAGGCCTTAGATCTTCTTTAAGAAAACAAAATGTTGCCTTTTTGTCATACACTAAGAATACCCCCAAAATTAGAGTGAAATAAGTATAAAAAAATAAAACAAGTATTTATAAAGAAAATTGACAGAAAGAAACGCAATATACATGATTAAAAAATAGTTATTAAATCTCCTAAAAATCAATTGCTTCTCTAACAATCATGCTAAAAGCTTAATGTGTGTTTCCACTTAACTTTTCCTATTACTAATACATTACCCGCACTTTCGAATTGTGCACTTATCATTAGTGTGTAATTTAATGGTAACTAGAGGTTGATCCCTCGAGTAAGTGGCAAGAATCTAGAAAACCCTAAAATTACTAATTAGCCAAAAATAATTAATAAAAGAGGAAGGACAAAGAAATTAATATTAAGTTAATGCTCAAATAAGTACTTCCCCTAGTACAAAATTTGATTTTATTATTTGATTAATTTAGAATGGATATGTTATTCGAATTGATAGAATTTTTTAGATGATGAAATTACAAACTCTTAACTTACAGCCATCTACTCTTCAGTTGGTTAACTTATATCTCTACCAAGTTAATACACCTTTTATTGCATTAAGATTTGTGGAAAGTCATAAAAGGTTTAATCCTAATGCTAGAGAGATCATATAAAACTATCTCTGACACCCCATTTAACACCTTTTATCTAAGTCATGATCCATTTATAAGTAAGCTCTCTCAAAATGAACACAAGTGAACTTAGATTAGATTTAATCATTGGTATAATTAAACCCCACATTAAGATCAATTGAAGATAGTTCATATAAATATATCTCAATTCATAAATTAAAACAAATTAATCCATACAAAGGTAAATATTAGGGTTTTTTCCCTATCTAAACATATAAAATATTTAGCCATTAATCATATTCAGAATAACAAAACACAAAGAAAAAAATCATAATAAAAATAGGTCTAGATGAAAATCTTGACATTATTAATAACTTGATTCAGTAAGATGAATTCATACTTTGATTCTCCAATGAAAAATAACCTTTTTAATTGACCTCCCGAAGAATTTTGAACCACGTAATTACTAATCCTAACCTTTTAAAAGAAAAAAGATGTCTAATATATTTAGATTGCAAAATTCTTTTTACGTTTTAAATACGTTTTTATGCCCTTGGACATACATTAAGTCATAACCTAGATCTTTCTATTTTCTCCAGAGAGAGATATGGCTTTTGGTACGCTCATATCTTAGACAATAAATCTTCTTATTTCTATTATAACTTATATGCAATCTATGGCACATATGTAGCTCGAGACATACAATATCTTCCTAAGTTGCATTCTTGGATGTGTTTCTTCCTACACTTTAACCATATGGGGTACGAGCTAGTTGTGGGCCAAATTGTGTTTCTCTAACAATTGAAAATTTTTCTATGTTTTTGCTAGAAATAACCTTCATTTCTTGATAATTCTCATTCCAATGCCAATATACATAATTACATAAAATATATCAAAAGTAGAATAATTTGACATGAAAATCAAGCAAAATGTTTAAGAAAATAGTCATATTTCATACATATCATGGAGCAAAATTGTTAAGACCTGCAAGAAACAACTGGCGATTACCGTTATAAGTTCAAGAGAAAGAGAACTTTATGAAGAAAGAGATTGCCTTGTTGGAGCTTGATTATTAAAATTTTAGTAAATTTATATACAAATACAAAAGGAAAGTAAGGGTTATGAAAAATGGGGTAAAGTGTTGTGAAAATACTACTTATCATGAAAAGCCATTAATTAAATGTTAAAAGCTTGGTTATTGCTAGTTTAGGTTGAATTTGTGAGATAAAAGATGAAATTTAGGGTTAGCTACAAAAGAATTAGAAAATGAGAACATGATACATGCATGGAGAAGATTGTTAATGTTAGATCCCGCTTGTTTCCGGAATCCAACCTCTTGCTCTGATACCATACATGTTGGATCTCACTTGTTTCCAGAATCCAACTCTCGTGAAATCATGAAACGTGAGTGTATTCCCATGGAATTTCCTGACCATCATCGATTCATCTTCATTCTTATAACATCCCAAAATTTCCTCACAATTTTTTCAATGGCGTGCCCATAAAAATCAATCACCATAATCAAATTCATTTCTCCTAATTCAGAACAGATTTTGGGAAACTTCAAACCTGAATTTCAATTTTACTTCTTCAAAGAAATTGTAGTTATAATCCTCTAGTTTGTTCTGAAATAAGAACCATCTCATTCGGAGCTCTATAGCTCATGATATGCTAAAAAATTAAAGGGTGTTCATACCCCAATCATGCTCTCCCAACCGATGCCTCATTTTCTTTCCATCAAACTTTTTCAAATCAACTCCAAAAGATAAAAAATTTTATGGAGAGATAGATACATGTCTGATGAATCTATTGCTTTAAGAATCACTTCATTTTGAGGTTGGATGAGAAAGTTATGACCAAAAGAATCCAACATGTTTAAGTCCTAAATCAAGCAGTAACATGTCTTGGCGCGATTGTCATAACTTTCACCAAAGATGTCTGATTGATGTCGTTCTTGGACTGTTGAAAAGAGGACTTTGAGATCTACAACTTTCATGAAGACCAAAAGTGAGATTCCGCCTTTAAAATGGTAAAAAATCATAATTTCCTGAAGCTGTCCCGTGAATGTCCTTTTAACGGACATGCATATCCGTTTAACTGACATTGTCGGGCCTGAAAGTACTTTTTCACCCGAGAAGGTCCGTTAAACAGACATAGGCGAAACTGAGGGTCCTTTTTGACTCGTAAAGGTCCGTTAAACGGACCTAAAGTCCGTTAAACAAACATGGAGGTTTCCCAAACCCCTCCAAAGCCCCTCCAATGCTTCATACATCCAATCTAATATCATATTCACTCATAATCTTCCCAAATTCAACTCTTCTAGTGCAAAATCACTTCATAACAACTCAAACACTAAAATTATCCCATAAAACTCTCAAATCTCATCTCCAATGACTCATCAAATCCACAAATTCTCATCGCTTTTCATAGCTATCTTGTGCATACCTCCCTTGCAGCATCACCACTTATCATGCTCATATCTCTTAACTCTGATATCCAAAAATTACAAACTTGATATTGTTGGAAAGCTAGAAAGATCATCTATAACTTCCAAGAAGGCAAATTTAACCAATTCTATCTAGATTATTCCAGATTTTCCCTTGAATTCAAAACACAAATCTTATCCCGGTTAAAACTTGCAAAACCTTCCCAACTTTACTTTCTTTATTACAACATCATTCATAACAATTCAACTACCAATTGGAACTCATCAAACTCTCAACCTCAATTCATTTGACTCTTCATATTCAACAACATTTCATCATTCATAATTCTTATCTTCCTTTTCCATAGTATCTCACTTATATATATAATAATAGTTCATGTTCAAGATTCATCAACTCAAGTGGAAAACTTCTTCAATTATATCTAATTTCAACTCACACCATCCATACATAATTCATATTTCAAATCCATACACAAATTCATATGTCATTTACACCATAAATAAGAGTTTTTATAAAGCTTTAATGGGCATTCTGAGCCACAATACAATATTTTGCAAAATCCTCAAATTACTCAAGATACTTGAATGATAATTGCTTAAAATACAATTACAGCTTTGATTTACATAAACTACTCCAAAACAAAACAAAACAAAACATGCAAATTCGAAGTGATGTCTTGATTTTCTTTCACTCAGTCCCTTGCTCAACACCTAGAGATGGGACAGAAATGGGGGTGAGCTTAAAAAGGTCGTAGTTAACAATTTTATATCGAATAACAAGCAAAACCGTTTAAAAAGTTCATTGTGATAAAAATCCTTATTGAATCAAAAAACACACGTTTTCTCAAAATTCTTATCATGTAATCAAAATCATAACATCACAATTTATGCATTTCTTTTCAACTTATTCACAAATCACAAACACATAGCACATCAGAAATGGCTCGGGTGGATCCAAAAACAGAACGTATTACACATTTTCCATAAGGGTCCTTTGTACTCATGAACAGAACGTACTATCGTAATCTCACATAATGGTTTTACGTAGCTGTGAACTTATGGGAGTCCATGAAGGAGCTCTATGCCACTAGCGGGCAGGTCAATGTGCACGTAACTTAACTTAGGAGACCGCCACAAACCCACTTAACACGTAATTCATGAACTTGAAAACAAATTGCTCAAATGGCAACATTTTGAAAACTTGTTTTTCATAAACATGCAATTTTTGAAAAACCCTTTCATTTAGCAATTCACAACTCATCATCAAAATTTATACACCAAAACATGTAACAATTTCACAAATCATTCAAAAGCAATAAAAGCAACATTCATGAAGTAATTGAAATCATATTATCTTTTTGATTTTGAAAACACATTAATGGCTCATTACTTAAATTATAAACATGAAAACCACCTTGAAATTCCTTGCTTAATACTTGTTCAAAATGTATCCCCTCTTGCTCCTCTTGCCTATCTTAATCTCCTTCATCCATGGCAAAATTCTCAAATCAATAGGCATCAAATTGGACAACCCAAGGAAATAATTACCAAAATTGATCTTAGAAAACTTAAACTCATACAATTCTTAAGCTATATGGACCAAAACCCTTTCAAAAATCCAACAAATCAAAAATGCCCTTACCTTGATCATTCACCAAATGAGGAGTTTCTTGGCTTGAATGGAAGCTCTCCTACTCCTCTTCCTTTTTCCTTCATGAATAAACTTCAAAATCCCTCTTAAAAGCTTAGAAAAATCAAGACCTAGTTTTTTTCTTCTTTCTTCTTTCTCTCCTCTCTCCACCGAACTCTCTCCTTTCTTCTCGCTTTTCTTTGGTTCCTCCCTCCCAATTTTCGTTCATGCTCCTTCCTTAAAAGCCAACCCACGTGTCTTATTATAATTTTGCCATTAATGAGTGAATAATGACCACTTTACCCTTACATATAAGCCTTGTAACTTAAATGGTTTAGTGATCTTCCTAAAAAACCCTTATTCGTACATACTCTCGCTACTTAATTCAACTAAACCATACTTTAAAATCCTAACAACATCAACATAATAATTAAATCCAAATAAAATAATTAATCTAGCCAAACTTCAAAATTATTCAAATCATGCTTAACACCTTCTAAAAATCATGACCTTTGCTAATCATGCAATTGAAGGAATTTGATAGCACTTCCTTCTAGAAAAATGTTTCTCATTGTCTTAATTTTCTAATGACATCAAAATCATTCAATTTGGTTCCATAGTCCAAAAGTTATACTCCAAACATTTTCGGACTATTCTTATACTAAAACATTATCCTGCGCTTGACTTCCATCTAAAAATTGATACTCTTAGAGACTGAATTAAAACTCGAATTCATCGAACAATTTGTAGCCTTATTTCTCTAGTTTAATTCAAATTAAGAATCATATCAATTGGATAACTAGAGCAAAAGTTATGGCTAAAAAATCGAAGTATACTCAATGAATATGTTTCAATTACAACATTTTCCAGCTTTTAACTTCCAACATTTTACATATAACCCATCTTGTATCTAAACCATCTTTTTTACTTCATTCATATTCAATAATTCTCATTTTCTTTACATATGAATAATTACCAACAATTTCTCATTTAACAGTTCTAGCTTTCATGAAAAGTTCGGGGCCCAACAGTTAATTAAAAAAAGTAGAATAAAAGAAAACCTCCAATCTTATTTTAAGTTACATATATTAAAAATTAGTTAAATAATCAATTTAGGTTCTGAAGTTGTTAGAAAATAGAATGAAATTAGTTTTAATCATTGTTCAAAAATTTTGAGTCATGTTTGAAATAAATTAAAAATTAATTTAGATTATTTTAATAATTCAAGATAATATTAAGAAATTGAGTGAATTTTTTAATTTAAAATATATGGCTTATGGTATATTTTTAATAATTGTTTTACCTTGTAGGAGACTGCTTATCCCGAATGGCGTACTACTTGTTCCGAATGGGATCGCGTTACTCCAAAATGCCAAACACGGAAGACCTAATATAAGTGACCCTTTTGAAGAAAGAACAGCAAAAAGAGCGGGAGCGAGTACTTCAGTACTATCTCATTTCTCTTCCAATTTTCTAGTGAGGTCCAAAGAAGGGAAAATGTCCGTTGGCGTCCGCGAAGTCACCGTACTTGGCGAGTTTAAGCCATTTGGCTTGATAGCCGAATCCCTGGACGGCAAGTCTCCCGATGATACCCCTGATAAGTACGATTACTTCCTCTTCGACTCAGTAACTATCCGAGACAGAAGTGAAATCGACGAAGGTGGTTCTTCTGTTCCCGCACTAAGCGATCACACTGATCACGAACTCTTTATTAGGGGAAACAGGTACATTTCATTAGTACCTGCCATTTTACTTATAAACGTGAATATTATAAGTGCAGTGACAAAGTCAGTTTCTTTTGCAGCTAAATGTCTAATAGAGTTGATTCATGTAGTGCAGGCTATTTGATGCTATAAATTGGTGCAAATATGCAACGATTCCGATTTAGGCTGTTTGGCTTGGTGAAACTTATATATGCCTTGCTGGTGACTTATTATTATTTTTTTGCAGTGTTTCTTATTCATTTTGAGTATGTTACTCTTTCGTACAATTGTTTGTCAGTTGGTGAACATGATCATGTAATTGTTATCCTTGCTAGGTGAGGCAGTTAGTCCATGAACTTTAAAAGTGGTTTTTATATATGTTTTCTTTACCTATGTCAATGTGGCTACTTGTCCTAAGTTCTCACACTTCTGTATTAATGGAGAACAGGATCATATGGTCTACAGGTTCACAAGTGTTCAAGCGATTTTCCTTGTGCTAGTGGTTTTTATATATGTTTTTCTTTACCTATGCCAATGTGGCCAGTTGTACTAAGTTCTCACACTTCTCTGTTAATGGAGATCAGGATCATATGGTCTACAGGTTCACAAGTGTTCAAGCGATTTTCCTTGTCCTCTCCTGTTATCAAGGTATTTCTTCCTTACAGAACTTGCAATGCTTTTGGAAATTTTCATGTATAGAAGCATTTGGAGAAACATATATGTAGTTCTCATTTGCGTCACTAAACACTTGCAGCATCATCTTCATGCTTAGAAGATTCCATTTCCCTTGACTGGCATTTTTATACATGTGATAGGTATGTTGGTGTCGTCTTGGTGATGCTTCTGAAGCCCAACTTTGTATATTACAAACTGACACTTTAACAATATACACCATATCTGGTAAGTGGATTGAGGTCTTGATTTTGCAATTTGCTATATGGTTAACCATGCAGCTTGAATATTAATTTTACAAGAGTTTGGTCCTTTTAAACCCTTAGCTCAAATATTTTCCTTTTGTACTCAAGATTGCTTTCTCCTTTCCTTCTTCCACTCTTCTTATTACTATATTTATCCATTTGCTTATTCAACAGGTGAAGTGGTATCAGTGCAACTACCTTGCGTCATCAACTCAATGTGGCCCCTTCCATTTGGCTTACTGCTCCAGCCTGCAGCTGAAAGAATCACACAAACTCCCTTCTTGTCCTCAAGCTCTTTTTCTAGTGCATCTGATGTATCCTGTGCTAGGAATGAAAGTAGACATTATCACAATATAAGGTTTTTAGGTTCCAGTGAACGTATTATAAAAGGAGATACTATTACAGCATCCTCACACCTAATATTGAAGGATCTGTTGGAAGATCCGGAGGTAATTCCATAGCTATGTGCATCACTTTGATTAATGAGTAATCAGGTTCTTTGCTATCAACTTTAAGTGGTTACAATTTTGTGATTTTAGTAGGTTATCATCAATTGAATAAGTTGTTTTTCAAATTTTCTCTTTAAAATTCCACTCTTGTGGGTTGGGTGTAGGAATCATGTCATGTGTATAACTACTGCATATGTGTTTTATGCTAAAGCTCTTTGTTAATTGATGGTTTCTTTTAGCCAACTTACTTTGAAGAAAGAGGGAAATTGAGCACAATGAAGGATTTTGATGAAAGAACTATCTGGACTAGTGACCAGATTCCTCTGATGGCAACATATAATAGAGGTTTTTCATTTTTCTTCCACTTGGTGATTACAGATCTTTCCTTTTCACTCTCCTAGGTGGTATGACCATGCCACTTCATATTTCAGGGAAGATGCAACATTCAGTATGGGTTGCTAAAATCATTAGCCCTGTCTCTGAAGGGATGAATTCTCATTTAACTCATGCAGTTCCTGCTGGTTTATTAGCCAAACGATTCTCCTTTCGTAGAATATGGCAGGGGAAGGGTGCTGAGAGAGCAGCTTCTGAGGTGCCTTTTATCAATTAGATTTTTTAATGATGGTAATTATTTTATTTGTACATTCGTTGAACCTCCTTGTTTCACTTGCTGATTCAGGTTTTTATTGCAACTGATGATGATGCATCTCCTGTAATTTGCTTTCTTCTTCGAGAACAGAAAAAGTTGTCATCTGTAGGCCTTCAAAGGCTTGAAATAAATAATGAAATTATCTTTGATGTTAAACCCGAGATGAGTTGGAGTATACCCGCTATTGCAGCTGCACCAGTGACTGTAACGCGTCCTTGGTAGATCTACAATTTCATTTTGTTTTTATTATGTTGACTTCCCTCTTGTTCTTCATCAATCATCTTACATATTTCATTTTTTTTCCTTCTTCTCTTACTAGTGTCAAAGTTGAATCTCTGCCCTACATGGACATTATCGTCTTGGCTTCGGACAGCAATCTTCTTCTTTATGTATGTTGCATGTTGCATGAACTTGTGCTTTAAGCCATTGAGCATGCTTTAGTGTATTGATTCATTTTTATACATGTGCATATAACCTTTCTATAGGCATTCTAGTTACCCTTCTATTTGAGTTTGAAAAACTTGGAAAGTGGGACAAGGAAAAGACCGAATCTAATTTAATTGGTGGGTATTCCAAACTTATTTTTTCCTTGCTTAAATGATCTTGTAAATTTATATGTATATAAAAGTGGAAAGAGTGTGTTCTGATTTTGAATGCTTGTTAATTACTATGAATTCGATCTTACTTTATGGTTTATCTTTTGTTTTCTTGAGCTGCTTTGTCACGTTTGACTTCTATATGTATTCTTCCTTGAGGTATCCTTTGCTAAAATGGAAACCACTTTACTAATGACAGGCATATGCTACAATTTTCATTCGGTTTACTTCTCCCTCACATAATCTATAATTTGCTTTATGATGCAATTTTCACATTCCATGCTTTGCATTTATTGCCTGTCAATCTTTTGACTATCTTTATCTCTCTTTTCAAAATGATAAAAGGTTATGTTCTAATTCTTCTATTTCTAACCACTTCGATTTGGCTAAAGATAGTAATTAACATGTGTCATACTTCAGTCAGGGAAACAATGCCTATGCAAGTATTTACTGCCTTCTTATTTGGGAAGAGATCATTTGTCACATAACTTGGAGGTTCAAGAGACCATGTCTATTCCTTATGAATCAAAGATTTTAGGACTGGCTGATGCTGTGGAGGGACGTATAAATTTGATCATGAACAACGGGAAAGTATGATATGTTTAAGCCTTGGCATTGCTTGATTTGATTTGATTTTGAGTTGTCTTCAATTTATTTTTTATCTATTTTATATCACAGGTCTTAGTAGTTTCCTGTTGTCCTAGAATGAACAAAGCTGAGAAAAAATAATAAGGCCACTGACTTTGTGTGATTTGGTCTAAAGTTGAAGATGATTTCATATTGTTAATAATTTTGTTAGATGATGCGATGTAATTGCAAGATCGTTACTTTGTTTATCATAACTGTGGCTAATTCTTTTAACAAATTTCTAGATGTATCGATGCATTTTGCGAAGAAGCCCTTCATCTTTACTGGTGAATGATTGCATTGCAGTTATGTCTGATGGGCTTGGTTCCAATTTCTACAATCATTTCCTTCTTCTTCTCTGGGGAAATAGTGATTCTGAATATCTATCAGGAGTGGATGCAGGTGTTGATTTTGAGTGGGATTTGTTTTCCAATGCTATACTCAAAATTTGTGAGAATCACTGTTCTAAGTCTAGGAAGTGCTCTAGTTCACAGGAGTTTTCATCTTGGGATTTCCTAATCAACAGCAAATATCATGATGCCTACAGAAAACGAAATTGTACAGGTTTCGCATCTTCTGAGGTGTCATTTGATGAGGGGAAGATGAGAGTAGATGTTGAGTGTAAAAGAAGTTCAAAAAATTCATTTTACTTTCATTTGTTGGAGAAGAGTTTGGTTTCTTTGCATGCATTGTATGAAAGTCTGAAATTGGACAACCTTAGAAAGCGGTAAGTCTTCCATCTCTAGCTTTTCTGTTTCTCTTTCTTACTTTGTTTTATGATAATTGTTCTTATTAAGTACTTGAGCTTAGATTGTATGACCTGTGTGCTTGATCTGTAAGTTGGCAACCTTCCTTCTAATTAAATGCAATGAGAATGATGATGGAGATTCATAAATATGTTAATGAATTAGGGTCAGGGATGTGCTCATTATGAATAGGGTAATGGCTGAAGTATGAGCAACTGTAAAATGAAAATACATTCATAAATTTACTACATCTCCCTCATATGTTATCCTTTATTCTGAGCTCATATAAACTTTTCTTTATATTGTCTTATTTTATCAACTCATTAAAATGTAACTTTATTTGTAGGGATTTGGAGCTTCTGGCAGTTCTTTTATGCAATATTGCTATGTCTCTTGGAGAAGGAAATTATTTGGATCATTATATTCGTGATTTTCCTATCCTCAAGCAATTCGGTGTTTGTATGACATCCATGTCCCTAAAATTTCCTCCTAGTTTATTCAGATGGCTCGAAAACTGTTTGCAACACGGTTGTAGTTCTGCTAATATAAAGGATCTTCCACCATTAATATATGATAATGAAAATTCAGTGAGCTGGGCACGGAAGGTAGTCTCCTTTTACACTTTATTATCTGGTGGTACGCAGATTGGAAAGAAGCTAACATCTGGTGTATACTGTACCATTGCGACGGGAACGCATAATACTTGTGAGGAACTCACCATCCTGGCAATGGTTGGGGAGAAATTTGGACTGCAACAGCTTGACTCACTGCCTTGTGGTGTATCTCTCCCTTTAAGACATGTAAGTCAGATATGTGTTTGGATATGCCTGATCAAATCAAGTTCAAGTATGTTGAAAACTTCGATTCCAAGAAGAACAAATAGAAAAATGCTTATTGTACTATGTTCTCTGCCAGGCAAGGATCTATTTTAGAATGTTGTCTATTAAGTATATTTGAAACTGTATATAATGTTTTATTCCTATATTTTTTAAAATGATGCAGCTATCCTTGTATTGATTTGTTTTAAATGACAACCTATTTATTGTGTTATTAAAGTAGAGCAATGTCTCAACCACTTGGATCATCAATGTCAGCTTTACCAATATCTTGATTCAAATGGCTCTTTCTATTCATTGATTCTTTGTCCTATAAATATTCTTCTGCTCTATGTAGGCACTAGATACTTGTCGAGAATCTCCACCAAATGACTGGCCTCCTACTGCATATTTTCTTCTTGGTCGAGAAGATTTGGCTTTGTCACGTTTGACAAATGCCTGTGTTTTTGGTGAACCCAAAGCTCAGCATAAAACTAATTTTATATCCATGTCTACCCCTTACATGCTACAGTTGCATCCGGTGACAATTCCGTCCACAGTTTCTGATACATTAGGACTAGAAAGTGCCAAATTTGAGGATACTGATTCTGCTGATGGGTCCATGATGGATGGCATGGAACATATATTTAATTCTAGTACCCAGTTGAGATATGGTCGTGATTTAAGACTAAATGAGGTTTTTTTAATACTTTTTTTATGTGTTCATAAACAATAATTATTTAGTCTATAATCGTTTGTGCAACTAATTGATATTCTATTGCTTGGTGTGCTTCTAGGTCAGACGCCTATTGTGCTCTTCTAGACCAGTTGCTGTTCAGACATCTGGTAATCCCAATGCCTCTGATCAGGAAATTCAACAGGTATAGTTTGAGCTTCTAATCTCATTTGAATGTGGTTGGATGTAAAATTGTTTTGGTTTTTTCCTCATTAGAAGAAATGATATTTCCAAATGTCTATTAAAATTTTCTTTTAGTAGGCCCTATATGTCACATGGTTTTGTGTTATATATCTCATGTTAAACAACATTGAAAATGCATTCTTCTTCTCCTCATGGGGAAATGGGCGTAATGATTTGCTTTTAATATTTACCAATTTATACTTCCTAATCAAATGTATTATTCTTGTTTGCAATATTGATCTTTATTCATGTTCACTTTGGAGCTTCAAATTGTTTCCCCTTGCTTGAAAGTTTTTCAAAGAATCATCAAGAGATCGTTTGGTTTCACTTTTATTTTTCTGTTATAATTTTTTAGTTTTATTTCTTTTTTCTAACAAACGAAGAAAAAACTTATTTGGTTAATGTCAATGTAGTTATAATATTAAATAAAATTTAGAAATAAATCAATTTTATGAACTAATCAAGTAAAATATTAGTAAAATTTTTTATTATATTTTATTAAAATAAATAGTTAAAATATTTTAAAATTAAAAATATATTTATTACATTTGAAATTTAAAATCTTGAAATAATTATATTATTAAAATATTATTCGTAATTTATATTAGTAACTGAAGTTAAATAATTGAATAATATATATTTAGTTAATAGTAAATCTGATTGTAAAAAATATGAAAATAGAAAATAAAAATTAATTTTTATAGTTTTCATAAGTTATGAGATTGAAATAAACCAAAAAAATCAAACAAACGAGGTTTTTTTATACTATATTTGGAAACAAAAACAGAAAACTAAAAATCAAAGGAGAAGCAACCAGACCTCAACTACCTAGGTATTTACATCCTTTAGACAAAAGAACTGAAGAGAATATCATACATCTGAATAGTGCTTTCCCATTATTCTATGTGACTACCTTCCATGTGTGTGCTAGTTGTTTATCTTCACCTTGAAGATATAATTAGTTATTGTTGGGACTATATATTTCTTCTGTTCATTTTGGCCCTGAAGGCTCAGCTATGGCATTTGGCACAAAGGACCACAGCTCTTCCTGTTGGCCGTGGAGCATTTACTTTGGCAACCATATCTACTCTCTTAACTGAGGTACTACTTATCTCTCAAGTGTATTATTTATGTTGTAGTTTTCATGTTTTCTTTTATGTTATAGCTTGGCTAAAGATGCCTCTTTGTTGCTTAACTAATATTTTCTTGAACTTTTGCAGGCCTTTACTGTCCCAAAACTTGTTTTAGTTGGTCGCTTGCCTGCCCAGCAAAATGCAACTGTATGTTCATAATATCCAAGCAACATGTTTATGAATTTTTACTATTAAAATAGGTTTTAAAATTTTTCAACTATATGCCATGATCTTATAAATAAGTGTTGATCAGTTTCTCATTATGGAACTCAATTATAGTTCTTTTTGCTTTCCCACAAAACTTTTCAGAAATTTTGTTATATAGAAGTAGACTTTGATGTGTTTAAACATATAGTTTGTTTGCCCATGCCTGGCTGTTTGAATCTTTTCAATGGAAAAAGTCATCTTCACCAATTTATTGTAAGCTTCAGGTATTCTATCTTGAACAACTTATTTAGGACTGTTTGCCCTTACTCTTCTTCAGTTTTATATATTTCTCGCCTTTTGTTTTTGGTAGGTTAATTTGGACCCCAATATTAGGAATATACAAGAACTTAAGTCGTGGCCTGAGTTTCACAATGCTGTTGCTGCTGGACTGAGGTTGGCACCATTACAGGTTTTATCTCTAAAACGAACATTTTGTGAATCTTGCAGCTCCAATAGATTACTTGTTTTATCATTCCTTTTATGTTTTACCTTTTCGTTCTTCCTACTGTTTTTATAATCTTGCTAACCTCGATACTATTTTCTTGATGGTATGAACTTTTTGACCCTTGAGCAGCAAACAGTATCAAGAACATGGATAAAGTACAATAAACCTAAACAGCCAAATGTTACCCATGCCGGACTTCTACTTGCTTTAGGATTGCATGGATATCTTCGTGTTTTAGTCATTAGTGATATATATACCTATTTGACACAGGTTAATGCATTCACTCTTCCTTCTCAATCTTTAAATTGGTGTTTTGCTATCTCATTGGAAAAGAAAAATGCTAAATTGAAATTTAGTTTCATAAAGGTGTCATACTCTGAAATTGATTTGCTCATTAATCACTTGAATTATCATAATTGAAAGTTAAACTATTTTTTCTTTAGAAATCCTAAAGTCTAAAATATCTTTCTATCTATATTCTCATTCTAATTTATGTTACTCTTACTCTACATCTTTTACTAATTGGTGTTTTTCTCCAACTGTTTCTTTTATTCCCTTCTCTAGGAACATGAAAGCACTACTGTGGGATTAATGCTTGGCTTGGCAGCTTCATATAAAGGGACTATGCAACCAGCAATATCTAAGGTACCCCAATTTTCTCTTTATCAACTGGTCATGTGTCTAGGTAAGTCTTGCTGGCAATATGTAACTGAAATTTTAAACCTCAAACAGAAAAGATGCATTCCAATTGGTGATCATGCAAAATTTGTTTTCTTGAAACAATAATCTGTATTCAATATCATGTTCAGTGGGTTATTAATTCATATGCGCCCACCCCATACTTCTTAGAGCATATCGAATTTGAAACAGAAACAAGTCAGGAATGAAAAATGACTTGCTCAATTCTTCATTATACTCGTAGGTGTATATATATATACATGTTTCCTAAGACAAATAAAGAAAACTACTCTGTACCTTCCTAAAATACTACTGCTACAACTGTTTGTAGACAGCTGCTAGAGTTGACTATAATCTACAATTATAACAGAAATACATTGCTAAATAACAGATCACAATCTGTTATTGTATGTGATTCCTTTGTTGACTTTCCATGGTTTATCCATTGCCCTTGGTAAATACTCCAGCTTCTTGTTTTATTGTAGGTAAACGATTGAGCTTTACCCATCCATCTTCATTTCTCTTTTTATAAAATTTCAGTCAATTCTTACATGTTTCATATGATCATGTTGTGTGTGTTAATAGTGCTTATAGCTGACTTGCTATCAGCACTGCTAGGGTTTTGTATTTGAGAAACCCTAATTCCATTTTGGAATAGAATTTGGGGACAGAAATTGGGAAACGGAAGAAGAATGGAGAATTTAGTTATTCATTATTCATTTTCCCCATTCGTTACAATGATTTAATAAAAACAATAATTGCCATTACCTAGGGACGAATGAAATTATTTTGTGCCCCTAAGTCTCGTTACTAACTCAAACAATGTCATTCCTTACTCATCAACTCTAGCCTTCTGCTCATCTCTTCTTCCTCATATTCCTCTTTTATTCTTCTCTTGTAACAAACACTGCATCCAAATGTTATTTAGCGGGTGAATGTATAACTTCGAGTCACAATAGTTACAAACATAAGCAATATCTGGAGGAGTAAGTGAATGATAAGTAAGTTTTCCAACCAGCCGGAGTATATTCCTTTGCGCAGTAATTTATTGCTTCAATTTCTTCGCACTTTATTTCCTTCCAACAGTGTCCCAGTATTATTACATCATAACATCCCGGTTTCTTCTAAGAGATCTAGATATACTTTCTTTGAGAGCTTACAATACCCTTTTTCCTCCTAGCCACTTCCATATTTAGGAAATCCTTCATAGTACCGAAGTCCTTGACTTCAAATTCAAACCTTAATAACTGTTTTAGTTTTTCAATTTCTCCCAGTATCATCACCCGTGATCACAATATCGTCGACAAACCCAATTAATATGGATTGCTTCCCACTAGCTTCATGTTTGGTGAACAAAGTACAATTTGTTTGTCCTTATCTATATCCAAATTGAGTCAGAATAGACCTAAATCTTTTGAACCAAGCCCTAGATGATGTAGGACAAATAGAAGAAATATTAACTAGTGGTTAGAACTCACAAAAATTAGGCATATGACTGATATTAGGCTGCTGAAATATCAAAATTCAGGCCTGGATTTCAGCTTGGAATGCTGAAATTTCAAATCCCAGCATACCAGTTTCACTCAAAAGATCCAGAACATACTTTCTTTGAGAAATGAAGATCCCCTTTTTTGGTCTGGCAACTTCAATCCCCAAGAAATATTGTAATCTTCCAAGCTCCTTGATCTCAAACTCCTGAGCCAAAAGTTCCTTCAAACGAGCCATTTCTTCTTTATCATCTCCTGTCATTACTATATCATCAACATAAACAATGATTGGTTGTGACAGTTGTGCATTCTGATTGTGTTGAATTCAAAATCAGTATAGAGATATTATTTTCAAAATTTTCTTGCCCAGATTTTCTCATGAGCTGTTTTTGAATATGTTTGTGGAAGAAAAAAAATTTTCAATGCGATTTGATATCTTTTTACTAATTAATTCCCTACTATTCCGGTTGTTGTGTTTATGAACATTACATGAACAGGCATGTTTGTAAATTCGAGAATAAATTCTAGAAATTATTTTTGAGATTTTCTTTCACCAACCTCTTTCTAATATGGTTATAAATGTCTATGAATATGGAAAATGTTTTCTAGGTGATTGAATATTTATTTAAGAATTTCTTGTATGTTATTGTGAATGTTTGTGTTGAGGACCGTAGATTCTAAATTGGCTTGGTTGTTGAGGTTAGTTTAGTTTTTCTAAAAAATAAATTCTGAAAAAATCATGAAACATGTTGGGAATATGTTATAGCTTATGTAATTTTCTCAGAATTTATTGAAATTGTTTCGATGATTTTTTAAAGAAAAAGAAAGAGTTGGACGTTTTTTAGAAAACTACTGGACCTGGTTTGTTTGAAGTGGTAATTGTGTGTTTTTTCTGTTTCAATGCCTCAAATCATTTTTTATGTGATCATAAATATGTTACTTTGATTTTGTATGCATGCCAAACTGATTTTCTTGAAATTGGGTTTCCAAAACAAATTTCAAATGCCAAATTTGTCATATTAGTGCCTCGTTGGTATATTTAGTTGTCTTGATTGTTTTGGCCGTCACAAGTTATATGACAAGTACCAAAATAGTCTTGATGAAGTGGAGACTACCTAGAGATACTTAGGGTGATAGTTTGATGTTCTCAAATTATTTGGAAATCTAA
>JANVCL010000212.1:17824400-17845457 GCA_026546855.1 Erythroxylum incrassatum | reverse complement strand
GTCCCTACTTGTTTCTACGGGTATACACTTTTATGGGCTTAAGGGAATTGGGCTGAGGAGAGGGTGGAGTGTTAACATGAGATGCTCATATCTACCTAGGACTTTGAGATATACAATGATCACCTTCTTCCAAGCAACATAATTCATTCCATTCAATTTCCGATTTGTGATTTGTTGAACCATAATGGGTGTTGGTTCGTAAATCTGTCAGTTTTGAATTCACTCATGATGTAATCGATAAAAAAAGACAGGAATGAGAAGACAAAACTTAAAATATCAACAACCTATGCAACAACAAAAGAGGGACTACGATCAAGATGGATTTAGCGACAATGGTTAAACATACAAACCCATTTTCCAACAATTAAAGGCAAATAGAAGACATCACCGACCATGGTTAAACACATATACCCAATTTTCAGCAATTAAAAGCAGAAAAAACACATCACCAGCAGGTTTCTAGAGTTGGTGCGACTCAATCCATGGTATTAAGGTCAACGGAGCGTCACCAAAAAGTGGCGCATGGGCTATATGCGTCGTCTGAACAGCGGCTGTTGGCGGCGCAGGGACACTCACTGGCATTGCTTCTTCCTCTGTCTTGGTTGCCGGTGGCTGCTTGATGTATCTCTAGGGTTAGATTCTTAAGGTTAGTTTTGTCTTGGTGTTTGGGAATGGGTTTTTGGTTGCAAGAAAACTGGAATTAGAAGCAGGGTTAGAAAACCTGTTTTGATACCATGCTGTGAATTAAGAAAGGGATAGGAAGAGCTTGCAGAAATCAGCAGCTCTCACTCCCTTTATATGCTAGATTTCGTATAAGGTAAGCTACAATCATAATCATAATCAAATCAAATCATAATTCTTATATAATTCCTAAAGATACTGTATAATATCAGATCTTAATATCTAGAAAATGCACTGAAACCTGGTGGAACTACTTTCCTGTTAAGAATTTTATGAGACTTTCATAGTCTAGAAGTCTTCAATGATTCTAAAGCTTATGGTAGTGTTATTATTGCATGGTTGGGTTAGTTCAACTTGTGACAAGTATTTTCACACTTCTTTGTGATGCCTGTACTGTTAATAATTTTATTTTACATTTAGGTCTTTTGGTTTAATGGTTTTGAAAAGTGGAGAAGAAAGTATAGTAGGAATGGAGGGTGCAATAATATATCTAGTTGCGAGGGGCAAGGAATTTCTTACCTCATAATTTTGTCAACAGAAGTGTAATTGTATTTCAAAAGAGTTTATAGCAATGAGATTAGCAGCCCAACCCGCGTTGTCAATTCAGTTTAAAGTAAGTTCATAGGGCAATCAAGAAAATGATGAAAAGGGAAAAGGAACTAATTTAAACTACTATTTCAACTGGATCAAACAAGCGAACCTGGATCATCTGGAGTGCTTGCAGATTGTTGCTGCATTTTAATTTTTTGAACCTTTATTAAGCCAAGAAATCAGCAATAATCCCTAAGAAGCATTTTTCCATGAGCACGGTCCAAGCTCAAAAGTCACTTGTGTTGTTGGTAGCATAATCAAAGGTGTTTCTCCATCTTGACAGTGTTATTGCCAGCCTCATATATCTACCATTTATATAATTTTCTCAAATCGCAATCTTTTTTCAAATTTAAAAATAAAAAATTGAAATTAGAGAATATAGAAATTGGAAAAGATAATGGAAATTGGAATAAGCGAGAAACATCATGGCTAGAGAAAATAGAAAGATAAAGTTTCTTCTTTACAAACTCAAACAAAGCAAAAGAAGAATTATGTTTCTACCAGCTAATTCTCCCACTACTTAAGTTTGCCAACAATGTATTTTAACCAATCAGATGTTGCTATAATTATATCTTGCTGACGAGATTTTCGTTATAAATATATTGTGCTGATTGAGATTCGCTATCTCTAGTATCGAGATGTGGTGCGACAGTTCATTAAGGGGACAAATGGATTTTCCGGAGCTTTTGCTCAATGTTTATGTGGAAGTCCTAATTTATATCAGGTATGCTTTTATCTATTAATTTATTTTAAGCTCTTAGGCGTAGCATTTAGTTGTCTATTTTTCATGTTTGTTTTGTATTATTCTCTAATTGAAATTGCCTTATTCATTTCATTTATTCATGTGGTTTGCTTCTATTGTTTTCTCCCATTCCTCTTCTACGTTTTTGCCTGTACTTATATATGGACAAACTTTTGACATATCTCATAGAGTTGGAATCTATGATGAGTTGACTTTAATTTCGTTTCTGTGAAGTTTTTCTTGAACTAGAAGTCATCTAAGAGTGATCGGTTAGGTTTTCTTGTAAATTTATTTCAACTAGAGTTGCACTTTAACATGCATCGTCATTGGATACAAACATACAAGTCTGCGATACTTTTGTAATTCTCGGCTGGAAAGTTGTACAATTTGTAATTTCTGAATGACTCTTGGTCAGGAAGGAGGGAGGAAACCGTGGAACAGCATCAACTTTATTTGTACTCATGATGGTTTTACTTTAGCCGATCTGGTTACTTATAACCAGAAACATAACTTGGCTAATGGAGAAGATAACAATGATGGAGAGAGTCATAATAATAGCTGGAACTGTGGACAGGTAAACTCACTAATGAAAAGTTATGTAAAATTGTGTTAGCCTTGGGAAATTTAAGGAAACGTTTGTTAGAATTGATGTTCAATTTAAAACATCAGTTAAAGAGATAACCATGATGTGCTTGTTGATATTTAACTTTAGTACCTTGGTGGCTGCATAGTGGAAGGGGATATACATTTCCCAAATAAATTACTTGAATAGAAAGACTATATTTCCTAGCAATAGCATCTCAATTCTTTCTATATACCTTTTGTCCTAAGCCAGGTATCATGATCATGTGTTGTTTCCGTCATGGGTAATTTATGATTAGCTATTTTTCTAAATGTTCAATATTTCTTCTTCTGCATATACATTACTCTGCTAAACTGATTACAGGAGGGTGAATTTGCAAGCATTTATGTGAAGAAATTAAGGAAACGACAGATGAGAAATTTCTTCTTATGTCTCATGGTTTCCCAAGTAAGGGTTAATTTATCATCTTTAATGGATACCAGGCACACATTACTTCAGTTCAGATCTGTGACTGACGAATAAAGGACATTCTAACAATTTGATCGAACACACATAAACTATAAATATGGGGCTGCTGCACGCTCTTTTTTATTGTGCTTGAATTGAGGATTCAAGTCTAGAATTGAGGATATGGGCTGCTTAAATTCATATTAGGATTGCTGGAATTCTAGATTGGGATATCTGAAATTTTAATAATGAAACAAATTATGGATAGTTCTAGGAATCACTCCTAAGTTTGTATCAAGAACTATGAATCACAACTGGGAATTGACTTGAGTAGAACTATTGGAATCACACTAATAGGTTTCTAGAAATCACTAATAGAATTTAGGAATCACTCTTGAGTATCTAAGAATCACCCTTATAGAGAAAAGCTTCATTCTTCAAAAACAAGTTTAATTTTCTTATCCCTTGAACATTGAAAACATAACACATAGATAAAAAAAAGTCTTGAAACTTAGATCCTAATAGAATAAGAAAACCCACTAAGCTTCCAAAATAAGTATGGAATCATATTTAATAAGGATTCTTATTATTCATTAATGGACTTAAACTCTAAACTACTAAGGAAAAATGAAAATAGAAATGATTTCCTTTTCTAATTAGAAAAAGTAAACTAATATATATATATGTATATATATATATATATATGTATGTATGTTTAAATTCTGCATTAGGAATAGCATATTGTTGGCCTTAACTTGTTGATACAAATCTTTTTCAATGTCCTTTAATGGCTTTTTAGCTATCAAGTGAAGATTGGATTGAATAAATATTGAAAATTTCACTTGAACTTCAAGCTTGCTTCATTGTATAATTTAAAAGAAAGGAAAAGTGCTTGGCATATTTCTACGTGGCAGAAGATTTCTCTTATAGTTTTTAGTTTTGGTAACAATAAAAATAAGAGATTCTAGAAGATTTCTCTTATTGTTTTTAGTTTAGGTAACAATAAAAATAAGAGATTCTAGAATAGTGATGAAAGAATCTAGTGAGAGAGAAATTAGAGAGAGAGAAAAGATCACAAGATTCATTCCATATCATCATTGAGCCATTACAACGGCAATTACACAGTATGTGATTCATATGTATCACTACACATGTAATAGTTAGGTATTTCCGTTATGGTAGTTTAATTTAAACACTGCCTTGTACCCTTAATAAACTTCACCGTACTACTTCGTTTTGTTTCATCTTCATCATTGATCTTCCTCATCATGACATAACCTTCCCCTTACATGCAACCTATAAACTTTGAGGAGATGAATGTTTATTTGACTTCTTCCTTTGTGACCTATGGTGAATGACAATATAGGCTCATTAAGAGAGAACCCAAAGATCTCTTGAATTCAGAATTTAAGATAAAATTTCTTCTGTTTCCTCCTTTTCGTTCCCACTTACAAGTTTAATAAGATGAAAATAACCAACTCCTAAACTACGGAAACCACTAGCCACTAAGTACATAATTGGAGCCAACAAAACTTGATAAATAGGAACATCTGAACCGAATAATTAAAGTAGAATTAATAATATTTCAACTAAACTACGCAGTCAAGTAACTTCCCACTTTCATGCCACGTCTTTGATATACTTGCTCTTTAACTTCCCACTTTCATTAGACGTCTCTGATACACTTGTCCCTTGAAGAGCTTACCTTGGGAGTGGTTCACGTGGCTGGTCATAACAAGATTATTCTGAAAGTTTTGAAGATCAAGTGGGACGGGCCAATGAGACTCCGTTGTGATAACTAGTCTGCCATCAGTATAGCTCACAATCCATTATAACATGATAGAACAAAGCACACCAAAGTTGATAGACACTTTATCAATGAGAAATTGGAGAGTGGCTACACATAATCAACTTGCAGACATACTTACCAAAGGGTTAAGTAGGTCAATGTTTCAAAACAATGTATCCAAGCTGGGAATGGCCAATGTCTATTCACCAGCTTGAGGGGGAGTGTGGGAAAACGTAATCTGTATAATTAGCTTGAGATAGAACTTGAGTTAAAGGATAGTTAAAACACATGCATGAGGGAGACATAAGAGCTATAAGGACTTAATGTGTATTCAAATAGACGGATCATGACTTATGGACTTAACATGGGTAAGCATTAGATCGGATCAGTGTGCTATGAAAGACTTTGAGTTTGAATGAGTTAGCATCAATTGATAGAGATTAAGAGAGATCTTGGATGATGTGGTAGATAATATTACAATAGACATACATTAGTTCTAAAAAATAAAGACCATGTGGAAGGATCATCTAAAGATAGTAGAGTTCTTCATAGATATGGATGTATTCTTTGTAATTAAATGTAATCCCTCATTTTGTTAGTTTTAATGTAGTTAAATCTTATCAGGTAGAATTTTATTTGGATGGAGGTGTCATCTAATTGGTTAGTGTGATATAATCTCATAAGGATAAAGGTGATCTAATTAGTTCAGTTCAATTAAGATTCTGAATTTTAAAGTCAAGAGGTCCTTGTCATTGAATTTTACTCTTGAGAACAGAAATAGAAGGGAAGGGTACAAATTGAGAAAGAGCATTCCTTTGTATACTTTTGAGAAAGTAATAAAAGTTGTCTTTTATTGTAGTTCTAAACATTACGAGAGTCGTAAGGTGTTCGAGAATAAGGTTTGTTGGTTAACGGTCACGTAGAAAGACTGAGTTTCACTTAAACTAACTTAATTGAGATTGCTGTGCAAATGAGTAAGCATGACTTCAATACAAGTTCGGTGTCTTGGAAAACCTTTGTAACAATAACCATGGTTCAATTTTTTTTCTTTTTGGAAATTAACCATGGTACAATTGATTGTGGTTTTTCTTAATATGTATTCCACTGTTATCCTTAGTGCCTCACATCCAACCCCTAAGGTGGTAAGTTTTTTTGGAACCATGTACCATGACTTGAGGTTGTTGAAAGTTGTTAGTCCAACTCTATTCTTAGATATTTTGAAAAGGAAAAATAAAATCAAGGACGAAAAAAAGGAATGAAAGAAAAATCTTGGTGCTACTACGCTTGTGCTGCGTCTTACTATGCTTTTCGTTGTAGCATCAATTGAATTGTTGTAAAGACTTCGTAACTCTTTTTTGGGACCGTTTAACATTTGTGGACTAAATTCAGTGATTCCTTAATATATTGTGGGCCTTAGTTTTCTAGTCAACATTTTACTATCAGAAATTGTTTTTAGTATTGCGTTTACTTTTGAGCTTTAGTTTCATTATTTCTTATTCTATTAGTGACAGTGTGTATCATATTAACTTCACAATTATGTTCAAGCAATAGATTTGTTCTATCTTACACCCTATGTGACATTGCAGCTAAACTGATTGTGATCTACATCTTGCCAGGGTGTTCCAATGATATACATGGGTGATGAATATGGCCACACAAAAGGGGGAAACAACAATACTTATTGCCATGATAATTATGTGATCATCTGTAACCTATTCACATTTAGATTCTCTATTAAACCTAATTTGTGATTGTAACTATTGATTGTCTTGTTTGGTAGCAGATAAACTATTTTAGGTGGGACAAGGAGGAGGAGTCCACATTAGACTTTTCTCGATTTTGCCGCCTTATGACAAAGTTGCGAAAGTGAGTAATTTCTAGGCATGCCAAGTACTACATGTTTATTTTATTTTTCTAATATCTTTCCATCAATTCTTTTCATTTATTTGTTCAGTGAATGTGAATCCCTCGGTTTGAATGACTTCCCAACGGCAGAAAGGCTACAATGGCATGGACATGCTCCTAGGTTGCCAGATTGGTCTGAAACAAGTCGATTTGTGGCTTTTACATTGGTATATTTTCTTTCCATTTCACCTTTTAATTCAACTAACATGTGTAGTTAATGTTGAATGGCATATAAATTGAAACTTGGGGGCTTTTGGGACTTTGAATTTTAAGTCTGGAACTAATGAAAATGTAATGTAAATAAAGGAAGAGTTTAGGGATTACTCCTAGGTTTGTATCAAGAACTAAGAGTCACACAGAGGTTGACAATACTATTGGTTAAAGAAGAATTTGGATACTGAATTTGAAATCAAAGGTTTAGGTTCTCTCAAATATTTCCTAGGAATGGAAGTAGCAAGATCAAAAAGGGGGATTGTTGTTAGCCAAAGAAAGTATGTACTAGATTGTTGAAAGAGACAGGGATGAGTGGATGTAAACCTGTAGATACACCAGTGGATCCAAATGTGAAATTGGGAAATACAAAGGAGGATGCCTAGTGGATACAACAAGATATCATAAGCTGGTAGGTAAGTTTATTTATCTCACACTCAGCTTTGTGAGTCAATTTATGCCCTCACCTACAAAGGAATAGCTTGAGGCTACCTATCGTATTCTGCGGTATCTGAAGAAATCTCCAGGAAAAGGCCTGTGTTTTAGAAAAAATAATCAATTTAGGATCGAAATCTACATTGATGCAGATTGGGATGGGTCCTCTACTGATCGGAGATCAACAACGGGATACTGTTCCTCCGTGTGGGGTAATTTGGTAACTTGGAGAAGTAAAAAGCGGAGTGTAGTAGCAAATAGTGCTGCGGCTGAATATAGAGCAATGACCAATGGTGTTTGTGAACTACTATGGCTGTAGCGGATATTAAAAGAGTTAAAGTTGCCTTTAGAGACTCCTATGAAGTTATACTGCGGTAACAAAGCTGTAATCAATATAGCAAATAACCCAGTGCAACATGATCGAACTAAAAACGTTGAAGTTGATTGACATTTTATCAATTTCGTTTGGAGTAGTGGAACAAATGGGGATGAAGTTGAGATCACCAACCGCCCTTTGTGCAAAAGAACCCCCTGATGCTATGAAAAACCAGATCGGGAGTTGGGGTTCTGCCTTGTAGATCTTGTATAATTTTACAAATTGTCGGACCTTGCTGTGCCTCCCGTTGAAGTGTTTTACCTTCTTCCCAAATCGGATATGAAATGATAGTGTTAAACTCCCCCTCTTCATAAACCCGTGACAAGGCATCTGCAGCCTTGTTTTTTGGCCCGGGTTTATAAATGATTTCAAAGTGATGTCCATGCTGACATAAAACTTCCTAGATGGAGGGTGATAACATTTATAGCCCTTTTGAGTTGGAGAATACCCAAGGAACACACATTTCAGAGCCCTTGGATCAAGTTTGCCAATATTCCTGGTATGGACAAAACATACACAGCCAAAAACCTTTGGTGGAACAGTATAGCCATTCTTTCCAGTTAAAACTTCCAAAGGGGTCCTAAAATTGAGTGTTTTAAGAGGCATTCTATTAATAAGATAGGCGGCAACCAGAATAGCATCCCCGCAATACAGTTTTGGAACATTCATAGTAAACATAAGGGATCTAGCAACCTCCAATAAATGCCTATTTTTCCTTTCAGCCACCCCATTCTGAGCACTAGTATAAGGACAACTAGTTTGATGAATAATCCCATGAGACTCCAAATAAGTACCAAATCTACTATCCATGTATTCTGTCCCATTATCAGTTCTCAAGACTTTTATCTTAGCATCAAATTGAGTTTGCACCATTCGATGAAACGATTGAAAGCATAAGAAAACATCACTTTTTGCTTTAATCAAAGACACCCAAGTCATCCTAGTGCAACAATCAATAAAAGTAACAAACCAACGATTTCCAGACAGAGAGACAGTCTGAGTAGGTCCCCAAACATCAGAATGAATAAGCATAAAAGGAACAGTAGCTTTATTATCACTCAAAGGATAAGAGTTCCGAGTATGTTTAGCATACTCACAAGCATCACAAGATAAAGAATCAAATCGAGTCCTCGAAAACAACTGGGGATATAATCTTTCTAAGACAAAAAAGGACGGATGTCCTAACCGCCTATGCAACTGTATTATCTCCTGATTGACATCCTTACAATCTCCAAAAAGGGCTACACCTTGACCATCTTCCATCATGTATAAGCCATCATGCTCTCTACCACTGCCAATCCTCTTCCCGGTTTGAAGGTCCTGAAAAATACAGTGATCAGGAAAAAATTCAACCTTACAGTTTAGAGCTTTAGTGATAGCGCTGACAGATAAAAGATTGACAGGAAATTGAGGAACATGAAGAACCGAAGACAGTTTAAGGTTTGGAGTACAGACAATGGAACCTGTCCCAGAAATAGGAGCTAATGACCCATCAGCTATCCTGACACAATCTTTTTTTAGACAAGGAGAGTAGTTAAGAAAGCCTTTAGAAGTGCCTGTCATATGTCTATTCGCACCAGAATCAATAATCCATGAATTAAGAGGAGCACACGGATTACCTGATTTAACAAAATTGGATGTAGCACCTGAGGAGGAATTGAACTGAGATAGAAGTTGCCTGAAATTCTGGATTTCCTCAGAAGAGAGAGCAGCTGAAACTGTCTCCTTGGAAGACTCTACAGTTTCTACCACATTTGCCTGAGCCTTAGTTGAATTAGCTCGTTTTCCACGACCCCTAGCAGGTCTCCCATGCAATTTCCAGCAAGTTTCCTTTGAATGTCTTGGCTTTCCACAATAATCACACAGTAACTGATCTTTATCAGAAGCAATACTCTTTGTCTGCTCATGAGTAATATGTGCAGTTAAACCTGATTTCTCAACTGGTGCAGTGTAAAGCATGGCACTTCTTCTAGTCTCTTCCTGCTGAATATAAGAATGTGCCTCCTCAAGAGAGGGAAAAGGAGATCTGCCAATAACTTGAACTCTCAATTGATCAAATTCAGGATTCAAACCAGCCAAAAAATCATACACCCTCTCTTTTTCAATCATATTTTGTATCAGTACTGCATCATCAGCACATTTAGCCTGAAAATCCTGATAATAATCTAGCTCCTGCCATAAACTACTCAACTCAGAGAAATATTCTGAAACAGAAAGCTCACCTTGTTTTGTGCCATGAATCTTATTACGGAGTTCAAAAATCCGAGCATCATTTCCCACTCGAGAATAGGTATTTTTTGCAGCTTTCCATATTTTCTCCGCAGTATCAAGCAGTAAATATTGTCTAGAGATTTTAGGATCCATAGAATTAATAAGCCAAGACATAACCAAAGAATTATCAGAATCCCATTGACTAAAATATGGATCATTAACAGTTGGTGGCTTCTGATCTCCATTAATGTATCCCTGAATCCTTCTAGCCTTAATAAACAGTAAACATGATCTAAACCAAGCCAAATAAGTACCACAGCCATCCAGTTTAATAGGGCTAATTTGAATATAGGGACTGTGACTAAAGGCGTGAGGTTTATCTACTTCAATTCGTTGCTTAACGTCTAACATGATGATAGAATGACTGAAGAATAGGCAGAGATCAACAAGAAATCCAGAACCTGTTCAGAAGAACCCAAAAATACACGTCGTCGGAAGTGACCAGAGATTGGCTGCTAGGAGTCGCGGAAGGCCGGAGATTGGATCTGGGCAAAAAACCGAGTCGGACAATGGCCGGAGATGGTGACACGCGCCGTACGCGCCAGTGCGTGAACAGTGTCACCGAAGGTTCAAGCGGCGCGTGACACCACCCGCGACGTCAAATGGCGGCGAAATTCCGGTGGCTGGCCGAACTTGGCCTTGGCGTTCTTCTAGTGTGGGCGGTGTCGAGAGAGGAGGAGAAAACTCAACCTTTTAGTTGGACAGAAACGAAAAACCGTAGATGCAGGAGAGAGAAAACTCAGTCTCCAGAATAGGCATCAAGCTTTGATACCATGAAGAATTTCATTCTCTAAATATGATTGATTTACAAGACATATACACATGAATATGTAGGAAAAACTATCCTAATTAAGGAAGAATAATAACAGTAGAATCCTAATTATATACATTCCATATCTGTCAACAGATGAAGAATAGGCAAAGAAGAAGAACAGAGAGGGAGAGGATAACTAATTCATTCAGATTTTTGTTACTTACTACAGTTGTTATAACAGCTAATAAACAATACTAGGAGCCATACGGTGATGACACGAGGTTCATCTAAAGTCGGTTTGTTACAACTGTTACAAATACAGTACGTTTCCATTTTATTTACTTAGTTCTTCGACATCGTTCTTCTTTCTCATCTCTCTTGTCTGCTACATACTTCAACGTCGTTCTTCTTCTTCTTTACTGTCTGTTACGTATTACGATTATTATTTGTAACAGGAAGACAAACAACTGTGGGTAGAATCTAGGAATCACTCATAATGTCTAAGAATCACTCTTGGAAGAAAGTGTCACGCCTTTTAATTGAAAACTCAGATTTGTAGAAAAAAATTCAGGATATATTATTGAAGGGAAAGTACACATATTTATAGATTAATTCCTAGAACCTTATTCTAGTAGGAAAGGGTTCCTGATAAATTTAAATCTTATCGTAATAAAATTTGTATAAGTCCTAAACATCTCGGATAGCATATCTAAAACTAGAATAACATATTTAATTTACTGCTACTTCCTATTTAATAAGAAATATTAACATAATCTAAATTTCAGCCCTTGTTGTCTTTGATGTCAACTCATCCCACCAAATAAAAGCTTGTGGATGAGTATTTTTTTTTCCTTTATTTCTTTTACAGACTTTAAGTTCTTTTGCATCACTAGGCGACTGTTTGAGACTTTGAGTACATACAGAGATATTGTTAGCTTATACACCTTTCTAGCCTGTATTTCTCCGTCAAAATTATACCTTAGTTGATTTTTCAACATAATTCTTTGTTTTGGGCATTTACATTATATGTTTTCTCTCCCATTGGGAGCCATTTAATTTTGTCAAGTATTCTTCTGCACATATGCATTCTCATTGCTTTTATGAAGTTGAATAACTTGCAATTTTTGTGTCAGTGTCTATATTTTCATGTTCCTACACGGCATTCTTCTGCATATGCAGAGTTGGAGTTACCAACCCTTCTTCAGGTATCATTCTTCAGGTTACTGCTATTGTCTTACTATAGAAACTTGTTTCCAATGTAATTTGGATGTATATAGTTTCTTTTTCTCTTTTGATTTAGAAAACTGGGGAATAACTATTTTAAATTGAGGACACTAACTGATACATTTTTAGATTTTTTATTCATGTATAAAGGCATGTACATCGTCTTATTTGTCAATAGTTTGAAGCTTAGTAGATGTTTTATTCCGGTATAAGCTGATTTGCATGAAACACACGGTATGAGTATTGGTCTCTACAGTAGTGTTGACAACTATAATAGTTCCAAGAGTAGCTGTTTCATGCACTAGTTATCTGATTAACCCCAGCACTGATAGATGATTATAAACCAATCCTTCTGGTATTCACTTCTGACTTTATACTGTCCTCTATTGTTGTTCCAGTCAACAGCACTGGTGTCTTTAGGGCTTCTTTATGAAGGATCAGTGCACCCACAGACAATGAAGATTGTTTTGGTAAACTGCTTACACATCACTGCTTTTAGATTCCCTTGATTATAATTTTTAATATCTATGCTATTGTCTTCAAATTTTATTGCTAGATACCATGAAATTTTAGCTGATGAAATGCAACAGATTATTTATTCTTTGTTGGCTTCCTGTTGTCTGGCAAAACTATTTGCTTATCACATTCTAGTATTTCAAGAAAACTAATTGTTACATCTAAGATAATCCAAGTAAGTATATTGTGCTTCCTATTTTATGGTTATTGTGGCTTTGGCCATGGTAAATTAGTGCTTTAAAATGGAATATATGTCAGTCTGCACCTTTAACTGCTTTTTGCATTCAGTGCTTGTGGCCGATTCCCTGATAATCTGGTATTAGGTAGATGTATTCTTCCCATTTCAAATAATATGTTTTTTTTTCCGTCTATAAGCATATTTCTCTAAGATCTGCTTTCAACACAATTAGCTGTTTCTACTATAATAAAAATTACCATGCTATAGATTGTGCTTCATTATTTCACTGCTATATGTATATATTGATGCCTAGATACAGAAAGTTGCTATCACAGGGTGAGATAGGTCGTAGAAGTGGAGGTGATAATGTACTTGAAAGGGAGGGATATGCTGTTTCTGCAGGTTTTGCATTAGGTCTTCTTGCATTGGGTAAGAATGTGTCTGTGCTTATGTTGCTGATTGTGGAAAGCACATCTTCCTTAACATTTTCTTATGCTACTTAAGGTCGAGGAGAAGATGCACTTGGTGTTGTGGACAGTTTGGTTGATCGATTATTTCATTACATTGGTGGCAAGGAAATTCATAGTGTATGTTGAAATCTGTCCTGAATATATGTTACTTTCCCCCCAATTTCCCTGTGAACATGGAACAATTAGAATGGGTCATATTGGTCATTTTATTATGGAATTCTAGGTTTACTGTTTCAATGTTTGTGAATAACCCTTTTTTATATTTTCATTATCAGGAAAGACCCCTTTTCATGACACCATCAATGGATGATTATAATCGTGGTGCTGGGCAGGTCATTTCAGCTTCCTGTGACACAAAATTTAATTAATTCAATCTATTATATTAAGCATATGATTCTGTTGTGCTATAGATGATGGATGGAACCACAGTCAATGTTGATGTCACTGCTCCTGGAGCCATAATTTCTCTGGCATTGATGTTTCTAAAGGTAATTTTTGTTTTTGTTTGAAAGGCAAACGTATCGCTTCAGTTTGCTCAAACGTAATCACTACATTACATCTATC
Source organism: Erythroxylum incrassatum (assembly GCA_026546855.1). NCBI lineage: Eukaryota > Viridiplantae > Streptophyta > Magnoliopsida > Malpighiales > Erythroxylaceae > Erythroxylum > Erythroxylum incrassatum. The sequence continues at coordinate 17,831,721 of JANVCL010000212.1, read as the reverse complement.
CTGTAAGCACATTATTCTGAATCTATTTGTATTCCTTGGACCTGTATCAAAATCTTGTCATTTCCTTCTGTCTTGTACAGACTGAATCAGAGACAATTGTATCAAGGCTTCCTCTTCCACAGACCAACTTTGATTTGCAATACGTGAGGCCTCACTTCATAATGCTTTGCATCATCGCCAAGAATCTGATAATGTGGAGCAGGTAATACTAGTTTTTGGATATTTTTCATTAATAAACTTAACTGTATGATCTTTAGTGCTAGTGTGTGAAATTTTCTATTTAGGATCCATCCCTCCAAAGACTGGATCGAAAGCCAGATTCCTGAGATCATTAAAACAGGTATAAATAGAGTTGGTGATGATAATTATGATTTTGATGAGATCGAAGCAGAAACTTTTGTCCAGGCATATGTGAATATAGTTGCTGGAGCTTGCATATCTCTTGGTAAGTAATCCTTGTTCATAACATGCATTCTTTCAAGTTGTTTTTCCTTTTTGTCAAAATTGACCTTACTTCAGCTTTTTTCTACACTGGGCTTTCAATCATTGTAAGATCTAAGATTGATGAAATTTCCATAAGGGTGGGTGCCTGTACATAAAATTGTAGGGCTTGAATAGTTAAAGACCAAAATCAACTATGAAGGTAGATATAAATTTCAAGAATTGTAACATTTTTTCCCAAATTTGGTGTTTCTTTACGGCAGGTTTAAGGTTTGCTGGTACTAAGGATGGGAATGCCCAGGAATTACTGTATCAATATGCTATTTATTTTCTAAATGAGGTAAATTCAACATGTTTTTAGGTTTTGATTTGATACCTTGTTAGTTTGCAGTTGACTTTTAACTTGCATGTTTGCAGATCAAACCTGTTTCTACTCCGTGTGGAATATCCACCTTACCTAGGGGCTTGTCTCACTATGTCGATCGTGGCACATTAGAAATATGCCTCCATCTCATTGTTCTTTCCTTGTCTGTGGTGGGTGGAGTTTAATCCTTGCTATAATTTCTGAGTTATCTTAAACAGTAGTTATAAGTAATTGCAACTTTAACTTAGTTATAATAACCTTCCTGGGAGAGCAGGTCATGGCTGGATCTGGGCATCTACAAACTCTTCGCTTATTTAGATATCTCAGAAGTCGTAATTCTGCTGATGGGAATGCTAGTTATGGTATTCAGATGGCTGTAAGTCACCCACCATCAATAGAGATTTGCCATTGCTTCCACTTGTCATCACTCTTTTCTATCAGACTCTAGATGCAAATTGTTTGCTAACTTCTATCTATTTTTAAATTTGTAAAAACCTGGAATCTTGTGTTTGTTGGCAAGCTACTTCTTTGCTACATAGGCCTGCTATAATATCTCAGCTCATAGCTCAGATGGTACAAGTTCCAGCTCTTGAAAGACAGGCTTGATTTTGAGCTCCATTCATATCCAAAACAATCTAATCCTTTCATTTTATCCGACTGTTTAAGGTTGTAAGTAAGGTTGGTTACTTTTGTTTCAGATAGAAATACTGTGGTACTTGGTCTTACATGAAAATTACTTTCAGCTGATGGCTTATCTTGTTTGAATACCTAAAGTAAAATATGACTTTTTGGCTCTGGCTTTTTGAAGATTGGCTTTTATGTGTGTCATAGTTATTGCTAGACATTAGTGATTTGAATTTTCTTGAGCTAAAGGAAGTTACTTTTGAACATTTTCCTTTGTGATAGAGCTCGATAGGATAACTATTCTATTGGTATCAGCTTTACTGTCTGTTTTACATAGACAGTTTTTCACATACTGATATTAATTATACATGCAAATTCTGTGAATAAATAGGTTAGCCTGGCAATTGGATTTCTGTTTCTTGGGGGAGGGATGCGGACATTTTCCACAAGCAACAGTTCTATAGCTGCTTTGTTAATCACTCTTTACCCGCGGTTGCCTACTGGACCAAATGACAATCGTTGCCATCTTCAGGTAAATGAAAAAAGCAGCTCCGATTTTGATATTCATCAACCTTATAATATGCTACAGTTTTGAGGAAAAAGTTAAATCATTGTTTCTGCTCATCTTTTGTTAGTTTCTGCAGTAATTTTTGCTCTACTGCATTTAATCCTTCCATTGTGGTTGATTAATTTTATCTTTTAGAATGCAATTTAGTGTGAAGAATCCAACTCTTCTGAAGCAAGTAAACCAGGTGATGAATTGCTAACATAAACAGACTAAATTCAGTTTTTCAATTGACTGGTTTTTACAAGAGTCAGATATGTATAGACAGCCTTCAGATCTTAAGCAGTCTTGCTTGCCTGCCCTTTCCTGCCAGGCCCCACCCTCCATGCCTAAATCTCATAGACTGCCTGGTCCTGTTTGGCGTACACTCTCCACTACCCATTTTGTGTTGTGTGTATTAATCACCATCAAGTGTGTGCTATTATTGGTGTTAAGTTGCTCCCTAACAACAACAGACAACTTGAGCTATTGTGGTGTTACACTTGCAATTTTAGGCATTCCTTAAAGTTCTTCAGACCATCAGGACGAAAATCCTATTTGAGTTATACATCACTTGAATTTTTTACAGAAGTTTTAAATATACATTCTTGTGCACTGCTGATGGAGTTCATTTTCAGGCATTTAGACACTTGTACGTCCTCGCAACAGAGGCTCGCTGGATTCAGACTGTTGATGTTGACAGTAATCTGCCTGTCTATGCCCCTCTAGAAGTGACAATTAGGGAAAGTGATCATTATTCAGAAACAAGTTTTTGTGAAGTTACCCCTTGCAATTTGCCGGAACGTGCTGTTGTAAGCCTCACTTATACATTCAGAGTTATACATAATGCTTATAATCATTTGTCTCTCATGGGGATCTTTAAAAATACTTTATTTCTTTTTCTGTAAACCCTGGTGCATAGCTATAACAGGCATGCTTGCTAGAATATATGAACAGCTTAATCAAAGGATTCATGATTGACATGGAGTCCAAGATAGGCATATAGTATCTTAGTTCTGCCATAGTAGCTTGTCTCTGAGGCTTATCAATTTTTTCACGTGATATTTGCAGTTGTAGAGTGTATGCTGAAAGTAGTTTAGGCTCATGGATCTTTTTCATGTAATATTTGCAGTTGAAGACTGTACGTGTTTGTGGACCACGCTATTGGTCTCAAGTTATCGAACTTTCCCCTGAAGGTTAGAGGATCCTATAGTGTTAATTTTATACTTTTCTGAAATCTTGCAGTAAATTCCTGCAATTTACTGACAGATAAACCTTGGTGGAGTTACGGGGACAAGAATGACCCATTCAATTCTGGTATTCTCTATGTCAAAAGAAAGATTGGAGCTTGTTCATATGTAGATGATCCAATAGGGTGCCAATCACTACTGTCACGAGCAATGCACAAGGTAATATTTGGATTGTAATGTCTCTCTAGTTCATTGTTTTCTTTGTCCATGACCAACTATTAAAAATATGTTTTTTCCCCCTATGTTTCAGGTATTTGGTTTAACAAAATCGTCTGATTTAAAAGCCAGTAACCTTAGCAGAACTAGTTCTGTTAATATTGATCAGTTGGTCAATACATTCTCTTCTGATCCTAGCCTAATAGCATTTGCGCAAGTTTCCTGTGATTCTTCGTGGAGTGGCAAGTAAGCATCCTGATCTTGAATCAATTAGTAATGTTCTCTTGAAATTGATCCATAACGTCTGATACCTTTTGGAATTTGTTTGATTCTTGGTGGAGCCTATTTCTCAATCTGGTTGGGTGATACATCTCATCTTGTGTTATGTCCGTTTGGTTAGATGCCTTTTTTTTTCTCTGTAGGTTTTAGACTAATAAGTGCATAGGAGGTGGAAACCCGTAGGAGTCCTTAATTTGATTCTCTAGTTTATTGGTTTCATAGGGGATTCTGTCTTGCGATTATGTATGCATTATAGAATCTGTCCTCAGACTTTGATTTGTTGGACCAACAGCAAGTTATTGCATTTCAGTCTATATTTCACTTAATAGCGTTTAATTTGATAAATATAATGTCAGCAAAGCTAAAGATTTATTTCTTGAGAAAAAAGACAAGAGACCACGATTGTGAAAAATGTCTCAGTTTATTTTTGTGGAAACAATAAGTAGATCTCATGTACCTTGGTTTATTATTACTAACTATGGAAGGTGTTTTTCAGATTTGACAATGATTTTCAGGAATTTTGCTTGCAAGTATTATTTGAGTGCATTAGCAAAGACAGACCAGCTCTTTTACAGGTAATGATACTGTTGTCAATTTTTGTTCTGATTCCTTTTGGTCCCATTAACATTTTCTTTTACCAAATTGGTTCAATTGAAACTAATGAGATCTTATATCCACATTCTGTTATGTGTTTGTATATTTCAAAGCATGTGCATGAATGTGTTTTTAAGTGTTTTTGCATTGATTTAGCTTCTTATTGTTAGTTGGTATATATTGCATCTCCAGTCACTTCTTTTTGTAGTAGCAGTTAAGGCCATTTATCAATGTCTGTGTAGGTGTATTTGTCTTTATATACCACCATTTGTTCAATGGCGGAGCAAGTAACGAATGGTACTTCCATTTTAGGCGATTCCCTTGCAATTTACAATTTAAAGGTACATTTCTAATGCTTCATTCTAAAAGTGGGGTATACTCTTCATAGATCAATAGTGTCTGGAAAGTGGTATTTGTAAAAAAACAGAATTCTTGTGCTGTATAATGATGGCATATTATTCTGTATGACATAATAACGAAAATTTTTCTTCCCATAGCATTTTTCTCGTCTAGTTGTCACAGTACAGGTGGTTGCCTACTAGTCATTTGCTTCCATTAGAAATGAAATTACTAAAGGGTTGACATGACAACAGCAAGAATCTTCTGCAATGATACTAACTGGTGGATGTCATCATGCTACTTAATTGGTAAACTAAGGCAATAAATAAATTGTAGCTGGATTAGCATTGAGATACGTAGTTGTTTCATGTTTTCTGGCTTTGATTTTGTTTCATTTTGAACACAATTCATATGCTCAGATGCTCATGGTTCCAGGTGAATAGGAGCCAGTCAATAGTTAGTTAACATCGCTATTTTACAAGGATGTTGGTAAAATAGTTGTTGCAGTCTTCGGACTTGTGAATGGTAACATTATTATATTGTCTTGGCAGCTTGCATTGACATACAATGAAGCTCTTCTAAGTGGAAGGTTGACAACTTTGAGAGGTGGCATTGTGCAGTCTATTTTTTTAGGATCTCTGAGAAAGAGGGTAGATGAACTATTTAGAAATTTTGATGGATTGAAAAATGCTCTTTCCAAGTACTTGAATTCTGGGAGATGGCCTAATGATGGAGCTCAAGAACATGAGAGTACAGTGATCCTCTCATGGTATCTTCAGTGGTTTGGGATACCAACTTCTTCTGTAGTTAAGACAGCTATGAAGAAAATCAAGCCCAAGCTCTGGTCACCTTCTTGTGTTCCCTTGTTGCATTTGTTGTTGCCGAGCACTCATGTTGATTCCATTGTTGAGATTGATAAATTGCTGAATCATTCATAGTGAGATGTTGGGCATGAAGAATGGCCTTTGGAAAAAAGCAATGTTACCAGACGTAGTACTTTCTATATTGCTTAGTAGCCTGTAGGAACCTGCTCCCTTGAAAAAGTTCTTTAGGTGACCTGAAAACAAATGGCGGGGTTGTAAAGCAAACATTTTGTAGCAATTAAAGTTTGGAGAAAGCGGAATCCGTTTTCTTGCTTCCAGAGATCATATTGGTAAACATCTACATCGGCCTTGAAACGCGGCCCCACTCAAAATCCTGTTGACAATGCTGCTTTGTCTGTTAATATTTTCAAGGTAAATGTAAATTATGTGTGATTTTTTTTATATTTAACATTTAAGTACATCGTGATTTTCCTACCAGTTCAAGCTCTGATGAAGTTAGTTTGGGACCCATTCAACCTGAACCGTGTCAACCTACTTGTGCTGTGGTTGAGTCAAGTTGGGCTAAAAAATTTAGCGCGCCTCTTGGAGTTCAGATACATTCGAACCTGAGCTTTCCATATCGTCTTCTTCCTCTTTTACACCCCAATTAAAACATAAATGCCTAATAATTTGAAGGCCAACATGGCGGGAGGGTTTGCTTGTACATGCTAAAAAGTAATTTTTTTTGCTTTGAGGATATTTTAAATTTGGTATTTATCGAGTCTGCAGAACTTAAGCGATCTACATATAGTTGCATTGCAATTTACTGGCTTCGTGTTTAAAATTGGTAGCTTCGTTGCCCAATCATGTATATTTTCATGGTTATAAAGTGAATGAAATTCAACTTTTTACAAATGTTGTGCTAAGGATAAGGAAGCTTGAAGTTAATGTGGCTGTATCATTCTTTTTTTGATAAATGGTAAATGGTATTTATCAAAAAGAATATTTACATTCGTATAAGGGACATACCCTAATCGGCTAAAACAAGGCAAAATAATCCCAAAACTCCTTTACACCCATATTGAGGTTAAAAACATCTCATTTTGGTACATTACAACTGCAGAGACGTTGGGGATAAAAATTGGCAATAAGCATCTAACAGCTAACACATTGTTTAGCTTAACGTCAATAAATGGTGAACATGCGCAAATAGCCTCTACCCAAGTGAACACTACATCTGGGTCGGCTTTAGAGCGTCACCTGCAGCCACCAAGGGCGCCCACCACGTGTACGTGTGCTGGTCAAAGGTGCATGGGACATGCAGCCCTACTCCACGTCCAAACGGCCAAACGCCCGGCCAGGTAAGCAAGGAACCACTGCATGGGCCGTGCAACTCACCAGTATGTACAGCACCTCCGGAACCCTTTAAACATGCCAAGACAAAAGTGAGGAGAATGCCTCCTAAGGAGGACCAAATGCCAAACATAGCCCTGCCACTAGCTGACCCTTCTACACCTAACATGAGGCTAGCCCATCGTATTGTGATCAGTGACACTCATCTAACACTTAAGCCTAACATGCACCCGCCTAATTTCCCATTCGGATCTGCCTTGGCACAGACATTGTCCAGTAGGGGAGTTTGAGCTATGTGGCCGAAGCCTATACCCTGTAGAACCTCAACCACCGAACATGCATCTACTAGAGTTGGGAGGTGATTAATTCAGCCGGATATAACCTGAATAGGATTTTATAGGTATATGCTTGAATCTTAGCAACCACATCCATCCAAGTAAAGGCAGCACCATCAAATAACATAGCATTTATAATTTTCCAGAGAATATAAATCGTGCAAAGGAAAGCAATTCGGATAGCTTTACTTCGCATAAGGGCACCCTTAGCTTCACTTCTTATCCATTTAATAGCACGG
>JANVCL010000212.1:17811098-17824300 GCA_026546855.1 Erythroxylum incrassatum | reverse complement strand
GGCCGAGTGCACAATGACACTCGGTGAAGCCAAAACCGTGAAGAAAATTCGTGTAAAGAGTGGCAGAAGGTGGGCGTAATCTAGGAAAGAGAAATCCTAGAGAGAGACACTCTCAAAACGCCCACACGATGCGTGCACAGAGCATGATGTGGCTGTATCATGATGCGTGCACAGAGCATCCCATTCTTAAGTATCAGGTACTTCAGATAGATGCCAGTGAAGACAATATGCATATGCTGCTGAATTAGATTTCTACTCCATTTTAAATAGTTAACCATCGTGAGCCGTGTAGACAACATGTATGTCTTTCCTGTATTCTAAAATGGTTGTTATATTGAGGGAGTAGACTTGAATTTTCCTAGATTGGATGACATTTATCGCAACTGTGAAAACTTGCAAATCTGTGATTGCAACCAATGGTCTGGTAATGTCAAATTGCCATTGTCCTCTTGGCATACTTAGTTGCATCCAGATCATTAGTCTGAGCTCCTACGCATGCCATGACTAGTGTAAGAATTTGCCATTGCTTATGACCACAAAACGCAGTTGCTATTTTGTCGTCTTTCTATGTTCAGACCCTACATGCAGTTGTTAGGATCTGGTTCTCAATTGTACGGTGGCTTGTTCACGGTTTTACCATGTTTTGGGGGCTCGGGAGATATCAAAATGTGCTTGTCCCATTTTGGGCATAAACACGAGAAAGAGGTACTGGACTCTATACCCGAGACGTTGAGGAAGCACGCTCTACTGTAGAGGATGGTTCTACTAGGATCAACATTATCCTTCTGGTTAAAAAAATTTAACTTAGTTGGCTAATTTAATCATAAAATTTCTGAATTATTTAATTTTTTTAGTTTAATTTTTAATTTTTTGATTTATTTATTTTAATAATTCTTATTATTAAAATTTTATTAATTTGTTAATTAATTGATCAATTTTTTATAAATTGATAATTTGTATAAATTAAAACAAATTAATTATTTTTGATTTAATTTTTACAAATTAAATCAAATTAATTTTTACATGCTATAACGGGAACTTTATATTTCTATGTGGACTGAAATTTTTGGAAAAATGTGGACACCTGACGTGATTTCCTTTGTCGGCGGGTGCTTCCATAATGCAGTTTCAATTGTCGGTGCGCCCAGAAGCTAAAACTGATCTGATCTAATGTTCTCATTAACACCACCAAGGGACAATTTCTGAAGCAACCAACAAACGGCTCTTTTCCTTCATCAATCTTTTACAAACTATGACGCTACTCCCCTTAATAGAACCTTCCGTACGGTCAAGACCCCCGTCACTTTTTTTTTTCTTTTTTAATTTTGTTTCTAAATGAAAATTTTATATAGTCGGAAGTTAAAGGCAGAATTGGAAAAGTAAAATTGTCACGAGAGAGAGATGATACGTGTATAGAGCAATTCATTCCAGGTATCAGGCAAACCCGGTAAGCACCAGTGCAGGCAATCAGCATTCTTGGCACGAATAAACTTTTGGTCCGGCGAAAGTAACTTGGAGTCGACGTCCTTGTATAATGAAACATGTGCATCTTTCCGGTATTCAGACAATGTTGTTATGTTCAGGAAGTTCACCGGTACTTTCATTGACCCAGTAACATTTACTGCTATGTTAAAAAGCTGGCGATTTGTGCCCACGTATACTGGTTTTGAGTTGGTCAGAATTGGGGTAGTCTCCATTGAGCATTTGATGCCATCAGGATTGCCCCAGTCCAAGCTCCTGTTCCATAACCATGTCAAAGGTTTAGAAACTGCGGGAAACAATTCAAGGATGGTCTGCATTGTCTTTGTTTGTTAAGTTAATCCCTTGAACCAACAAAATAACGGAAGTGAATGGTCAAGATTGTTGTACCTGACATGCGTTGGAGACATGCTGTTGAAGAAAACATGGGTCTTTTTAGGATCAACATTTGCTTCTACCCACTTGGCCCATGTCCTCAAAGCTCTCTCATATGCAACTGGCAATTCAATTTCATCGTATTCTAATTTCCCTTCTGATAGGCTTTATTTCCCCACCATTTTCAAACGGTAAAAAGAACAGTCAACTCACCTGGAAATGCGAAGAAATGACAGAAAACAGGGGGCCGAAATCATACTTACTATACTTTCGTATAAATAGACTTCATCCACCAAATATAGGTGTCAAATATCAGGTACTCCACATTCTTCCAATTTTCTCCATGTTTAGATATTGATTCAGCTGCGATTATGCGATCCCCTTGGCCACTCCTACCATCCAGAGAATCTGAATTGGACTGCACAAGAAACGGTGCCCAGTAGAACTCTATAGTCGCATTGTATTCCTGCACAATTAATATTGCACTATGAATGGGTAAGCGCAAGTAATAGGTTAAGTTTAGCAAAGAATAACGAAATGTAATAGCCATTTCAGTTCCTAGTCCAGTATGCTAATCTACCCTGTGGCTGCTCTCAGACTTCACTACCCTCTGGGAATGGAATAAGGACAGTGAAAGCTTTAGTTATCTGAATTAGTTGAGAAACAACATGGCGTCTTGATTTGAGAGAGGAAGGAAATACCTCAGCTTTGAAGACGTTGAGAGAACTTGAATAGCTTGTTAAGCTCCTCTTGCTTGGAGGGATAGCATATTGAATCAAGCAGATCAGAGAAAGCCACTGTTGATGATTCAATGAATCCCCAACAAACATAAGCCTCTTTCCTTGAAGTTTTTCCATCAAAAGTTTTGCTTTGAACCTTTGCCCAGAAGCAGAAAACCATATTGAATCTCAGCCATATATACTATTACCAATCGTTGAGGAAACTAAAACTCTGGATTTGGGTTGAATCTAGTAACCACTGAAAAATATAAATGAACACATACTTGGGCAAGGAGCAGTCTCTAGGCTGCCATCTCCAGTTCTGATATACTGTATCCTTCCTTCCATTCCTAATGCAAGTCATTGATTCATGTAGAAACTCACATTCTTCTTCTATATACAAAGGACGGGTAAATCTGTCAAAGACCCAGTCTCCGGTGAAAATATCGCAGTTCTCTGGTGGCAATCCAACGTTTTCTTGTTCATTTTCCTTGCTATCCAGATCAACACCAATTGCTTTGCCGTTTTCTTTAGCCGATTGACTGCTGTGGTTGGATGGTTGATGTGAGATCTTTTGACGTCTTGAAAATGGGATTGATTTGAAGCTCATGCGGTCATTAAACATAGAACAAACTAGGAGAAAGATGGCAAGCAAGACCACGATTTGGAGGCCACTGGATCTATTGAAGAGACAACCCCGAGGTTTCATTTGCGTTTGCAGGAAATGTGTGGACGTACTGGTTAAAGTTAGAGGAGACCGTCATCTGCAGAAGTTGGTGACTTGAATTTAACGGAAGCACACATCTTCTGTGTTATTGCATGCCAATCTATCATCTTCTTTTGTCTCTTTCCTAAGAGATTCACCACGACCCACATAAGTCGATGTTATTTCATATTTAACATAATTTACAACTTTACAGCTAAGCCGTTGGGATCATAGAATAATTTGCTGTTTTATTCGTAATTAACTTGAAAGAAAACCTACTAACCGGAGTTTCCAAGATGGGAATCGGATGAAGTTCAAAGTTGCAGGAGGCTCCAAAACAACATGTTCGTGTTTTACTTGCACATGTTCGTGTGTTTTACCAACAGACCAACAAGAAACTGTGCCATGGTACTAGCAACACAATCACAAACATCTTTTTCTTCTATTGTCCGAGAGTTTCACTCTGTTTATCCTTCACGGGTTACCAGCCTTTGAGCTACTGGTTGTCTTCTTCTTACTTCGGTCGAGTGAGTTGAACTACTTCTTTGACTTCCAATTCGCTCAACCAATTCCTTCTGCTAACGAACTGGAAGGCCCACTCAAATAAATTATGGGAGGCTAGTTAACAGATCCAACAACCATTTTGCAACGGATCATATAAGATCTCTCTCTAACTCAACTCTTCTTTCTTAGCAATGATCTGTTATCTAGGTAGTTCGAATGGTTAAACCACCTCAACCGTTACTCTACACCAGTCCTTACCCCCGTCCCATAGTTGAAACTTAATAAACTTCCGTCCCTTCTATACGAAACTCACATCTGGTCACTAGACTCCATATTGTCCGAAATATGAGCTTGGAATCGTCCCCCCGAAATCGAATTGTGGCACTAGAAAATGACCAAACCCTTATCCTACTAGACAAGGAAAGGGGCCTGGGCCGAAGTAAGAGAGTCTCGGTAAGCATTCCTTTAGCAAGCGCTTACGCCCTTGCTTCTTACCGCTCCGTGGGAACATACTTTGATTATTCGCAGATCGGATCTTGCCGGGTTAAGGACTTAAACCAAGCATCTTTTGAGTCCCTTAATGGTATTCGTTGCACTTTCTCCCCCTAATAAACACGGTGCGTCGACTCTATTCGTCCTTTCGATTTTGAGAAAGCTAGAGCCAAATACGTCTTTTTGGATGAAAGCGGAAAGGAAATGCCAGTTTTAGAGATTGAAAGCGCTAAAGCCTGATTCTTGTAGTCTAGTCATCTTTGATAGATTTGGTACCCCGGCTGGTTGGAGTTTTTATATGATATTCCATGAACATTTTTATCTTAAATTTAATAGTGCTAATGATATTTAATATTTTAAAAATTACGGACTTTTTTTTATCACTTCAAAAAGTTATTGTGGAATTTGATATGGCTAAATGTCAGAGGTGGACCTGGTTCAATCAAATCTTTGTTATCGAGGGCTTATAATGACTCCTTTTCCCAAGACTATTAATATATTGAAGGTGTATATTTTTGTCATAAGTTGCGTTGGGTTTTGAGAAGACCCGTCACAAATTCCAGTTATTTCTACTCAACCCGAAATATGGACAGGATCATCAAAATTACATGAACAATCAGAAAGATAATTCCACAATTACCCATCTTGTAAAACCTGATTGTCTATAAACCCTTTTGTGGTCTGAATTCCATCGTACATACCTTTTTTTCTTCTTTAAAACCTTTTTTTAAAACCATGCCCCTTACTAGTACGAGACTAAAACGACACTTAGTGAGAAAAGTAAAACAATAACATCATTTTGTTTTATATACAATAATAAATGATATCAGAGATATTTGATTTTTTAAATGGGATATGGAATCATTAAATGCATGGCTATTTTACTATGTTTTAGAAAGTAAATTTTCTTTCTCTATTAATTCTCCATTCATTTAAAAATGATTTTTTTTAAGAAATTGATTATACACCAAATACAAAAATATTTCTTCCTTTTGTTAATTTGTAGGAATTCTTCTTTTATTCTTAAGTTTGTAAGCCATTTGATTTAATTTCTTTCTTCTAAAAAAGTAAAAATAAATATGTTCAAGTTTAATGTTTATCGGATCCCACTCAATTTTAAGGAATAGTTTGTTTTTTCTAAACATTCTTAAAAACCTTTTTTCGACAATTGGATTGAAAATCGTTAGATCCTAGTGGCACCCAATAGGAGGAGGAGTTCACCAACTTTTTTAACCAATTTACTTAATTAATAATAATCAATGTAAATAAGGATGAGTAATTTGTTTTATGTAAATCAATTAGACAATTAAATAATAATTTAAAGAAGATAGGAAAGAGAAAATGCAAACTAATTTATAATGATTTCACAAATAACTCTTGTTTATGTCCACTCTCAAGATTCTTCTTATAATTTCACTATAATTTTTCTTTCAAGCATCTCTGTGTATGTGTGAAATAAAAAATGTAGGTGTTTTTTTATTATATATAATCTCTTACATGATCGTGTAAGTGACTGTGTATATTCTAAAAATCCTAAATTTTACAATAAAAAGGTAGGCAAATTAAAGAGAATAGACTTTTGCAATAGTTTTGAGATGTAAGACACTTGGAGAGGTGACGATTTTGATCAAAGGAAGTAGAAAACACAAAGTTAACATGAAGAGATCCACTAGATAGCTACATCAAATTTAAACTTGCAAGAAGATTCAATAAAAAAGAAAGATTTAGAATTATGACTTCTTTATTTTCTATTAGTTTTTTTGCATTTTTATCTTTGGTTTTGTTTTCTATGATTAGTAATTAATGTATTTAGTGCCTGGCAAAACCTATTTTGAGATACCATATACTTTAATCTTTTATTCAATGCAAATTTATTAGTTGATTATTGCGATTTAATTATGTATTTAAATTCTTATTCTAATATATCCGGAATATTAATTTATGAGTTGATTTTTTATGATTGAGATTGAAAAATCCATTTACAACAATTGGAAAGAGTTACATGTAAACCTAGAGATGTACCGACATAAATCCTCTACATTAGGGTTAAATCTAATATCAGAATTTATAAATTGATAATGCAATCCTGTGGGTTTTAACTATAAAAATTTCTATTAATCAATTGATAAATTTGTTGTTAACAATCTCGAAAGAGTTATTAATATAAGATATAAATTTTCACGGTCTAATAATCAATAATATGAATGTATGATAAAATACTAATTATTTAATGAATGCTAAGGGGATTCATCACCTAGACACTATTATTTGATAGTCATTTTTCTTCGTATTTTACTTGTATCCTGAGTTCATAATTGTTTAATCTTAATTTAGTTTATTTGTTTAGCTTTATTTTTAATTAAAATCTAAAAATAAACTACTAGTAATTATTGTCTTTATGGGATCAACTCGTACTTGTATGTGCTAGCTACATTAGCATCGTACATTTGCGATAAATTTCAATATTGGTATAGAAAAAATAACCAACTAGCAGGTTGTCAACAATAGACTTTATTCCTCTGAAGTTACAGCACCAATTTCTTTCAAAGGTTATAACACTCATCTTAAACTGAGGGGGATTCTCAAGCTAAGTGCGGATAGTTCCCCCCTCAGATGCAAGTGACCAAGATTGAGTAGGAATTGTGTAAAAGGTTCATAAACTTAAAATCTAGTTTGTTGACTTTTAAAAATTAGCTAAGCGGTGAAACTCATAGAAGTAGTCATGCTACTTATTGGAGCAACTTTCGTCCAACAAAACATTCTAAAACTTAGAATGATGAACATATCTTTTTTATGGATAAACATGTGGTTGAGGTTGATACATACTGTTTTAGTGGGAGTTTTATTAGAGGTTACTTGAGTTATGTATTGGGTATTGATGTGTAGTATTAAATAACAGAAGAATATATATTTTAGAATTTATGAAAATAAGGATAAATTAATAATCATTACATATGATAAAGGAATTAGATTTGAATTGACTCAGGAAGAGGGACATTGCTAAAGTTATTTTTACGTAAAGAATGGTACAATTGATTTGTCATAAATTAAGCTAGATTAGATGAAAAGTGGCTAGTAATTGAAATTCCAATGATATGGAAGGAAAAGAAAAGAAAGTGATGAAATTCCACTGGGGTCAGGATTTGGAAATGATACGCGCGTAGAGGAACTCATTCCAAGTGTCAGGCAACCCTGGAAGACACCAGTGGATGCAATCGGCGTACGTCGCCGGGTCGGCCTGTTGCTCCCTCGTCAGTATTTTGCCTTGTCGAGTGGTGTAAACTGAGGTATGCGCGTCTTTTCTGTACTCGGATAGAGTGGTACTGTTGATAAAATGTACAGTTACTTTCATGGACTTGGTCACATTTGCTGCAATGACAAAAAGCCTACGGTCCGTGCCAACGTTTAAAGGGGTTGTACGGTTAACAATTGGAGATGTTTCATTGGCACATTTTATGCCGTCGGGGTTGCCCCAGTCCAAGCTCCTGCAAGGGCAAATAATTCAATATGTAAAATCAAGCTTACAAACAACGAAGGCCACCGTCAACCACCGAGAATATCACCACCTAATGGCTAAAGTTGGAAACCATCTTATTGGTTATATGCAATTACAAAATAGATAGGTGTAACATTGAAACCGAATGTGTTCAGGTCAAACAAATCCAGCGGAGGAAAAGTCGAACAGAGATGTTGATGTTATAGATATCCCTTGTGCTTTGGTTCATGCTTTAAAGGAAGGTTATATTGAGAGACGCGGACACTGCTTTGCAGTTTAGAATATTATAAGATCATATAAAAACTGTAATCAATAGGCCAATTTATAAGTATGGCAAGAGGAAGTACGCAGAGTGACAAATAATTAAGTGATGGTTTAAACATTACTTGATGTGTAGAGGAGACATGCTGCTGAAAAACACTGTGGTACGACTGGGATCCACATTCTTGTCCACCCACTTAGACCATGTCGTTAAAACTCTTCTAAACGCTACCGGCCTTTCAATGTAATCGTACTGTGTCGAACCTCTATCGAACGACCCTCGTCTGTCAATCAATTAACCAAACAAATCAATCACCATTATCGTAAACAATCTACTTCGAGATATGGAAGTACCTGTTAAGTTCAATATGGGCTAATCCCCATCTAGGGTATTAAAAAAAAAACCAAATGTTATTGTAGCAAAGTGGTGGACTTTTTAAAGAATGATGACCCATGGCACGGGATAAGGCCACAGTCGAAGTGGATATGCTTGCCCCGTATAAATCACAAAGATGGAAAGAAGGAACTTACAGAACTTTCATGGAGAAGGTGTTCATCCACCAAATGTAAGTGTTAAAAATGAGGTAGTCTACATTTTTCCAGTTAACAGCGTGCTTGTTGATTGACTCCGGCATGATTATTCTATTTAAGATACTGTGCATTTTGGGATCATCGGAATTTGATTCCACCAGAAATGGTGCCCAGTAGAACTCCACTGTGGCGTTGTAGTCCTACAAACCAAACATCAATATCCATAATTTCATTAGCTTCACGCGTTCGTTCTGTTTTCGATTTCGTGTTGGTTCCTTTTACTTTTGGTGGGAACTAAAGGTTATGCGTCTCAAGGAAGTATAAGACTTATTCAGCTAATGAAAATTGACAAGTTGACTAATAGTTAGTGAAGAGGATTTCGCAGTCGAGAGAAAGCATGGGAAAGAAATATTCGGCGTTTCTCGCAAGACAACAAACTCGAATGTAAAAACATTAGTTTCTATGCCCGTGACACCATAGGTGGGACAAGGTTAGATAGAGAAACCTAGCAATATTTCAATGTCTAAATGCGGATTTTTTCAGTATTTCATGTTCCGAAATTTCCCACGGATGAAATTTTAGTATCCAAATGAAAATGGCCACTACCAAGTTGAGTGAACCTTAACGTGTGGGTAAGCAGCGTGAAAAACATCGAAAGCTAAAAATATTTTGTCAAAAACATCAAGGGAAAGCATCGTAGTAACTAACATACCTATTGGAAAGTCTATTGAGAAGGTACCTCGATCCTGAAAATGTTGAGAGATCCTGATTTGTTCAAGCTTTTTCTTCCAGGAGGAATCACAGATTGGACAAAACAAACCATAGATTCCCATTGGTTCCTATTCAACGAGTCCCCAACGAACATAAGCCTCTTGTTTCTTAGCTTGTTTAACAATAGCCTTGGCTTAAACCTGCAAGGCATGCACCAAAGAATTACCATCAAATCAACGCCAAGCACAGAACAAGGAAAGGTGAAATAATCAACAATTAATCTTTATAAATCATTACGCCGGTAGAGAACAATCGTTAGGCTGCCATTTCCAATTCTGATAAAAAGAGTCTTTTCTTCCATTTCTCATGCAAGTCACCTGCGCTGTCAAAAACTCGCACTCATCTTCTTTATATAGAGGATGTGTCGCGTCGTCAAAAACCCACTTTCCTGTGAAAAGATCGCAGTCTTCCGGCGGCAGTTGAACTTCTTCATCTTCCTCCTCGATGACTGGCAATTCAATCTCATTCTGATCGTCTTCTCTGGGAAGACTAGGGTTCAACTCGTTGGTTTCTTGACCTCCCTCAGATTGAGGCTGTTCAAATGAAGTTCTTGAGTTCATTGAATCCGCAATCTCATGGCCCTTGTTGTTTTTGATAGTTTCTCGAGTTGGGGTTGCTTGCTTTGATTGTTCTTCTTGGATTTCTTGAGATTTAGGCCATGAAAATGGAAACTCAGCTAGAGACTTCACTTCCTCATTGTAAATGAAGATACCGAAGAGAAATATAGAGATCACCACTACAAAAACTGAGAGATTATTGTTCTTCCTCTGCTTCATAGATGCAGTAACTGAGGACAGTAAAGGCGATTTCCTTCTTGATGGGTGATCTCTATATTTATTGGTGATGAAGAGAGAAGAGGAAGGAGAGTACTTGCAATATAGAAGAACATCAAACAAAATAGAGAGATAAATAAAAATAAAAATTGCATTACTACTTTGAGTATGGTTTCATAAGGGGTTTGGAGAGAAGGTATTTTCTTCAAGAAAGTGGTAGGTTTCTGGCGGAGGGAGGGGTTGTCTTTCTCAGCCTCTTTTTCTTTATGGAGAACCTTTTATGCTAACTGCTTCTTATTCTAACTTCTAAGCATTATATTAAAAACAAATTAACAAGTAAAGACAGAGAAAAGTGATTAAAAGTGTCCTCAGCGTATACCTAATTATCACTCAAGTGTCAATGTTTTAGATGGTGCGAAGTCAATAATCTTCTAAATGGAAACATTGAACTTCTATGCTTCGTTTTAACCCATGATTATAGGGCTCCTGCTGCACCTGTGTGAGCTTTCTTTGTCCCGACAGCTGCAACAAGTCAGTTGATGCAATTACTAAATGATGACTTTTGGGTTTAAAGGGGCAAACCAGGAAATAATTAGTTGTAACTTTATAATTGAGAAAAGTAAAGGCTAAGCCACCTATGTCGTGAGTACACCAACATCATGTTGTTCCCGGAATTTGTCACCCAGTACTTCTGGGTTTCATATTTTGCTTTCTTTCCAAGGTAAGGCGGCTGCAGGTTACTGGCAAGTTTTAATAATAAAAATTTCAGGTGTCAATCAATTTGTTCATCATAACTCCAATAGCTCACCATCCACCAACTCTAGAGATAGAACTTTGCCTTTCAGTTTTTCCTTTTCTTCCTTTCGCCTTTGTTCAATCCTTGATATCAAAACGTGTATTTGAACACTTTCTGTTACCACAAAATTGACTGTTGCACGCAACATACAGGTATCCGCTTTCTAATGATATCCACGTATCATATTGAGAGAATTCTGCTACGAGATAGTTAGGCAATAAGTGGGAACTTTTGTAGAGTTTAAATATATTTATAATAGATCTTGGATCTTTTAGTAATTTAATTGAAATAAAATTTTAATTTCAATTAAATTTTATTTAAAATTACAATTATTCTAATTAAATATCAGATTTTATATCTCATAAAAGATTTTAATTCAAGGAATGCTTACTCTTTTTAAAGAAGGAGCAAAAAAGACTAGGGAGCTATTGTAACAAGGACTTGTCTTAAATTGGGAGATTATAACTGGTAAAATCTATTATTAACTCTCTTCTTATATTTTAGGTCTCTAATATATTCCTTGCTAAAGAAATGATCAAATCATTAGAGAAACTAATAAAGAACTTCTTGTGGAGTGGTAAAGGACAAAGGAGAGATGACCAAGGTGAACTGTAGAGAATCATGCAAACCTATAATTGAAGGAGGTATGGGCATTACTCCTATCAACTTAAGCAATAAGGTGTTAATGAGTAAGAGATTATAAAGGCTTATGGAGAACAAGTACTCACTATGGGTGAAGTAGATTAATTGCTTCTTCTTAAGGGGAAAAAGTGAGTGGGAAGTGGATACCAAGCCCTTTTTTTAGGGCCTATCTCAGCTTATGATAATTAAAGCATTTTTTAGGGAACATAAGGTTTTTGATACAAAATCGGGAAATGTTTTCCTTATTCTATAAGAATTGTAGTAATATTGCCCTATTTATTAGTAAAAATTATTTCATAATATAAGACATAAATTCCTTTTAAATGCTAAAGTAAAAGGATGGATTAATGATTACTAATGGTGTAGCGTCCTTGATGAGGATAAACATATTTTGTTTGAAATATAAATAAACAAATATCATTGAAATAGCGAAAAAGGCAGTCAAAGCTCATAGATGCTTATTTGAATATATTATACACCCATATTTAACACATTATGCTTGTTAATTCAAAGTTTTGTTGTATATTTGTACTTAATTTACTTTAAGTGCAATTGTAGGTTATAATTGCCTTTATCAACCAAAAGGAGAAATTCTAATGAAATAGTGGAATAAAACGAAGATTTGAAACAATTAAAGATTTACATGATCGTGTACAATGACTGCGTCAGTTTTTGTAATGTGTGAAGTTTGAAGAATTTTAGTTTAGTCATCTATAGTTACACATCTGTGTATATTGATATACACAGCTATGTATATTGCCCATGTAAGTCTTTATGCTAGTGTGAAATTGAGAATTTATGTGTTTATATCATAGAAACCCTAATTTTTACTATAAAAGGACATAAGCAGAGACAAAATGAGAAGAACCAAGTTTTTAATAGATTTTAAATCATGGGACACATTTAGAGGCAATAGTTCTAATTAAGGAATAAGGCAAACATCAAGAATATGTCAAGAGATCCAATATATAACAGCATCAAATCTAAACTTGCAAGAAGATTCAATAGAAGAGGAAAGTGAGATTTAGAATTATGATTTCTTTGTTTTTTAATAGTTTTTCTTCATAAACTAAAATGCACAAGCCTAAGACCAACAAAAAATTTTAAAAAAAGAAGTAACAGTGTCGTTTTCCTCCTCCAGCCGGGTCGGGCGTGACCCTGCTGGACCAGTCGGAGCCCCGACTGGTTTGGAGGCCAAAAACCGCCAAAATTGACGGGAATTGAGGAAATGGGACGACGGGGACGACGGGGACCATAGGAGACGTTCAAAACCCGACCATGCAACATTTACGAAATGGCAACATTGGCACCTGACGTACGACCCTCAACCTCCCTTCTTCCCACACGGTTTCTGTCACTTTCAAGCTCTCCAGAAAGCACAACAGCACGAGTCTAATGTCTTAAGGAGGTTCTAAATGTCGGAAAAATTCAACAACCTCCACACAACTCGGTCGACATAAAACGCAAGAATAATAGAGTAAAACAGAGGAAAAACTTTCGATGGTTTTTCATAAGTTCTAGGCAAGATAGAGGCAAGCAAAATGCTCTGATACCAAATGTAGACTTAACCATGCATTTCATACAGAACATAACGTATAAAACACATGCATTAAACATCATATAAATAACCGTATATAGATGTTAAAACAACAGCAGC
>JANVCL010000212.1:17790777-17810998 GCA_026546855.1 Erythroxylum incrassatum | reverse complement strand
AAGTGTTGGCATATAATGGGGGCTGATATTTTTGAAAATTGTCGTAACTGGATGGAGCAAGGTGCATTTCTGGCCACCCTAAATGATACAGTGATAGTCCTGATACCTAAAAAAGATAAGCCCACAAGCATGAAAGATCTTCGACCCATAGCTTTGTGCAACGTTTTATACAAACTCATAGCTAAAGTGATTGCGAACCGTCTTAAAATTTGCCTTCCAAGGATCATATCTCCTATGCAATCGACGTTTGTTCTTGGTAGTCTCATCAATGATAATGTCGTGGTGGCTTTTGAGATCATACATTACATGAAGAACAAGGGAAAGGGTAAGATAGGGGAAGTAGCTCTTAAGATTGATATTAGTAAAGCTTATGATAGGGTAGATTGGAATTATCTTCGGTTCATCTTGTTAAAGTTGGGTTTTGACAGTAAATGGGTGGAGATAGTTATGGTATGTGTTACCACGGTGAGGTATTCAGTGGCGTTTAATGGCTCCAAAGTAGGACCGATTATCCCGAAATGTGGTTTGAGGCAAGAAGATCCTTTGTCTCCGTACTTGTTCATCTTGTGTGCTGAGGGTTTATCAGCTTTACTAAGGAAAAATGAGGCTCGGGGGGACATCCATGGGATCTCTATCTGTTCTGGAAGCCTTAGTGTTTCGCACCTCTTTTTTGCAGATGATAGTTTCCTTTTCTTCCGAGCGAACACAGTTGAAGGACAAAACATTAAGGGGATCCTCGCTATTTATGAAGTTGCTTCGGGTCAGCGGTTAATTTCAGAAGTCAGGCATTATGTTCAGTTCAAACATACACCCGTCTGATTGACAAGCGGTGGAAAATATATTAGAGGTCAGCACTCCTCTTTCATCATGGGCGATATTTGGGTCTTCCCTCTAAAAGAACAAGTTGCTCTCTAAACATGGGAAGGAAATTGTCATCAAGACAGTGGCACAAGCTCTGCCTTCGTATTGTATGAGTGTTTTTCTTCTTCCCCGAGGCATATGCGATGAACTACAACGTATGATGAACTCATCTGGTGGGGATCAGGAACCACTGACAGAAAGCACATTTAGTGGGCGAGTTGGGATCAACTTTGTGTTCCTAAAAAATTTGGAGGTATGGGATTTCAGGATCTTCACAGTTTTAACCTAGCTATGCTTTGCAAACAAGCCTGGCGTTTTCTGGCATTCCTCGACTCACTTCTGAGCAAAATCTTCAAAGCCAAATACTTCCCCACTTGTAGCTTCATGGAGGCAAAGGATCGAACTAATTCCATCTTTATATGGAAAAGTATTTATTGTTAAGTCAAAATGACTTTACGAATAATAATTTTTAATGACAAGCAAACGAAATGAAAAGCAGACGATAGCTAAGAAAAGCAGACGAAAGATAGTTAAGAAAAAGCAAATGATAACTAAGTAAAAAATAGACGGAAGATAACAGACGGAAGATAACGAAATGAAAAGCAGACGGAAGCAAAAGCAAACGGAAGCAAAAGCAAAGGGAAGTGAAAGTGGAACGGAAGCATCAGCTTGAGTTAGTTACAAGACTCAACTCAACTGAATAACCGTTTCTTTAAAGAATCAAGAAGCAGTTGGAGACGGAGACTATAAATAAGAGGTCGAAGTTGAAGATTGTAACAAGAGAATACATAGATACACGTACACAGAGAGATTACTGAAAATCTAGCAATTATTGCGACGAAGTTCTGTGCGAAATTACTGAGAGTTATTCTGTTATTTGTAACAAGTTCAAAACTCTGATAGTGATACAGATAGCCTGAAGAGGCTAAGAGTAAAAGAATACTCATTGTATTGAGACCTGAAGAGGCTTGGAGAAAAAGAATACTTGTAAAGCTTTGAGAGATAGTGAAATCTCATATAGGCATATGAGGACTGGACGTAGCCCACGGTTTGGGGTGAACCATTATAAAAATTACTGCGTCAAACTCTCTCAACTTTCTTACTCTTTACATTCTGATTTTTTATATTACTTTCATATACAAGTTCTAGAAAATCATTTACAAACGTGTAAACATCAGTTCTGAAAGACAAATTAAGTTTTGTTAATAAAAGAAGGTTTTCAAAAAGGGTTTAAAGAAAAAGTTATCACAATTCAACCCCCCTTCTTATGCGTATATATATCATTATTGTTTACTATATTAACGTGTGATTCACTTCAGTATGGAAACGGGATGTTACAATTCTTTTATCGTGGCACTGGGTTCTTCCTCCAACCTTCACCGAGTCTTCTCTTCTTTGCTCTAATTCTTCTCCTTCTTATTCGATAAGGACAAGTGAGTTTCAACATTGAGAAGATGACTTAACGCATATGCTTTCGAGTCACTTTAACTCCTTCAATTCCAAACTATACCTAAAATCAAATATGACTCAAAATGAGTATCCTAAGCATTTTTAAGGCATTAATCACTAAGTGTTTTAGAAAAAAATCAATCAACATTTAAACACATATCACACCTCCTTTAAAAGTTCTAAAAGAGGGTGTTGACAGATGGTCTTCTTCCTAAATAAGAGGGTCTTATTCTCATCTATGAAGGCTTTGGTTAACGCAAATTGGAGGAATTATAGGCCTGTAGAAATACTTGTTAATAAGGAAGATATTTTTAGTTTTAAGTTTTCTAGTAAAGACTAAGTTGTAAAGGTAGTTGAGGATGGTCTCTGGCACATTTGGAACAAACAATAGTTCTTTCAGACATGGAAACCTGGATATCAGGTCTACAATCATCGCCATCTGGGTTCATATACAAGGTATTCCACTTGAATATTAGACTACTAAAGGCTTAAGCTATTTAGCAAGTTACATAGGGAAACCTAAATGCTTAGACCAAGTTATAACTGAGGTTAAACGCATAAATTATGTTAGAATCTACATTTCAGTTGACTCTACTTATAATCTGTCTGATGAAATCCCTATTATGAATTTCAATAGTAGCATGGAAATGACTTAAGATGTGGTCAAAGTGACTTATTCTTGGAAGCCTAAACCAAAGGTGACCAGAATCTAGAAACCAACAAGTAGAATATTTGAGAATGGAGATTTTTTATATCTTGAAGGAGAGGGAAGTCTCAAGGCTAATGGAGAATCAAGTCATTAGATCCTTGAAACTAGTTCCAAACAAAACATTATAGTGGAAAACACTATTTTGGAGAAGTCAAGCCAAGAATCCCAAAAGCCATAAAAAAGGCAATTCCTCTATTCCCTCACACACTACTAGTCAGGAAAACAACTCTCTTATCCAGCTTGAACATACTCAAACATCTTATCAGATAGAAAGGGAGGAGGAGGAAACCTTCAAAATTTGTACGAATAAAAAAATATCAAGTAGAAAGAAGAGGGTCTTCAACTGTGGAAACATGAAGATTGTTGCAAGGAATGAAGGAGGATAATCCAAGCATTTTTTGTTTTTTTGGAATCCAAAATAAAAAAGGACAAATGCAATCTCCTCAATCTTTTGCATAATAAGTAGAAGATGATCAATAATTATAGTCATCACCTTAATAGGAGAACCTAATTCTTTACAATATAGAGGAGTTCAATATTCTAAATTTTCAAATTATGGACCAAATGATTCACATCAAAATAAGGAGTTTACAAGAATATATTGAGTGTTATATCATCATGATTTACAGGTTTCACCAAAATTTCCAACGAATCCCCCTATGAAATAATCTAAGGGAAATAGCAACCAATATGCAAGAGCCATGGTTAGCCATTGGTGACTTTAATGCTACAAGGGATTTAAATAAGGTTAAAGGCAATATACGTACCAGAAACTATACTGAAGACCTGAGGTTATGTCTAAAGGACACCTAGCTTCTAGACCTGCCTTACAAAGATAACTTCTAGATATAGAGCAATAAACAAAAGGATGAATGGTACCTTATAAAGAAGCTTGAGAGAAGCAAGGCCAATTTGGAGTGGTTATAGGGTCTCCCTCAAAGTAAGGTATCATTTCCCAACTCTATCTTTCTAATCATTCCCCTATCATTGGTCATTATAAAGAATCCAGAAAAATCCCATTCAGATTCAATAATCATCTCATAAAGGTTGAGGGATTTGAAAGTATATATATACACTAGAAAGTTAAAGAGCATAAAGATTGAGCTAAAAATTAAACAAGAAAATAATTAGAGACAGAAAGTCCCATTGGAGTCTTTTACGTTAATATTAACTCAAGCAAAAATGAAACTCTACCAGGATCCTATTAACCCTATCATAAGGGAGAAAGAAAGGCTAGCCCTAAGAGAGTATTCCTAGGCTCTCAACGATGATATATCCTTTTTGAAACAGAGATCAAAAGTCTTCTGGTTAACAGATGGGGACAGGAACGCAAAATTCTTTCATAGAAAAGTAGCAGGAAGGAATTCTTTAAATAGAATCATTAGCCTTCAAAATAATGGTACCTTAATAGCTGGCTAGAACAAAATTATGGAGGAAGTTGTGGGCCTCTACTCCAACACCTTGGGTTCCCCTTTGAATGTCATTTCTTTAATTACATTGCTCAAGGAAATAGTGAAAGACCAAATTTCATCAGAGGAGAAAAGATTTCTATCCTAACCTGTATCTAAAAAGGAAATTCACATATGTCTTATGTCCTTAAACCCTTAGAAAGAACCTAGCCTTGATAATATTAATGCTTTATTCTTTTAGAAGACATGGAATATAGTTGCTGAAACCAATAGTAGACTATTGAGGAATTGTTTAGAGAGGGGAAGATGTTAAAGGAATTCAATTATACCTTTATAACCTCGGTCACTAAAGGAAATAAATGGAGTATAGTCATTAACTATAGGCCTATAGCTTGATATAACACAATTTACAAAATAGTTGCAAAGATCTTAGCTGATAGACTTAGGCTAGTAATGCCTAATCGCATTGGGGAGCAACATGGGCCTTAATGACATTGTTTAAGAGTTATTGAAAGCTTGCAATAGAAGGAGGACTAGTAAAAATTGCATTATAAAAATTGACTTCGAAAAACCCCTACGACTCTATAGATTGGCAATTCATCCTCAACGGACAGAGAGATTTTGATTTTCTTGAGGTTTATGTTCAATGGATTGAGTAGTTTATCACCACGACGTCTTTCAACATTTTGATAAATAGGTTCCTTCCAACGTAATCAAAATTTTGCAAAGGATTGAGGCAAAGGGATTCAATATCCCCTTACCTATTCACAGTTGCAATGGAAATATTAAATAGACTCATTCAAAGGGTGGTGGAGAGATTTACTGATTTCAAGTATCATATTAAGTGTTGAAAGGAAAAGATAATCAAGTTGAATTTTTTTGACGACCAGTTACTATTCTCAAAAGTTGATAGTAACTATATTTCCACCTTGATCACAACCATTAAGATGTTCAGTAGACTGTCAGGCTTACAAGTCAATTATGAGAAAAATGGCATGTACTTATCAAGTAAGGCAAACCTATGAGCCCTTAGTTATCAAGTATTATTGGCATTAAAATCTATCAATTATCGTTAACATATCTAGGAATTCCTATTTCATCAAGGAAACCAAGGCCAACAGAGTTCAAACCCATTTGAGAGAAGATAGACAAAAGATTACTAAGTTGGAGTTCCAAATCTTTATCAATGGCTAGAAGGCCTCAGGTAATCTCCTCAATTTTGAGCTCCCTTTATATCTAATGGGTATCCCATTTATCAATTTTAAGCTCTATCATCACACAGACTGAGAAGACCTTCAGATCTTTCCTATGGCATGAGGAAACAAAGGAAGTTGTGAAAGTTAAAGTTAATTGGAGTGAAGTATGCATCCTAATAGGCAAGGTGGATTAAGCTTTATACCTATTAAGGTAATCCACAAAACATTGGTTGCCAAAAAAGCATGAAGGCTTCTCAAGGATGAAAATTCACTATGGGTTAGATGGTTTAATAGCTATTACATCAAGGATGAAAATTTATGGACCCTCCAGATCCCTGAAAATGCCTCTAACTCATTCCTTAATATTCTCAAAATCATAAGCTATATTCAGGAAAAGATCCGACACTAGGTTGGTAATAGGAAAACATCAGATTTCTGGAAGGACCATTGGTCCCCTATAGTGTGTTAAGTCTCAAGCAGGAGCCGAAACCTCTTAAAACCACTGTCTAAGAGGAAGCCATTGTTCTCTTACATGGTGTTTGGTTGGAATAACCATTCCATTCTTGATCCATTTTTGGTAATAATTTATTCCCTTGTTTGGTTGAAGAAAACATACGTAATATATAATCCAAGGGTTTACTTATTTCTTGAGTTTGAGAATAAGTAAACTCATCACCTCTTCTATCTTTATCTATTCTAAGTTTATATTCAAAGTGGTTGGGAATAAAATTAAAGACATGTTGGATAAAAATATCCTTAAAGAATCCACATTATTACATCATAATAATAATAATAATAATAAATTAATAAATTAATAAAAAAATTTAATAATGATGATGATGATGATGATCATAATAATAATATAGTTAGTGGAGACTACTTGAATATTTTAGTCTTTTTGCTAGTTATTCCTTTGTCATTCCAATTTTATGTTTTCAAACCAAATATTGGCTTTACATCATCATTAGAAATTCTTAGGAATAAGTAAAAGTAAATAATCTTTTCTTATCTATTCTATTCCTAAAGAATCACCATTTTATTTCTTATCTATTCCAACAGGTGAACCAAACACCCTGTTAGTCCTTTCCAACAAAAGAAGATTAGTAAACCCCACCCCCCACCCCATTTGGCTATCACACAATTCCTAGTCAATCACCGCCTAGTTCCAAAAAAGGACTCAATTACTTGGAAGGTTCCACCACAAATACTCCCCCTAACAAGTCTGTGAGAGAATGGTTTTAGATGAATGACCCTAATGTGGGATGGTTCCACCTAATATGGGAATGTTCTGTTGTCTCCAAAAATTCATACAAAGGTTCTGCTCTCTCCAAAAATTCATACACCTTATGGCTAGCTATTAAGGGTAGATTACCTACCACTAATAGAGTACCTAAATTCTTATGCATCCCCAATAGATATGTGCTGTGTAAAAAGGAAACAGAGACCCTCGACCACATCTTTTTAAATTGTATCTTATCTACTGAGATGTGGCTCTACATCATACAAAGATGTAGAATAGGGTCCCCTAAAACATCTTGAATAGAAACAATCCACTGGTGTTGCAAAATTAGTCATGCATCCAAAGTTGATAAGAGAATCTTCAGTATAGAGTTGGCTTACCTATTCTCTAGCTTATGTGAGGAACACAAGACAAGAATATTCAAAGACCAATACCAGTTCCCCGATAGATTCAAGTTTCGCCTTCTTCGAAAAATCGAAGGACATCTATATGTACACAAGGCAACCATTAACATGCCATCGTAGAGGATGATCGAGTAAGGGTTACAATTTGACCACCCTGTAACCTTCTGGAGGCCCCATAAAGGAAAAGGAAGGTAGTCTATGAATGATCCATGAATGAATGGAGAGCACACCTGAGTTGTGATGCAAAGCCCTCTTAAAGTCTGTGACATTCACACTCTAGGAGAAGCAACAAAAGCCATGCAAGGGTGAGAATGCCTCAAAACCCAGCAAAATTGCTAAAAAAGGAAAGGTTTAATTCGTTTGTAATAGATTGTTAGTCATGCTGAGCCTTTTTTGGAATAAATTTGAAATCTAACGACAAAGTTTTCCGAAACTCATTTGGGAGGACTTTTTGTAAGTCGTACTCTTTATTATGATGTCTTAAAATATTTTTTAATTGTTCAAAAAAATTACAAGACATCATTCTCATATAAAATTCCTCTTTGCATCAAACCTAAGCTTGAAAAATATTTATTCACAAACTTATATCAATCACGATAAAGAAGATGATTGTAAAAAAGATGAAGGTGATGAAGAATATGATGACGATGACGGAGAAAACGATAATGAGTTAGCAGTCACTATGAGTTTAGAGGAGAGGAGACAATTGCTTACTTGATTTATGAAATCAAATTCATAGTGGCAAGAGGAGACATGGTTTGAAATCAAGATTAGAGATAAATCTTTTCAAAGTTCAGTCATTAAATTTTTCTTTTTTTATCTTTAACTTAGTATTAGTTGGTATGTATCATACACACCGGTACCAATTGAAACCATAATTCATTATGATAATTCAATTTTAAATATCATTTTTCGATTGATACAATACCGATTGATACAATACGTATTGAATGGCAATGGCATGAAAGAAATGAAGTTTGAAAATTTAAATTGCTTCTAAATGTTGAAGAAAGAAAGGAAGCTGATCCAGCAAGCAACGTCTGCATGACGCAACGAATTAAGCTTCTTTTTTCTTTTTCTTTTCTATAATGGAACGAGCGTGACAAAAGGGAGAATCGCGAGGAGATCAACGGCTGGCAGTGCATCCCATCACACAAGGCGTTTGGTTAGCCGTAAGTTTCTAAGCTTTGGAGGTAACTACCAACTGAACAACTAGTCAATGTCTCTACTTTCCAAATCCAACGTGAATTAAACTGGTGTGTTCTTTGGACCGAATGAGATTCGATATCACTAGAAACCTGGACAAGACACCACGATTCTTTCCCTGCTAAATGCTAATTAATTCAGTTTTGACCTTAGGCCCTTTCTATGTTAACTAAATTTTAAGAATCACAATTAAACGAGCAAAAAGAAAACCTCAAACATCAGCTTCGCATCACCGATCATCATCATCATTTCTGTGCTTTTATATGTAAATCGAAGTGGAAAAAAAAATCTGCAACCGCTCGTCGTCGATTCGCTATGTTTGCCAGATTGTTCCAGAAAAGTCCCAGTCATCACGCGCCACCAAGACCATCACAGAAACAACTCTCGCCTTCGCCGACGGCACCGCCACCGCAACCTCTGCCTCAGGTTCTTAATTTCCTCGTTAGTCCTAATAAGCTTTCCGGAGCTCAGAGTTCGCCTCACATTTGTAATTGATGAATGGAAGTTTTTATCATTTCTTAATCGACTGATTTCAGAATCCTGTTTCTATATCTTTACTACAAGATTTCCTTTTATTGATTAGTAGCTCCTTGCTTATCTAGTATATCATTGTTTGGTTAATTTTTGTCTTCTACATGAAGTTGGCGAACATTTTGTTGTTTGTTTTGGTGCAGACTAATGTAGGAAAGGGACAATTGATGCATGAGGACGTAAGTCCGCGTGTCACTGTTCACTATGGGATTCCGTCTACTGCATCTGTTGTGGCTTTTGATCCCATTCAGAGTCTTCTTGCACTAGGAACATTGTGAGTCTATTCTCTTTATCTGTAATTATAACTGAATGCTGAGAACAGTTATTTCAAGTGCTCAATGTGGTTTTTCTGGTTAGTAAATTTGTTTAATTTTGATGTAAACTAAGCGGTTGGATGGCGATTAATGAGATTGTGTTACCTGTGTATGAGAACAAACTCGTTTATCACATGGAGGCTGACTATTCTTCTGAGTTCTGGCAGTACATATGATTTGGCATCGGTTCAAGCTTTTGAACCACGTAATTTTAAACTTTTTGATGTTTCTTTAAATTTATCTGTAGAGATGGCAGGATAAAAGTGATTGGTGGTGATAACATTGAAGGGCTTTTTGTGTCTCCTAAACATATTCCATTTAAAAATTTAGAGGTATTTAAGTTCATCTATCCTATAACTTATGATTTCCTTTTCTATATTTAATTCAGTATTGAGACACTTCGTTTTATTCCTCTCACAGTTCTTACAAAACCAGGGTTTCCTAGTTAGTGTATCAAGTGAAAATGAAATACAGGTCAGCATTTTTGTTTTGCATCTCTATTGTATTCTTTGTTTGCATCTTTTTATGTTTTTTATTTGTGCTTGATGTTTCGAAAACAGTCTTTCTACCAATTAGGAATAAGGTTGTGTACTACTAAACCTTCCTAGACCACGTATATCAACGGGACTTTCACTGGGTTATTATTGTTGTTATTGATTTGTGCTTTATGTTGTTGATATTGGCAGGTTTGGGACTTAGAGCAACGGTTTATGGCCTCTTCTTTGAAATGGGAATCCAATGTAACGGCATTCTCGGTTATTCATGGCTCCAGATATATGTACAAGTTTTGAAACTAGAATACTCATCCACTTTCCTTTTCTATGCTTTTGATTTGACTGATTATATTCTGAAACAGGTATTTGGGAGACGAATATGGGATGATTTCTGTGTTAAAGTATGATGTGGAAGAACAGAAACTTATGATTATGCCATATTATGTTCCTACAAATTCGATAGATGGTATTCCTTCCTACTTCATCCTGTTTTGCAAAGTTTAACTCCACATTTATTCGATGTCCTTTTGAATCAATTTTGTGTGTCACGTATCTTTCTCCCCTGTCTTTGTGTCACAAAGTCATACACACAGACATACATACAAACCCCCTCATTTGGTTGGACAGAGACATGTTTCTGTTTTTATTTTACCTGCTCATATCTTTGCTGCTAAACTTATCATTTGTTCCAATATTTTGCTTGAATTCACAGAAGCGTCTGGGACGTCCTCACCCAATCATCTGTCTGTTGTTGGAGTTCTCCCACAACCTTCTTCCCAGGGAAAAAGGCAAGACAAGCTTGACTCAATTCTTTCACTCAATATTCTGTGGGAGGATATCCTGCTTTTGCACTGGTTCAATGCTATATATCTAGGTTAATAGGGAAAAAGCACTGGGATATGCTTTCTTTCTCCCTCTGATGTGTCTTCTTAGGAGACATTTAATTTTGTTCGTGCTGGAATTTCTCAGTCTATAATTGTACTTTTTATTACTACATTTTTTTATTTCTAGATGCATTTTTGAGTAACTTATTCTTTTCAGGTTGTTGATTGCTTATGAGGATGGATTAATCATCCTTTGGGATGTTTCTGATGATAAAGTTATTCTAGTTATAGGAAATAGAGATCTACAGTCAAAGAGTAAAATGTTCACTGATTCTAACATTGGTACGAGTCACAACTTTTCTGATAGTGGATCGGATGGTGAACAAGTGGATAAAGAGATAAGCTCTCTTTGCTGGGCTTCTGACAATGGATCAGTTCTTGCTGTTGGTTATGTTGATGGGGATATAATGTTGTGGAACCTATCAGTTGCTTCTTCTGCTAAAGGTCAAGCGGCTGGAAAATCATCAGATAATGTTGTTAAGCTACAATTGTCCTCGGGTGACAGAAGACTTCCTGTCATTGTCTTACATTGGTCAGCCCATAGATCACATAGTGATTCTTGTGGTCTACTCTTTGTCTATGGAGGTGGTGCAATTGGATCTAAAGAAGTGCTAACGGTGTGCTTTTGAACTTGGATTAGTTCTTCCTAAAATATGTTCTTCCTTTTCTCTCAATTAGATTCTTGATGAAGGATGAGGTGAAATGGCTTCCTCATGATTCCATTGGGGAATATGAGAACTGTTTATGGATAACAAAAGCTAATTCCTAGGGTTGTGGGAAAGAAAGGCATGTTGAAAGAAATAAATTATTTAGAAGATAATGTGAGCTAACATGGACTATGCTAGACATTTTAACTTCTTCCTTCAAGATGGATTTCTTTTGGTTACCATTACGTTCTTGGTTCAGCGCTGAATTGTATTTGGGAGCACTTTAACTATGTATTCGAGTCGACTATAACAGTCTTACTTGATGAAAGAACAATGGATTTTATATTTTTCTTTTCCTGTTTGGAATGATTTGCTAAATTAATATTGGTGAGAATTGGCTTAATTTCAAAAGTGCAAAGGTGTCAGATTGACAATTGATCAGTAGAGTTTGTCCTGATTGGTATTTGGATCATGGATGGTCCATCTTTTCAAATTATCACCCGTTCTATTGTTTGACAGATTTTGAGTCTTGATTGGTCCCCTGGGATACAGAGTCTGAAATGCAGTGCGCGAGTAGATCTTACTCTTAATGGTTCGTTTGCTGATATGATTCTATTACCAAGGACTGATGACAAGGAAAGAAGTGGTGCTTTGGTATTGACAAACCCAGGGCAGCTGGACTTTTATGATGATGATTTCTTGTCATCCTTAATATCCCATAGAGACAGAAGAACTTCTATGCTGTCAGTGCAGTATCCTATGGTAATACCAATGGCTGAACCATGCATAACTGTGGGTAAACTTTCTTCTGTCAACCAAGAAGATAAACTTTCAAAGGCTCTTTCTGAGGTACTCTCTAATCATTTTGGAGAATTAGCACGTGTACGTCTAATATGTGATTATGTTGCTCTTTTTTAGTTATTCTAGTAAATTGACTACATCTTTGAATAGTTTCTCTCATTTAATTGTGTATGCGAAGCTTTATATCAGACAGCTTCTGTGGCTGTGGAGAATGATAAGATTTGCCATCCTTCTAAAGTAAAGAATTTAGTTACATGTTTCTATTCGTGAACATCCGTTTTTGTTTTCCTCACTTCTATATTTTTTGACCAGGCAATCTCTGCTATAAAACTTCAGACAGTGCATGCTTCAGGACGAAGTAAATGGCCTTTGACTGGCGGTGTTCCCACTCAGCAGTATGATATTGAAAATTATCAGGTTGCTAGACTGTACATAGCAGGTTACCAAGACGGATCTGTTAGAATATGGGATGCCACATATCCATCTTTTTCATTTCTTTATGTTTTAGGAGATGAGGTGTGTTCTTTCCCACTATTTGTTAACTTCCAAATATTCTATGATTTATATCTTTTTTATGGGGACAAAATTGATTGGAAAACTAACAGTTATATGAACAGGTGAAAGGCGTAAAAGTATCTGGTACAATTGCACCTGTATCTGCACTGGAATTTTGCTCCAGTACATTAGTTTTAGCCATTGGCAATGAACTTGGTATGGTAAGAGATGAATTTCTTTTCATGAGCTTTTTTTTGAGTTTATAAAATTTAAGGGAAATAGTGATTTTTCATATCTCCGTGAGTATGCAGGTACAAATATACATGCTAATTGAGAATTCTGATGGGGAGAGTTTGAACATTGTCACAGAAACTGGAAAGGAAGGTACCAGTAAATAAATACTTATTTTCTCTGTCTAATTTTCTGTGTAATTGTTGTGGATGCCTTTGTTGGGAAATCTTATACCAGAAAAGGACAGCGTCAGAGTTGATGTTCTTTTTAATTTCAGTTATTGTTTCTTATCCCGTAGGAAGTTTAGTAGTATAGGACTTTTATTATTACAATAAGACTGATCCGTATTTAAAGGAACAACATAGTTAGGAATTTGACAGATACAAGACTCCTTTATCTGTAATATGACTGATCCTTATTTAAGAGGACAGAAGTTAAATAAAAGAGTAGTTCAGAGTTTAATCAAAAACAAGAGATCAGAGTTCTCTCTCATCGAACTCTAAGGTGTCAGTCTCCCTTGAATGAGTTTGAAAGTATATTCAAAATAGGTCGACAAAAGAATCGCAACTAAGGGAAGAGAGTTGAATTTGATTTCCCACTCAATCGCCCGATAACTCGATCCTACTCTCAGAGATATAACAGTAATGTTTTGAATTCTTCGATTTTTATCTTGTAGTTTTATTTGGAAAAGTTGGATATGATGCTTTAATAAGGTAAAAGAGTTTTAGGTTTGTGGACTTCATTGAGGATTTGATAACAATTACATCAATGAGGTTATGATGAGATGGACTTCTTTTCCTTTTCCAGTTTTAATTGTATGTTACTAATTGTTCAGTTCAAGACCTGCGACAAGGGGATGGACCCAAATGCACTTCTTTGTTTTCCTTTCTCAACTCTCCTGTATGCACTCTGCAATTTGCAAAATCTGGAAGCAGAGTTGTTGTGGGATTTCTTAGTGGTCAGGTTGGATTTTTACTTTCTGCTTTTTGGTTCCCTTTAATAGCCTCCAACACCCTGCCAAAGCTGCTAAATTAATTGATATTACAGTGACTCTTGCGTTTTCATACTTCAGGTGGCAATGCTTGATATTAGTTCATCATCAGTGTTATTTCTTACTGACAGCGTCCCAAGTCCAAGTTCAGCTGTGAAATCTCTGGCTGTGAAATCATTTTCAGATACTAAAACCTCAGTATCTAACCCAGAGGACAATGAACCAAAAGTTGTGGAAGACCATGTTAAGTGTGAGGTTTTTGTTACGACTAAAAATGCTAGTATTGAAGCAATAGATGTCAACTCTGGCAATAAGGTCTGGTCTCAGAAGATACAATCTGAAAGTGAGTTAATGGTGGTTTCGATGCATATCATAGGCAAGTATTGGTGTTAAAAGAACAACTAACTTCTTTTCCCTTGTTTTCGCCCCTTTTGCTGCCATAATATCATTTGGAGTTCTGAAATCGGTTTCCGTGCAGAAAGCAGCAACTTTATCTCTGACATATCTGCCGAAATACCTTTGGTTTTCTCATCTGAGAGCAGTGAAGTGGAGTGTGAACAAACCAGTGAAAGTAGTACAACTAAAGCTGACTTGGGGATCTCAACTAAATCTGTTTATTCTGAGAATAGAGCAGATAATTTTCTTCTTTTACTCTGTTGTGAGGACGAATTGCTCTTACACTCTATGAAGTCCCTGAAGGAGGTGCCATATCTTACGAACTTTTCAGTTTCCACATTTGTTAATGCGCTCTTCCTAGCAAATGACCCTTTCTAATTCTAGGGGGATAATAAACCTATTCAAAAGGTGAATCTCTCAAAACCATGTTGTTGGGCTACAACCTTCAAGAAGGATGGCAAAGAGTGTGGTCTTATTGTGCTGTATCAGACAGGAGTCATTGAAATAAGGTGAGGTGTTCATGCTTCCTTTTTGATTATTTAGTCTGCAATATGATATGTTCATCTGACCACTAAATCACATGTAATTGCATCTTAAATAATTTATTCGGTAACATCTGATACAGGTCTTTGCCAAACCTTGATGTAGTAGGCGGAATCTCTTTAGAGTCTATTCTAGGGTGGAACTTTAAGACTAACATGGACAAAACAATAACTTCGTCTGATCATGGGCAGATTATACTGGTTTGTGTTTTGCTCTCATTTTTGCAATAGACCAGGGATCTGTTTTTCTGTATTGAAAACATCTGGCAATCTTGATTTGATGATAATTTAAATTTCTTGGGTTCTCTTTGCAAAGTTCATTGAAGCTGTACTTGCTTTATTATTTCCATATGTTTTTGTAATTGCTGAGAGCATAGATTGATATGAATTATTCTTTTATTCACAAAGTGTGGTTGTTGTTATAACACGTAGAAAATGACATTTCTTTGCAGGCAAATGGATGTGAATTTGCTTCTTTGTCACTTTTGGCCTTTGAAAATGACTTCAGGTCTCCATCTGTTCACCTTTGACGATACCCTCTCCGCTACCTTAATGCATATGCTGTTTAATAAGTCATAAATCATATTTGAATCCAATTCCAGATAACTTATTGTGGCACTTTCTGAGAGTATTTGGTTAATATAGGATTCCAGACTGTTTGCCATCACTTCATGATAAAGTTCTTGCAGCTGCTGTTGATGGAACAGCCGTTTTATCTTCCTCCTGGAAGGTACAGGTTTAAATTTATGTTAAGGCCGTTTAACCTTATCTCATGAACCAGTTACGAATTTGTATTTACGTCTCTTGCACAGGGTCCTGCTCCAGGTATTTTAGGTGGCTTTATCAAGAGCTTCCAAGCAGGGAAGGTTGACAACAATGTGAATCTTCATCCTGAAGTTTGTAAAACTGACCTTAAAAGTTTAGAGAGCATATTTTCCAGCCCTCCCTACTTAAAGCCTTCAACAACCATTGAAGACTATCAAAAAGTTCTGGAGCTCGGCATAGGTTCAATATCTCCTATCCATCCATCTTTATATTGTAATGGTCGACCCCCTTTTCTGACTTCCTACTGTTTTTTGCAGATGATATTGATATAGATATCGAAGAACCTTTAATTGTTGAACCTTTATCTGAAAAGAGCAACAATGATACAAGTGGTATCTCCTAAATCTCCTTGTCCTCTGGTTGATTTTATTTTCTCGACTAGAATGTACTTAAGTCTTGTTGTCATGCTGAAGATAAGGGAACAGAAAGGGAGAAATTGTTTGAAGGTGCAAGTACTGATTTTAAGCCAACATTGAGAACGGCAGAAGAAATTAAGGCCAAGTATAGGAAACAGGTAATTGTATCTGCATATTTAGGACAGTGGCTCTACTCTTTGTTTTTCTTGTCTAATATAGTGGTCAATCATTCCAGGATGCCTCTACTGCAGCTGCGCATGCAAGAGACAAGCTTGTAGAAAGGCAAGAAAAACTCGAGGTACCATAGAATTGTTGCTTACTTTATCCTCTCGACAGCAAAATTAGCTGTCTTTATGGCTCTCGAAGTGATGCCTAATGTATGATTGGTAACTTGAGCAGCTAACTATTTACAAAATTCTAACAACTGAACACAACCTAAGAATATCTATCATTGGTTGAAGACAACCTAACCTAATCAAATGTGACTCATTTAGGAATCTAGACACCTGTTTTTGAGAGCTAGAACCTTATTATTGTCTTCTTTATCAGCTAGATGGTTTGAGCAGTTCATAGCTGTAGTGCTACTTAGTTATTAATTTCTCTTCTTAATAGGGAATTATATGATGTTTTGTCCATGTGGTCTATAAGATGTGAATTATGCACGAATACATATTCTTGTTGAGTTTTTGCAAAAGTGGTATAGAAGCTTTACAATGTTTTGCTTTCCTGTGATTTAAACCAGAGGTTGAGCCTACGCAGTGAGGAATTACGGAATGGGGCTGAAAACTTTGCCTCTATGGCGCATGAACTTGCGAAACAGATGGAGAAACGTAAATGGTGGAACATATGACGATCGGTTCTGTAAGAA
Organism: Erythroxylum incrassatum; assembly: GCA_026546855.1. Classification (NCBI taxonomy): domain Eukaryota; kingdom Viridiplantae; phylum Streptophyta; class Magnoliopsida; order Malpighiales; family Erythroxylaceae; genus Erythroxylum; species Erythroxylum incrassatum. The sequence continues at coordinate 17,794,149 of JANVCL010000212.1, read as the reverse complement.
GTTTCTTCGATTTGATTAAACACCATGACTTTTCGTAAGAAGTAATACTATTTTCGACCATTCTTTAAAGATGCCAATTAATGTGATTCACCGTACATATATTGAATTCTAATGTAGCACAAGTACTGAGCATATTGTACATGTCAGTAATACCAAAAAAGAAAAAAGATCAGATATATATGCGTATGTTATGATTGTACAAGTAACTCATTAGGATACAGAGGACTCAAACTACTGGTTCCTATGCGTCAACGTTTTTCGTTCTTAGTGTTGGTTAATTGGTTATTACAGATGGTCACTTGATAGAATTATCCATCTGAGATGGAAAAGCATCATATAGTTGTCTAAGGACTTGATTATTCCAAAGTTGTGTTTTGTATTGGCAGTCAATAGAACAACTCTAAAAGTCAATCAAAGTGTGACAACAAAAATATTTTTCAAGAATTAACAGATTAGTGTGAATTCGAAGTAAGCAAACATTAAGATTTACATTAAAAATTCTTTAATATAGAGGAAAATTTTATGGGCCAAATTGATAAGTAGATTTACTAAATTCAAATAAGAACTTATCAAATTTAATTTTGAGCAATTGACCTTGTTCAAAATGATATCTCGCCTCACAATTGCAACTTGTTTTACTAAGTTTTAGGATTAAAACAAAGTTCATGTATCAATTAACAAATTCTCAAACTAACCCCAAAAATAATTTTAAAAAAAGGAAAATAATATTTTTCTACTTGCTTTCAATATGTTGTCTTCACTTTTTGGTGTTTTTGGCTACTCTCTCATTAAACTTACACCTTTCCCTTTTTTATATTCTAAAATACGTCTTTTTTTTTTTTGCAACACACACGACCGTATAAGTGAATGTTCTCTTGTAGCTTAGACTAGATCGAAGGTATACACAATTACAGAGAGTTACACGATTGTTACATACGGTCATCTATGTTATGAACACAGGCGTGTATCAATGCTGCGAATAACATACCGGACTTAGTACCAGATTGAGTTATGATACCAATACTGTACCAGTATTGGTTAATATCGGGTACCGTTTCGGTAATTTTTTAAATTTATGAAATAGTCCCTAAATTTTTTTAAAATTACAAAATAGTTCATTTTTATATATAAAGTTGTACTGTAAGTTTACATCAACCCTGTCTCTAAAAATCACAATAATAAGTAATAATCACAATTAATGTGAAATAACAATAATTTTTAGATATTTCACATATAAATAATAACTACAATTAATATAGAAAAAAGACATTCATCATCATACAAATATAAAATTAAAAACAATACAAAATATTACAAATATTACAAATTTAATTTTCATCATATAATAAATAATAATTACATCAAAGCATCCAATAAAAAACAATAAATATCCTTAACTTTCAAACTATTACAATTTACAACAATAGTTCGTGACGAGAAAACAACCAAGTAGAAATCAAACCTGAAATAAAAACATTTACAATTACAAAACATATATAGAATTTAACACACACATCAAATATAAGTAAAATTAAAAGAAGAGGAAAAACAAAAACTTGGAACAAAGTTCAATCGTCTATGGGAGGATGCCTGCTATAATTGCATTGACCCTGGTTATCATTTGGTACAAAAATCATTGAGAGGAGTTTTATCATTATCATCATTCAAATTCAATGCACCAAATGACATGTCAATACTTTTCCATCTAAGATTATCTTCCAAGTCATTCACATTTACCAAATCCGGTTTCTCAAAATTTCAATATGCCAAAAGATCAATATTATCAATGGAAATTCGATCAATTGAACTACTTATGTTGTTAAGACTTCTAGTAAAAAATAAAATTTAATTATTAGAAAATTATAAGAAATTATATTAAAATTAACAATGATAATAATGATAATAACATGTCTTTCCTAAAGTTTTAAATTGTAACGAGCCAAAACTAAGTCATTCAACCTTTTATACTCCATTCTATTTCTTTTCTTAGAATAAATAAATTCAAATGTGTTTCTGTTTCGTTAACAATCTGTTGCATTCACACATTGACTTAAAATCTGAATTACAAACCTTTGCAATTCTAGAACAATATTTTCAATTTGATCCCACCAAGAAACTATAAGTCATAAGATAACAAAAGTAGCGTTATAAACAAAATAAAGTGATAATTAATTTTCAACAAATAAGGAAAAGAAAATAACTAATACCTAAAGAAAGTTTTCCTCTTTGTCGAATAGCAATCGACATTCCAAAATCTCCAAAAGATGCCTTATATAGCTTCGTTTATAAGCTCAAGAGATCTTGCATCATGTCATGCCCAACAACTGCTGTAATAGTTAATAACATTCCTATTAACTTCAGCTTTCTTAGTAAAATCCTATCTGAAATAGACACTAGGATTTAAAAACGCCCCAACTATAAAAAATGTAGAAGAAAGTTGTCTTTCCCGTCTCTCATTGATGATTGCAAGAAACTGTGAGTATAAAGAAGGCCTATGTTTCAAATTGGTCTTGATTGCTTCCTTCGATCTCTCTATGGCATCAAAAAAATAACCAATTGTTGGCTTTTCTTCAATATCAGTCAAGCGAAAAACTCTAACCAAAGGCTCACAAACTCATATAACAAATTAGCATTGAGACTAAAATTCTCTGTCTTTTAGTATAATTCTGGAACGTTTACTCCAGCATTAGACCTAGTATACTGAGATGCAACCCAATTATCACTTAGAAATATTTGTCTTAACTATTTCTTCATCGTAACAAAATATTGAAGCGATAAAAAATTTGTTGCAAATCTTGTCATAGTAGGACGACACAAATTTCTACCTTTGGTAAATTCCTTTCTTATTAAAATCAATACTCATGCACGATTATAGAGGAACTTAGTCACCTTTCTAGCTTTCTACATAGTCTCATCAATAATAGAAAAATACCTAGGATCACATATATTCTCTAGCTTTAGGTCAATGCAATGTGCAATACAAGGAGTAAAAAAAGAGTTATATTTATTTTACAACTTTCTTCCTGTCGCTTTATAAGTGGAATCATTGTTAGTAATAAACTGAACAATATTTTCTAGCCCTACTTCATTCACAACTTCAACAAATATTTCAAACAAAGTCTCAGTATTCTTAATAAGGCTAGATGCATCAATAGATTTCAAAAACATTGAGTCATTGATAAAATAAGCAAAAAATTAATAATAGGCTCTTGTCTCCTATTTGTCTAACCATCACACATGATTGAACCCATAAGTAGCTCAATTCACTATTCTTTTTGCTAAATGACTTCTAATTTCAAAAATAAAGCAACTCAAAAGTTTATCTCTTAAGTCATCAATCGAATGAGCTTTATATCCCAGACCATAAGAGGC
>JANVCL010000212.1:17766833-17786811 GCA_026546855.1 Erythroxylum incrassatum | reverse complement strand
AACGTAAGTCAAATAACTAAAGTATATATGTAATATAACATTGTTATAACAACAAAACTATAACAATAAAATAAATAGAAATTATTATACGCATTTACCGACGGAACATTGTCCGTCGGTAAACGTGGTTGAATATACCTTCTCCTCACCGACTGAATAAATGACCGTCGCTAAATTTCTCCGACGGACTTGTTCTGGCAGATTCCGTCGTTATATAAATACCGACACCAAATTACCATCGTAAATCCCGTCTCTATATATCGACCGCAAATTTCGGTCGGTATTTTTACCTTCGGGACAATTACCGACCGAATGTCTTGGGCACAAAATTCCGTCGGTATTTACTTTTACCGACGGAAAACGATATTTTACCGACGGTGTTTTCCGTCGGTGAATTGCTAATTTCTAGTAGTGCTTGATGGACTGAATCAACAAACACAAGTTACTCAACAACGAGTCAATACAATCTCTTCATTGGTTCAATATTTGTATAAATCCCTAAAAGTTCAAATGGCCCAACTAAATACGAATCTTCGACAATACAATGGCACTGAGTATTTTGGCCTTTACTTTACTCATAAGGAGTAAGAACTCAGGAAGGTGAAAGAAGTCCTTTAATAAATGGAAGATATTCATGATTATTTGGAGTTTATGGATGTACCGTAACGATGTCGTGTGGACATCACGTACTCACTCTCATCAATTTGTTATAGGTCGGGCAAGGACAACTCTTGCCGAATGGAAAGCAGCTAGAGCATCACATGCTCCACGACAACCACTAAACCATCATGCTCATACTTCTTGGGTGGCTCCAGAACCCAACCAATTTAAATGTGATATTAATGTGGCTTTATTAGAGAATGGTTTCTATGGCATTGGCATGATCATCCGGGACTCCTAAGGGAACAATTGTGCTGAGAAAGTTATGATGCTTCCAGGTTGGCGCAATCCACAAGTCGGTGAAGCTCTTTGTTTTCGGGAAGCATTGAGTTGGCTAAAAACCTTATCCTTTTTTCCAATTTGCGTAGAAACGGATTGTCAGATTGTTACTTAGTTTTTGCACTCTACGCTTGCATTTTCTTCATATTTTTCGATGATCATTCAGGATTATAAAGCTCTGCTTAACGAGCTTCCTTTTGCCTAATATGCGTTTGTTCGAAAACTAGTGAATCAAGTTGCTCATACGATAATAAGGGCAGCTAATTTTATGCCTAGTTTAGAATGGGGGATATGTCCTTTTTTTCTGTATGATGTTTTAACGATGGATATCAGTAATATACACTGAGTGCAATCGTTCTATAAAAAAAAGGAAGATGACGAGTTATTAATGAAATAATCTGATCAACTCTTGTAAAAAAATTAAAAACAAGTTATCTTCAAAATGGATGTCACTAATGTTAAAGATAACAAAACGATGAAGGATGACAATGGGCCAAACTCGCTGAGTCTTTTAAAATAATTGTTTAAAAATTAAAAATATAGAACAACTTTTTTTAATTGTATCAGAGTTTGAGTTGCTTAAGTCCAGGCTTATCCGAGACTCATCTTTATTAAATAAAACAATGTTATTTTATTTAGAATAATTAAACTTCGAATTTGTCGTAGCCTAACATGGCCGATGGCCAAAAATTGTCACCTCTAAGAATGATATAAAATCATGTCTAACTAGCAATTATTGTATCATGACAACTCACTTTTTTAGTCATATGTATGGCAACATATGCTGCAAAGCTCTTTCATTTTGGCCCTTCAAACTAGAAAAATGATGACAATTTCTACAGTTTTATCTAATTATTCATAAAACTAACTGCTCGACAAACCATGTTGATCCCTAATTAGTTGATCATCATTGAGATCATTTATGTCCCTAATTTTTAAAACAAAATCCCAAAAGAAAAAAGAAAAAAATGTATAAAATAGTATCTGTAACTTATAATTTAAAACTAAATATTTATATATTAAATATCACTGATTTGGCCTAATTCATAGATTTTTTAAGAATATAATGAAATTTCTTTTTCGAACTTGACCTTTTATTTATATTTTTAATAATATTTCAATTTTTTATATTAAACTTTTTCAAATCTTAAAATTATTACCTTTGTTGGTTTAACTTCTGATCGATTTTTAAAATATTAAATCAAAGAGTTTAAGGTGACGAGTGGTCAGCCAAAGCTGTCCACTTTCGACATTTTGGTACATATAATGTACGTCATAGAAGAAATAAAGGCTGGTATTGGAAGTTGTTTATACAATTTTAATGGATTTGGGCACGCCTGAAAAGCATGAACTAGGCCATTCCTTTTGAACTTGCAACGTAGTAAACATTCCACGTTTTCTTTTTCTTTTTTTTTTGTCAAGCCATCCGATATTCGGTACTATATAGGCAACTGACTAATCTAGACTCGAGCTGGATAAAACCCTTGTGAAGCGTCGAAGCACTCCCTCACGAGTTTTAAAGCGATTCTATTCCCAAGGCTCAAACTCGAGACCTTGGAGGTGGTGTGGTATGTCTTCCATGGTGCTTATTATATTTGCATGGGTCAACTAAGTAGAAGTTACTATTAAATTGTGAAGTAGCAATCCGGAAAAATGAAGAAATAAAAGTGAAAAGTAAGAAAGTAAAGAGGAAAAAAAATAAAGAAGAAGAAGAAAATTAATGGAAGATTCATTGTCAGAAGTGGGATTTGAACCCACGCCCTCGTTAGAGGACCAGAACTTGAGTCTGGCGCCTTAGACCACTCGGCCATCCTGACCTGGTTGATGGGATAATGGTAATGGTGCTACTTAATAATACTACTACGTGTGCGTGTAACGCACATTACTAATTGCTTCTGTTTATCTATACGATAAACAGAAAGAATGCCCCTTGAAAATTTATATTAGAATTTTCAAACTAAAATAATTAAAAGAATTTAAGAGGTTCATTCGTGGATTTCACTTTCACTTTGAAATATGAGTCGGAACAATTCAATTTAGGTTTTGTAATAATTAAGTTAAAAAATTTAAATAGTCGGCCAACTCAACCAAGAGGTCTATGCAAAGGTAAAATAAACGGAGGCCCGATATGATATGAGAAGCCCTTGATTAGTATATCAGGTGTAGTGGCGCTCGAAAAGTACATGATTCGTTGAATTAGGCTAAGCTATTTCACATCAAAATTTCTAATCTATTAAACCTTATGAACATATTTATATAAGATAAACGTAAATGGGTGAATTAAATTTAATGAAACATGATAATAACATCATAACCGATGCAGAAAATCTGATCTCGAGACACCTGCATTGCATAAACTTTTTTACAAGTAAAGTTAGGACAAAAACACGCCTCAACGAATGGTTAAGTGTGTCATGAAGATTTTTCAAGTGTTAGTATCAATATTTTTAAAATCAGACCATAACAACCGGTTCAACCGAAATAAATATGAATCGGCTTGATTTTTAGTTCAGTTTAAGTTAATAACTTCTTATAAAAAGAAACCGGCCTATTAAGTAATAAACCAAGCTACTTTATGAAAAAAAATGACCCAAAAATCGGCCAGTTATGTAATTTTAAATTATTATTGTTAAAAAATAATCATTCTTTTTATTATAAATTTGTTTAATAAATTGAATTATTAATTAATATGTATAAGTAATTTTGCTTAAGATAATTTAAAGAATATGTTAAACTATAATATTTAAACTATAAATAATAATGTTTAAAGGATATTAAAAAAATTAAAATAAATTTAGTTCTTTAAACATATTTCAACTTTTATTTGTATTTAAATAAATGATAATAATTTGTTATTATTATTATTATTATTATTATTATTATTATTATTATTATTATTTTAAATTTTATGTTATATTCAATCTTAGTTTAAATTATTAGTTTATTACATATTAATAGACATTATTCAATAAAACATTTTATTTTACACTATATTTTACTTTTTTATAATTTTTATTTCTTATTTATTATAAATTGGTTTTATAGTAATTTAATACCAATTGAACCTTTAACACTTAAACTTTTTACTTGATCGATTTGATGTTCGGTCTGATTTTTAAAATGTTAGTCAAAATAGAGTTTCACAGTCACATTAATAGTGATGATAATGAGTTCGGGATAGAGTAAAATTTAAATTTGATTTTTAAAATTTTCTTAATTAAAAATAAAAATAATATCATTTTTATAAAATAATGTCTTTTTTCAGTTATTAATTCTCGACTTCGAGCCAAATTTGAACAACCAAGTCTAAGCTAACTTTGAGACAAGCAAAGTCCAAGCTCAAATGTCCCCTTCGAAGTCTTTTTGAGTCCACTAGCAGCAATGACAAAATTTGAAATTAAAAGATTAAATTTAAATTTATTAAAATTGAGTATAATATTAAAAATACTTTAAATTTTAATTTAATTATGATATCATTTAAATGGTTTATATAAATTAAAATTAAAATTTAAGTCACACAATTCAAAACTTAATTAATTTTGAGATTATACCGTCACTAGCTTTGTTATTATTCTTAACAATTTCTACTTTTGTATATAAACAATAACATAATATATCAATTTTAAAAAAATCAATAATCACTTAAATTAAATTTATTATTTAATTTTAACTTATTTATCTATTGAATATTCATCTAAAATACATAATTTATGCAACATTATATCTGCTAGATATATATTTAAAAATAATAATTATTTTTTATTACAATAACAATTCACAAGTTATCTTTATTTTTGTCGTAGAGACTATATCACAGTATTCACATTGGCTGGGGATGGTCATTGACTTGGGATAAATACTAGAGAAGGAAAGCATTGTGTTGCAAATTTGAAAGCTTTTCAAATTGAAAGTGAAGCATTTCAGTAATCTGTGGATATGGGAAAAGTCTGATTTCTTATGTAACCATAAGTCATAGAGGTTCATGTAGTCTATGCCAAAAAAGAAAATTTCCAGGTGAGTATGCATTGGGAATTTAAACTATATCCTTGTCATTATAACTCTATCTACTTCTTGTTCTATACAATCTTCTAAGTCACAAGACAAAACCTTCATATTCTGTCCACCAACTGAAGGAACCAAATTTAAAGTTTGTCACTGAACAATTCAATTCCAAGAAGACGTCAGGCAAAGAGTAGGTGAAGCATATACCAAGGATTACCATAAAAGTAGACGGACATAAAGAACAAAGAAAAACAATCAGCGCTTCCATTTGTTGCATAAAGAGAAAGCGTCTACTCATCTTTTGGAACATTTTGATCAAAAGAAAACATCTTGTCTAGCTCTTCAAGTAGATGCAACAGTGAAAAGCTGTTCCTGCTAATTATTGCTTGAGTTATCCACCTACTGTAGTCATGCTTTTTCCTAGCAGATGAGTGGAGAACAAACCACAAGCGTGGAGGACTCCTTGATCTGTAACTCAAGAGGCCAATTGTATCCTGACAAACAAATTATGTTTTTTATTTATACCCTTTTTTAATATGTATAATTTTTTTAAAATATATATAATAACTATCGAATCAAACATTTTAAATATTTAGCATAGTAACAAACAAAAACAGCCACTTTAGACATAACTTACGCAAAACTTATCCTTGTCCAGCATTTTGCTACTGTCCGCTGGATAAGATGGCCCTGTGTAATTACACGTCTCTTACACGTAGGAACTCAACAGAAAATTAATGAGCATGCAATGTGACCATGTTTCTGGAATTCAGATATCAAAACGGAGATCAGCTATGCTACATGCAAATCTTTGGGCCTTATGCTTCCAGATGGTCTCTTGTGGGTTGTTTCCTTTCCTCATGACCAATCAATAAGACACAGAATGCACGGCGCTCATTAAGGAAGATACTCTTGATTGATCTTTATTGATTCCATCTGCAGCACAGATGCCACTACTTACATCTATGCCATCAGGTTTTAGTATAGCCAATGCTTCGTAAACATTATCAGGCTTAACTCCTCCTGCCAAGAGCCACCCATGTTTGCTTTTGATTGGTGGTAATTTGAACTTCATCCAGTTAAATCCTTTCCCACTGCAAATAGGGTCAGACGATAAATCACCAGAAAACAGTGACAAAATCCATTTCGAAGATGATAGTAAAAGAAGCAATAAACAATTCAATATTTAAGCAGGCAAACCACCCTTGAGAACAATTATTTTAGAGTAAACTAAATCAAACAGATCATGCTGTCCTTTTTGCAAGAACAAGGAATCTCTGAAAACTCCCGACAGCTTTCATACAGTTCCTACTTAGGTGCATACATAAAGTCTGCAAAATGGTGCAAAATAAGCTAAACAGTTCCCAATCTAGAAGTCATTTGAGAATTACTACTCGTACTTGCCAGCATCTGCAAATTATGAATTGCATAACACAGGACAGAACAATTGCGCGTCTAGTGTAAAAATAGACGTAATATTTGCTTCATTTATGAATGCACAAATACAAAATATATTTTGGAAAGAACTAGGAAAGATCTTCCCTTACCTGCCACCTTTAGCACTATCTACAAGAATCCAATCAACCAAAGAGCAATCTTCTTCTGAAATTTGATTTAAAAGGGCACCATCTTCATTTGCTCGAAGAACATATATAATTTTCCTTTCTTGTAAATCTTTTAAAGCTGCTTGAGAACCACTTCCATGAAGCTGTATGAAAAGGAGCATTTAAATAACTAAAACACAAGGGGGTTGTGGGGGAGGAGGGGAAAGATGCTCCAAATGTAAGTAGTCAAAAATCAGACACTTGCCTGCACAAAGTCAAGGTCTGCTGCATTGGCAGCCCTAAGAATTGTGTCTGCATCATCATCCACAAAGACTCCCACGGGCTTTGCTCCATGTTCTCTAGCAACTCTTGAAATCTCCTTTGCAACTGAAATTGAAATAGAACGTTTGGAGTTGGGCCAAAGAATCATACCAACAAAATTTGCTCCAGCTTCTGCTGCCATAGCTGCGTCTCTAACTGATGAAATTCCACACATCTTAACCAAAGGCAAATTCTTCTCATGCTCATGACGAGTAGAGGATGGTTTGTCCAGAGGCATAATGGTACAACTAATTTTACTTTTAGAAGTATACCTAGCTCTTGATATCTGTAGCCTCCCCAAATTCAGACCTGCACATATCCACAATTCTTACCAAACACTATGTTCATCACAAAGGCATAACAAAACTTTTGGCAAAGAAATACAACAATTTCTTTTTCACATTGCAATACAACAAAAAAGATGAATCAGAAAAGCTGTGACATCGTAAAAAAAGAAGGGAACATTACCAGGGAGACATCTTATCTCCAAGTTAACAAATTTCGGCTGCCAGTGACCTCTGGTTGAGAACCCTGATAAGAACAATGGCAGTTCAGGAGTTGAGTCCCACAGATTCTTTTTCTAAAGCCAAAAAGACAGCATTTTGATTGTGTTGCAATGCTCACGGACTCATACCATCAGAATCGAACTACAATATTGTTCTAAATACCGATCTAAAAGGTGGGAAACAGGGACGGATGGGGGGCAGGGGCTACAGCCACCTAGATTAAAAATTATATATATATATATATATAAATGTCAGCCTCTCAAATTAAAATTTTTTCAGAATATATATATATATATAGGCGTCAGCCCCTTGAAGACTAAAATTCTGAATTCGTCACTAAAAAAGTCGATATTTTTGTTAAAATTGTTAACAAAAAAATTTAGCTGACAGAGGCTATAGCCCCCTAAACTAAAAATTATATATATATATATGCATCAGTCTAAAATCTTGAATTCGTCACTGAAAAAATCGATATTTTTGTTGAAATTGTTAACATGAGACGAGAAAATTTGCGGGTAGATTTAGTGAACTGTTTCCGAGAAATATTTCACCCCTTTGTTAAAGATAAATAAAGGGTCAAACTTTTCCGCAAGTAAATTCGACGAAAAACAAACAAGCATACTCAGAAGAAAGGAACTACCTTGGAGCGCCGTCAGTTGTTGAACTGTCGCTTCACAGTTGCAGACAAATAGAGCCAAATAACACAAGGTAGCACGCGTCGCAGCGCATCGGTTTAGATTTTCTGATCATTCCCACCTAATCAATTAACCATATTTGTTTTTGGGTTAGATACCATGAATCCACCATGTTCTTGGATAAGCTTAATGGGTTTTCACAATGGTCCAGTTATTGTTTGGTAAACTTCGGTTTTGGGCTCCCATGAAAGCAGGGTGAAGAATACATTTCACTGGATATTTATTTAATTTGACGTGTGAAAAAAATGCCATCTCCATCTCCTTTCCTTTTGCCATCAACTTTATCTAACTTCTTAGATTCTTCTATTATATTGGAGGACAAGGAATAGCAATAACGAGGAACTGGAAAGTTGAAACACACCAAATTTCCACATCAATATGTTGGCATCCTGAGTCAAAAAGGAAGTCCATAATTATCCATCACTACCATGGTGATGGTGGATAGAATCCATTTTTATGCGGATGGTGGTGGGATTCAATATCCATCAGTAAATGTGAATTGTAGAAGAACCTTCTTCCACAAGGCTTCTTGATTTGTCTGGCTGTGAATTATACTCGTGGGCGGCTATTGGCAAGATGACGCTGCCCACAGCTCATGCTTTTCAAGATTTGTCCAGCAATGTCCCAAAATCATTGGGACCCATTTCATCGTTTTGCGCTTTGGATTGATTCCAAGCTGGTTATTTAGGGGGGAAAAAAATTAAGAAGCATTACATTTACTTTGGAGTTAATGTAGTCTTCATAAAAGAATCAATGATTTTTCTTGTTTCTATCCATCTGGTCAAATTCATGTGTAGCCTGTAGAAGATCTGCAGATTCATAGATGATATCAAATGTATAAAAGAGAAAACCGATACAAGCTCAACGACTCTCAACGACGACGACTACCCTCTTACATGTGGAATAATTCCATTATGCTAATTCAACATAAATCTCTGTGAAAAGGCAGGGGCTTCCTTTCCCAGTTATGGCAATTCTTAGAGTTTAATATTTGGATTCATCAAAAACGTCAAATGCTTGACTAGGAACACGTACAACTTGGAACTCTCCTCTTTCAAGTTTCAAGTATTGTTTGTCATCTTACACCTCGAAGCAGTAGCGAAGCAGTAGAAAATTCAAACGCCACAGAGGCCAAGATATCCCATAACATGAATCATTTTGATCAACAGTTTGAAGTATAAATTTGCTCATCTATGCTTAACCATTGAGGAGAGATTGGAGCACCAACCAATCATTGATGAGAGATTGCATTAGCCCCAGAGAACTCTTGCTGTTCTTGACAGATACTAAGTCCCAGAATTGTATCACTCATCTGAAAGAACGTGAATCGAAATAACTCGAGAAAAAGAAAGAAGCACATCTAGATCATATAGTGTTTTCAAGATTTACTTCCATTATAAAGTTACAATGTACTGTCAAAAGAATACAACATGAAGCCAGACTTAAGCCAAGACATCACTGTTCTTGAATCTTAATCTCCCCCAGAAATAGAAAGTTCAATCCCAGAGAAGGGGATGATACAGAAATATGAAAGAATATAAAATAATTCAAAAAATCTTCTCCTTTCGTTTTTCAACTAGTCGTCAACCTGTTTTTCGCTAGGCCTAATCATTTGAGCAGATTTCCTGTTCTTAGCCTCTTTGCCTTCTGGCTTCTGCTACTAAGTTTCTTTCTTCTCCTCAACTCAAATACAAATATCATACGCTTATAACAATTCCAAGAGTTAAAAATCTTCAAGCATAAACGGAATCTTGGAGATGTTGCTTATGCTACAATCTGCTCCTGTTCTATATACAACGGCTCCATCCATGAAGAAACAGATTCACTAACCCCTTTAACAATATTGTACTGCTTCTCTGCACCAAGATGTTCCAGCAGCTGGAACATCTTTTACTAACGAATTAACCCAAGACACATCAGGCTCATCAATGTTTGATGGCATGAACTCAACTGCTCTCGTTGCAAAATTGTTGGAGCTTCTAACCCCAAATGAAGATGACCGCTTCAGCTTGTTCAGCTCATCGCCATGAATGCCCCAATCCAACTTTCCATCAGGGGAGCTCCAATCTGACAAATTAGAGGACATCATGGATACAGGAGTTGCAGCAGCTGTAAGGCCATGACGATTAGTTACAGTTCCACGATCAATAAAACTCTGGCTCCGCTTGGTGAAGGCAGAAGATCTCGAGTTCATAACAGCTGCTGCCACTGCAGCTGAAGAATCAAAGCCATATGAGGTAGGTTTCCTCACGGGTGAGGATGAAAGATTGGATGTATAACTTGAGCGTAGTTTGTTCAAGTTTTGGCGGATCTGAAGTCCATTTGGAGATGTCAACTGCATTGGAGTAGCACGTAGTTGCATATTCTGTAGAGGAGACAACAAAGAGGGATCAAGAGATCCAAACACATCATCAAGATTAGTAGGTTTCAAATCTCCAATCCTATCAAAATCTTTGTTCCAACATGATTGTGAAGAGAGACCAGAGAACTCATCCATCAACAGCTGTTGATGCAACTGGTTAACTTGATTTTCTAGGCCGAGCAATTCCATTTCCATATCCAAATCCCGGGCACATAATGCAGTTTTTAGCCTACTTCCAGGGAGCTGCAATGCAGGTAGAGACAAGTTAAGATTCTTTGGCCACATGCCACTACTTTTGGAAGAGGATGAGGCTGTTGCCATGGGAGACATGGGTGGCGTTGAGACAGTGGGAAGCGGCAAAGATGTCTCGTGAGCTAATGGACTAGAAACCACCATGTCCTCTACAGTGACTGATGAGGGACTAGATGATGGCATTGCTGAGCCTGTGGAAGCATATACAGGGCGCAGCTCCTCAGGCTTATGTGCAAAGAAACAAACTTTCCGTGAGCATACAGTCTCATCCTTGCAAAGTCTGGTCCGATACTGGGCAGGATGCAGCCATGACTCAAAAACACCATGTGCATAATCACATGCATCACCCTTCTGACATGAACCCTTGCGAAATTCAGGACAAGGGACACAGCTGTAAGGATACTTCCTTGGGTCCCTCCTCCTTGCGTTCTCACCTGGATGCACAAATGGGCACTCGGTCCAATCATGGGAATATGCCCTTGAACAAGGCTTGATCTTGAAAGAGTACATTCTAAACTCGTCAGTACCATATATCCCATTGTTAATGTCAGGTAGGGTTACATCAATAGGATATTCTTTCTTCTCGGTTCCTTCTTTCATCAACTGTGGCATTGTCACCAGTTTCTCTTCATCACTTTCGCTTAAACTTTCCCCTCTTAGCAGTGACTCTATCAACTTCTTTCTTGAATTGTATGGAGATTTGAATGAAAAGTTAAGAAGATCAGCAGGTTTATTTTCATTAGCATCAGTGGAATTAGAATCGGCAGATGCATCCAGCAATAGTTTAACAATCTCAACTGAAGAATTTGCACCACCTGCAACAGCACAGTGAAGGGCAGTCACCTTACTGGAGCTGCAAGCCCTGTTGATATCAACTTTCCCAGTTTGGATGATATACTTCAAAACATTGACACTTCCAAACATTGCAGCAATCATGAGGGGTGTTCTCTCCTGGAAACCCATCTTTCTGGACCCAACTTCTCCACCATACCAAAAGCTTGCCTCATCAACATCCAAACCCTTCTCCTCAACCTCGGTTTTGAAGCCAGTAAGATCATCGGAGGCAGATAATTCGAGCAATACAGAGCAGTTACACATGATACCTTCCTTCCGTCTATAAGATTTGTCTTCCAGGAGAATATTTGAGGGGAAAAACTCACTCCTGGAACCACTGCACCTATCCAAGTCCTGCAGCACAGGCAAAAACAAACAGATGCCAAATAAGGAGGAGGAATAGAAGTCTTGGTAAAAATCACATATATATCTTCTGAGAATGGGAGAACACGAGAAAACGTACTAAACTTATAAGTTTTAAATATTATGCTAACTTGGGAAGAATTGTCATTTTTAGTCAAAGATCGACCTCAGAATCAGTATTCTTAAATATCTAAGGTTTAGATCACACAAACGACCAATGAAGCAATGGATCCAGTCGAACACGAATAATCAATTGAAGTAAAAGCAATAAACATTTGGAATCAGCTTCTAAGCCCAAAAGACTTGGTCCTCCAAAATCACCTCTATTGATTACCAAGAACTCCAGCAGAATTCAACAAGAACGTGGAAAGTGTTGAAGAAAAAGTAAAACAAGAGCAAACCCAAAATCAAAGTTTCATTCTTTAACCAAAACCAAGCATAACCCAGCAGGAAAATCCCAAACACTGATAAAGGAAAAGAAAACCAAGCGCAGCAACCACCAAACTAAACATAACCTACAAACTTGTACAAATTGAACAACAAAAACATACCTAAGAGACTTGGGAAGAGAGAGATGTTGAACAAAAGGTGATGCCTTTACTTAACTTGGTAAAAAGAAACAGAAGTTTGTGTGGGTTGGAACTTGTAAAGAGAAGGCCAAGTGTGGGGTTTTTATATATGATGTACGAAACAAGAAGCAGCCAGCTTTGAAGATGAAAAGGAAGGTGTGGGGAAAGCAAAGACTTTTCTTCTGTTCCCATCAGTCTTCACTCAGTGTGCTGGGTCAAAGTCAAAACTTCAAACGAGGGGGTTACTTCCTTGAGGGACTCGTTGATTCTTCTCTCCACCTCCGCCCAAGTCTAGATGAATAGGATCAAATGAAATGCAAATAAAACTTGAACTGGATTTCTCTTGCGGTCGCCTAAGTCCTAGCCATGTAAATAAATTATAAAACATATATTTGTTATTTCAATCGCCTCTCTAATTTAATTATTCACGTAACGCTTTACGTGTTTCGAAAATTAAAGTGTTGCGAAATAATAAAAAAAACTTAATAAGGATAAAAAGATCCTCACAATTCTTTTCTACTCGGAAGAAGAGTAAACCTCTTAACTTCTTACATAATAGGATCAGAAGCTCGTGGACCAAATTGCAAAGAGCGTTGCCCTTAAGTCCACACTTGACCCATTTCTGTTTCCTTTCAGCTCACTTTGGTGGGTCACAGATATTATAATCTGACTCATTCTTCCACGATGATTCTTAGTTTCTTACCCCACAATTATATATAATTTAATCCCCTTGCTATTTTATTAAAAACTTTACCAACTGCAAAAGCAAAACGTCAAAAAATCGGACAATTTCTACCTAAGTCGGCGTCAGCAGGTTTGGTACTAGGTTGTACATCGAATTGATGATTATGAAGGGCTGGCAATTTCGTTGAGAACTAAGAAACCTGGGGTAGAGTGCATGTTTTTATTCTTGAACCTGATCTGGGTCGCCAAGATTACATCGATGCTTCGCTGTCACGTATTGTTCTTCTCATCGAAGCTACAAAATCACATTCATACACAGCTTTACCATATTATATGAAACACATACACCCTTCGTTAGTTTTTACTTTAATATTCTGAACAAACAAGTATGAATGAAATGCTACTTTTGCGAATAACGTGCTCTAATTCTTCAAACTTCAGAATATGGACAATCGCATAGCTAAATATCACTCATCTTATGGCAAATTTTCTAATTCATGCCCTCCCTTTTATATTTAATTTCAACCTTTTTCATGTTTCATTTTTTTAAGTTATTAAAACCATACTGAATAGTGCAAGTCATTATATGATTTAAAGAAAACCCCATAATAAATGTGTGCCAAGTAGCGTATCACATTTTATACCACGAATTGTATTCTTATGGAGCATTAGATTCTACAAATATTAAAGACTACAAGTTTAAACAATCGTAAGATGAAAAGAAAAATAATATAATCAAATGTGGTATGTAAAACGCTTATTGTATTTTTTTTCTTTTTTAAGATTTAGGTGGTGAGTGGAGACACGGCAATAATATTGTAATGATAACCCAGATACCAATTTACATTAACCATGTGGAGTATAAATAGGTATGTACAAGATACGGGTACAAGTATCAGATAAGAATCAATACAAACAATAGATAATGATAAACGCTATCTAAACAAACTAAAATCAGTTTAAGAGATAAGTGAGAACATTTATCCTTATCACCCTCCCGCAAATTGATCATCATGGGGTATGATGGTCAATTTGGTCTTTAAAATATTGAATCTTTGCTTGGGTAATGACTTGGTCAGAATATCTACAATATGATCATTCGAAGAAAGATACCTAACCTATAATTTTCGATTTGCGACTAGATCACGAACATAATGAAAATCAATTTCCAAGTGCTTTGATCTGGAATGAAAAATTGGTGTTGTTGTCAAATATGTTGCGCTGAGATTATCACACCGTAGAACAGGAGTTGTGGCTTGTGCATGACCAAGTTATTGGAGCAAAGAAAGTACCCATTGTAATTTAGATACTGTGGAAGCTAAAGCACGATACTCTACTTTAGTTGAAGAGCAAGCAACAGTTCATTGTTTGCAAGAGCTCCAAGCAATGAGATTTGAGCCAAAAAATATGCAATAACCAGATGTTGATTTTCTGTCATCAATGGAACCTGTCCATTCGACATCACTATAGGCAAAAATCATTGGATTGGAGCTCGGTTTGAGAAGAATCCCATGCTGTATAGTGGAACATAAATAACATAAGATGCGCTTGACAGCTTGCCAATGATTTTAAGTCGGTTGATGCATAAATTGAGATACTTTGTTTACTAAATAACATATATTTGGTCTGGTAAAAGAGAGATATTGCAATCCACCAACAATACTGCGATACAAAGTTCCATTAGAAAAAGGATTGGCATCATTTAACGTTAACTTGGATTGTGGATAGGCAGGAGTAGAAATTGAATTAGCCAAATACATATTAGCTTTAGATAACAAGTCTGTGATATATTTACGCTGAGCGAGAAGAAGGTCTGTAGGTAACCAATTGGCTTCCACACTAAGAAAGTAATGTAGGCGACGTAAGTTTTTTAGCAAAAATCTATCACTTAAAAAAGTAATGATGTGTTGAATATGACCAGAGTTACTTCCAATGAATAAAATATCATCACCGTAAATTAGAAAATATGCTTGAATTCCTGCATTGTTGTAATAATGAAGGGAACTATTGATTTTTGAGTTCTGAAAACCAATAGAGCGAAGTGCTTCAGTAAGACAAAGAAACCATTATCATAGAGCTTGTTTTAAGCCATATAAAGAATTTTTCAACTTGTAAATATGATCTGGATATAGAGAACTGACAAAACCCTGTAGTTGTTGCATAAATATCTCTTCATCAAGGTTGCCATGTAAAAAGGCATTAGAGACATCTGATTGATAGACAAGCCAGTGATGTGATGGAAAGAACAAGTCAAATGGTAGCAGGGTTAATAACAGTACTATAAGTATCCCTATAATCAATACCTGGGCGTTGATGGAAACCTTTTGCAACGAGCCTAGCTTTGTATCGTTCAATAGAGCCATCTGATTTCCTTTTGATTCAATATACTCATTTACAACCAATGACATTGTGAGAAGAAGAGGGAGGAACTAATTCCCATGTGTTATTAGCAATTAAAGCATCCCTTTTAGCAGCCATAGCGTCTCGCCATTTGCTTGATTTTACAGCTTGTTTACATAAGGTGGGTTTAGAGTCTTCAACTTGTGTATGAAAGACATGTCGTTTTAAGGATCTTGTTTAGGAACGAGTGATCATCGGATGAGTTTTAGGTATATCTGATGATATGGAGGCAGGATATGGTACAGTACGGATAACTAAAGATGGAGGAGATAAAGGGTTAGGTGGAGATGATGGAGGAGAGGAAGACTGACATGAAGTTAGAGACTGAGGAGGGATTGAGATTGGAATTTGGTGGAGAGGTTATATTTGGAGTAGGATTGACAGGTAGGAAGGATGGAAGTAAAATGGTTGTTGGTGATGTGTTATGGAAACAGGCACGAGCAGCTTGCTTTTGCGAAAAGTGAAAGACCTGCTTACCAAAATCATATGACGTGAGATAAGTAATTTGGATGTATTAATATCAAGACAAATATAGCCTTTGTGAAGTTTACTCTAGCCAAGAAAAACACAAACTTTAGACTTTGGAGCAAGCTTATTAGGAGCATAAGGCCGAAACCAAGGATAACATAGACATTTAAAAACTTTCATATCTGTATAGTTTGGCAATGAATGAAATAATTTCTCAAAAGAAGAGACATGCTACAGAACATGAGATGATAGTCTATTTATGATATAAATAGTAGTATCAAATGCATAAGGCCAATAAATATTTGGGACAGAGGAATGTTGTAATAAAGAAAGACCAGTTTCAACAGTATGTCTATGTTTACATTCAGTGGATCCATTTTGTTCAGGTGTTTTAGGATAAGCACTACTTTAAGTGATTCCATTCTTAGTAAGGTATGTAGTAAGAGCTTGGAATTCCCCACCCAAATCTAATTGAAACATTTTAATTGGTCTACCAAATTTTTTTTTGAAAATGTGATGAACTTTAATAAAGGTATTGAGGACATCTTATTTTTGTTTGAGAAAATAGATCTAACAATAGCGACTATAATGATCCAAAAATAGAACATATTATTTATTACCATCAATTAAAGGACTAGGTGAGGCTCATCATACATAAGAATAGATTAAACCAAGAGGCCCCTCAATAATAAAGGAAGAGATAGGAAAAGGTAGCCTATGACTCTTACTAACACTGCAAGTATGACATAGACCTAATTGTTTATTAGACATCACAGAAATATTAAATTTATTGAGTGCTTAAAGAATCGTACGAAACGAGGCATGACCCAAATGTTCATACCATGTTGAGAGAGAGCAACGCAATGCAAGCTTTGAAGGAGTGTGATCATAAATAGGTGCAGGAAAGATAGAATAAAGTCCACTGTCATTCGGCCCTGTAAGTAGCAAATTCCTCCTGGGGATATCCTTAATTTCAAAATGAGAAGGAAAAAATTCAATAGACATATTATTAGCGTTAGTGAAGGAAGAAATATAAAGTAAATTATGACGAATATCAGGAACACAAAAAATATCCTATAAGTAAAAAACAAAATTCTTAGACTAGCAGGAAGATAATTCAGAATGAGTGATTGGTAAGGAATTACCATTGCCAACTTTGACGTGATCTTGTCCCTGGTAATCAGAATTAATGGTTAGATTTTCAAGATTAGGAGTAATATGATTAGTTGTGTCAGTATCTATGATCCACGACTGAGGTTGGTTGGCTGAGAAGAGGTGTTGGCATAGTTGATGTATAACTGACGTTGGGTTGGCTGAGATGAGGTGGTTGCATAGTTGGAGGCTGGTTTAAGAGTGGTGGACACATTAGCTTTATTGAATTTCAAAGAAGAACAATTCTTAGAGAGATGGCCAAAACCATGACAATTGTAACAAGTAATTTGGGTAGGATCTGATTGCCCAGGCCCTTGCAAATGGGGTTGATGCTAAAGAGAATAATTTGGAGTAGAAATTAGAGGTCAGATAGATGAATTAAAATGAAAACTTTTACCTTGTCCGTGATATCGTCCTCCCCAACCCTTTGTATTTCCTATGTTGAGCAAAGAATAAGATTGAGTTGTGGCTATAAAGGCTATTGGAAGGCCTATCTAGGATGAGTTTTCAACATTGCAACTAGCTTCTTCACTTAGTAATAAGCCATAAAGATCATCAAAATTAATAGCATCAAGTCTGTTTTCAAGAGAGCGAACAAAAGGACGGTAGGTTCGAGTCCATTAGTAACTACCTAAACCAAATCATCATCAGGCGTAGGACTGCCTAAGGCTGCTAACTGATCAAACATAGCCTTCGCATGTTGAGTATACTGAGCAGTTCTTTCATACTGCTCTTTTTGGAGCTTAAAGAAATTAGTTTTAATGGTACGAATCTAGGCTTTAAAACCTAAGGCATAGGATGCTGCAAGCTTTGTCCAAACATTCTTAGCACAAAAGACGCCAACAATTTATGGAATGAAGGTTTCAAAGATGGAGCCAATGATCCAGCTCAATACCAACTGATCACGTCGAAACCAAGTGGAATATTGAGGATTTGGGTCTCCCTCAGCAGTGGTTCGTGATGGTGGAGTAGAGTTGCCGTCAATGTGTGAATCCAAATCGTAGTTGTGAAGCAATGGCATTATTTGTGCTTTCCATAGGAGATAACTAGTGGAGTTCAACTTGATTGGGAGCTGGTGAGATATGTTTGGTAAAGTGGCTCTAGTGGAGGTAGGTGAGATGGAGATGGTTGAAGCAACAATAGGTTGATTTGATGTCGTGATGGACAACTGGCTGTTAGGCCGTAAAGACTTCTCTAAATTGATGAAGGCTGAAAAAAATCAAATGAAGGTAGGTGGGTGTAAAGAAAAAGGCTTTGATACCATGATATTGTAATGGTAACCCAGATACTACTTTACATTAACCATGTGGAGTATAAATAAGTACGTACAAGATATGACTACAAGTATCAGATAAGGATGAATACAAACAATAGATAATGATAAAATCTATCTAAACAAACTAAAATCAGTTTAAAAGATAAATGAGAATATTTATCCTTATCAGACAGGACATCTCACATCCGTTTGTTGCTTGCTTTTGGTTTATGGGTAGAATACCACCTAAATCACTAATTTTCTCTTTTCAGGAGGTGTAACCTGGGCATTAGCAAATAGTTAGTCAGTAATATCTCAAACAAGGGAAGTTGATTTGCATGTGCATGCGGAGTTCCAAGACTTGATTAAGTTATCCTCCTCTATATGTAATATGGTTTTCAGCTTTAGAATGACTCTTTGTAGAGGTGTTAGGCACTCGTTATTTCCTAGTAAATGGAACAAATAGTGTTCAGATTGTTTTAAGTTTTGTAATGCAACTATTTCCTCAAAGCTCAGAAGACTAGGCCACAAACTTTCTTAAGAATCTAATCCAATTACCAATTCTCCTTTATTTTATAAGAAATATGGTTTGGCGTTTTATCCCATATTTTTTGTATCCCCATATTAAATTTGCTTTAGGGTTTTTCCTTATTTAATAGTGTACTAAATCTTGACCATTAATTTAGTACTTAATGGACAAACAAGATTTAATATTAACAAGTATATAAACTAGTCATCTCTCTACCTTAAAAAGTACAAACAAAACAAATATAGAAAGAACGTTTTCGACTATCCATCAAGCCATTTGATATAGAAAGAGGGTTAAGGGAGGGAAACTAGTTCATGATTAATTGAAAGCTCTCTCTACATCATCACAAATTCTGTTCAAGGTAAGTGATTTATTCCTTTCATCTATGTGGTTATTATTATATTTAAGATCATAATGGGCACGAATGACTTATGTATAATTCATGATTTATATATGATTTACGTCCTTGATGTTTGAATATTAAAGTGCAAAAACTTACATGTGGTATCAGAGCCCTGGATTTTAATAGATGATAATCCTTAGACTATTGACTTGATGATTGTTTCAATTATGATGTTTATATAAAATTATGATTTTAGTTTTTATATAAAGAATAATTTTCCTTAAAATAATATGTTGGGACCGGACCTCGGAAGCCGGACCCCAACCGAAAAACGAAACGGAAATGAAGAACAAAAGCGAACAAATCATATCCGAAGCGAAATCAAAGAAACGGATTACAAATTCAAAGGATCGAAAGCAAATCAAATTCGAATCGAACTGAAACGAATTTTCGACACCGACATCCGTGAATGAATATCTCAGAAAAGACTTTAGGAAGCGTCGCGTCGACGCTTTGGAAACCCTAAGACTAATCCAATCCGAAATCCGTGTACATTTTTTTTCATTCTTATTAATCCTTTCATCTTTGTTCCATCTGATATACATCAAAATCATATAATGTCCCCACTGGAAATTTTCAACCACTCTAATCTCACTATCCTTTGCCATAATCTCAAATCACATGATTTGCTCTAAATCATGCATAACTTACTCGTATCTTTAAAACTCTTAATCTTATTTTTCTTCTAATTCTATCTTTG
>JANVCL010000212.1:17743907-17755277 GCA_026546855.1 Erythroxylum incrassatum | reverse complement strand
AAAGTTTAATTGAAATTAATATTTAATTTCAATTAAATTACTAAAAATGTCCTAAGCTTATTATAAATAGGCTTAAGTTCTATGTAGCTAGCACTACATGTTTAACCCTTTCTATAAAAATTACAGAGTTCTCTCAAACTCATTCTGTGGATACCGTTAGAGGCCGGATACTTGTGCGGCTACAGTGGTTGAGACGGATCGATTTCGGAAACGATTCGAGGGATGCATCAAAATAAAAATCAAGCTTCGGAATAAGGTACGAATTAAATTTTCGCTTTATTTTGCTTCGGGTTAATCATTTTATAGAATTAAATAGATCTTGGTTTTCGGGAAATCAAAAATCACAGAAGAGTTTCGTGATTATTCCGCTGCGATCGGATCAGATCCGGTCAACATTTTCCAACAGTGGTATAAGAGCAAGAATTTATTTCTATAATTTGGTTAAATTATTTGCGTGTGATTGATCTTTATATTTTGGAATTGATTATTACGAAGAGTTCGTATGATAAAACCAGAAACCGTTCTCTCTGCCCCTTGAATAAGCTACTGCTTCTTCCGCTTGTTAAACCCTTCTCTGTACAAAACTCTGTCATACGTCCGTTCTTCTAAAATCGAATTGCCGAATATGCAAAAGAGGACATGGTTTTGGTGGACAACTTGGAGGCTAGCGTTATCTGGAGGTTAATGTAGAGACGTTAACAGTGAAGATAACCATCAACTTTATTTGCCCCATCAATGTCGTTCATCAAAAGGGATAAGCACTCATCACCAACAGCTCTCATTAGCCTATGGCAAAGGATGTGGTCATCTTTATTCAAGTCATAGGTAAGTGGTGTGTTGCGTTGTAGTCTGACCATTGAATGGGTTTTGGAAACCCACAAGGGTTAAGCATGCGTGAATACGCATGAAGGGCTTTAACCATAAGGTTGAAACGTTCGACTCCATCTAGTGTTTGCGCAGAACATGGGAAGCAAGACAACCACTACTTTAATTGTTCACAAAAATTCTTGGAGATGGTGGCAACGTGCAAGCTGTTGGGGAAACGTGGGTCAGCTGGAGAATAGATGGCGGCGGTGACGAGCTTCTTTGAGCTTAGGGTTTGAGACTAATGTAGACGTGTTTGGTTACAAGGATAGAGTTATTCCAAGGGTTGGAATAAAGAGTGTTTGGTAACGAGCATAAAGATATTCTAGTATTAGAATAAGGGTTATTTGGACGTGGAATAAGGTATTCCAAACCTAGTTTTGGGTTTTTGTTTAGTTACTAGATTAAGTTTGACTTAAACTTAAAAGGGAATTATTTAAATTAGGAATAATGTATTCTTAATTTAATTAAATTTTAAACATAATTTTAAAATTGTTTTAAAATTCAAAAATCAATTCTAAAGGTAATTATTTTTCTTAATTTGATTAAGATTAATAATTATATTGATTTCTAATTAATTTTAAAAAAGTAGTTTCTAAAATTAGAATTAATTATTTCAATTAGATTGAAATTAATTAATTAGACTTCTTCAAATTAAGAAAAATGTTTTCTTAAATAATTAAGAAAGTTGTTTCTTAATTAAATTTATTTATTTCAATATTGATTGAGATAAATTAAATTTATAATTTTATTTGTTTAGAGAATTATTATTTTATTTATTTAGAAATTGTTTCTTTATTTATGAATAATAAGTTTCTTGATATTTAGATAAAGTATTTTTCTTGATTAAAATTTGAAAAATGTTTTAATTTATAATTAAAAAATGTGTTTTCTTTAATATTTTAAAAATAGTTTTCTAACTTATTAAAGAAATATTTTCTAATTAGTCAAGAAATAAATCTCTAAATATATAATATATAATATATAATAACTTTCTTAATTAAATTTAGAAGTGTTTTATATAATTTTGAAAGTAGTTTCCTTTTAATATTAGAAAATAGTTTTCTAATTAAAGAAAAACAATTTCTAATGAGATTAGAAATAGTAATTTCTAATTAGATTAGATATAGTTTTCTAATTAGATTAGAAAGTGTTACTTATATATTTTTGAAAAAGGAGTTTTTCTAAATTATAATGAGTAAAAAGAACAATTTATTGAAAATTATTTTTTCAATTAAATTTTGTTAAAGGAGTCAAGACAAATTGGAAATAGTTTCCAATTGGACTTGAAAATTTGTTTTCAAATCAGATTAAATTTCTATTTGGAATAGGAATTTAATTTATTTAGGAATCAATAGTTTTAATCTAATTTAAATTTTCCAAGGAGTTGGAAATGTTATTTTAGATTATGAAGATCATTAACTAGAATCAATCAAAGCTTGACATTTTATGCATATAATTTGATTATGAGTGCATAAGATGCATATATATATATATATATATATTTGGTTCTTAGAACGTCGCTAGATGCGTGGTGGATTTAAGTACTTGGATTTTGCCTTACTTTCAACTTGAGTCTTATATTTTTATATCTTATTTATTCAAATCCAAGGGGTGTTGATGGTGGTCCAAAAGCTTCTCCATTTTCTTCCAATTCAAGGAGAGTGAAATCTATGAGAGTTTTTATCTCATTTCGAGAATTTCGAATAAATTCCAATATCTAGATTTGTTTAGACATGAAATACATGATTGCTTTGTAATCTGGTCTTCTCATCTAGATATCTTTATTATTTTCCAGTTCAGTAGAATATTGTAATCGTAATTCATTTATCAGGTTATTGATGCTATCTTTTGAGCTTAAATCTAACCGAACTAAGTGTTCTCCATATGCTTCAACGTTCATTGGTGGGTGTAAGAAATTTCTTAGATCCATTCTATAGACATCACAGATAGAACATAGAGCATAGGTCTAACACGCTACCTTACCTAGGTTTCAGGTTGACCAAAATATTGTCGGGTTATACCCCGGAGCTTTTACCGAGCGTTTCAGCCCCAACCTTAATCCTTGAACGTAGAATCAAGGTAACTCATCTGTAGTCCCTTCATCAATACTCAGCACAGCTTTGTTTCGTTTCCTACCTCAAGGCGTAAGAAAATAGGTAAAGGAGTGTGAAGGGGTGGGTGTATTACTCTAAGTGTGTTTGCGATTCACAGAATGAAAATAAGAAAAGAGAGTATATATATGTATATATATATATATATATATCAAAAATATATTAGGTACATGATTGTATGTTTTATATGCATAATATTTTACATGCAATTTTATATTTGATGAGACGAACAAGATTAGATCACTCATTAAAATATTAAGTACAAGTTAAAAATGTGATTATTGTCTTCCATTGTTATAAGAATAAAGCAGAGTTCTATTTATTGTAGGCTTGGTGAGCAAACTCAAGGCCATTTTAACCCAAACATGTTTAGTCTTATGATAATGGGTTTTACTTAACTAAATTTGTGTGATTTGGATGAGCAAACTCATGATCACATTAATTTAGAGGAAGGGTTAGGAACAATATATTAGATATGTTTTGACAAGAGTTGTCACCTAACGGATCTAGGAGTCATATGAGATGTGATTGACAAAGTTGTTTTCTACCTAATTTAGGTCTAGTTGGTTTGTTGAGCAAACTCAATATCAATTATATTTGAATGGGATCTTAGCCCACTAGAAAGATTAGAGTAATCTTTCCCAATAGTAGTGAGGGCTATTATTTCTAATAAAATAGTGGGAGTAACCAAATACATGATTAAAGTCCTAATCTTATTTGGTAGTCATTACATATAATTGATTACTTGTTTCTCTTACGCGTATATTTTGTTCTTAATGGAATCTACCTTATTTATTACAGTTGATACTAAGTTAGTGAACCCAAGTTCTTGGACACAGGATATGTTTGAGAAAAGTCCTCAAAAGTTAGATGGAAAATTGTATGTTCATTAGGCAATTTTATTATAATCCCCATTGAGGATATGGAGACAAAGTTATAGAGATATGTCAAAATCATATTGATGACAAAATGTATTGACATTTTGAGTTGACTAATGTCTTATAAACTTTGACGATGACATGTAAGATGTATGTCAACACTATGGTAGCAAAATGCAAAGGGTTACATGGATTAGGGCTGAAAGGTATAGTACCTTGTTGAAATTATTTCATTTAATTTAGCCTACTAAAAGCATAATTGTGGACTACAATTAAAGGCTTAGCAACAATATGATAATAGTTGTCATTAAAAGAAAACAATTGCATAATTTTTCTTACCTATATGTGATATGATAGAGATCATATGTATTTCTAATTCATGCTTATAAGTATTTGATACTGAATTTAGATTCAAAATTATTGTAATGTTCAGTGCATGGTTAGAAATAGATTGTTAAGTCAAAGTAGTTGATCCAAGTTTATGCAAATAGTTTGTATATGTATTGGACCAAAGGAGACTTATGCTTAATATAAATGGCAAGAATAAAAAGTTGGATAAACGAGACAATCCTTTATGTCATGTTGGTTAAATTAACAAAATGAGAATCATAAAGTTACATATAAGGATACGAGTATCCTTTTGATTATGAATCATATAAAACTTGTCAAGTTGAAAATTAATGAAATTAACCTTTGGTGAAAGGATAATGATGGTATTGAATTGTTAAATCTTATACATGTGATGTGTTGGATATAATAATAATTCATAAAATGGATAATACTTATATTTCATTAGATTACTAATGACTTTCTATGATATAGTCATATGTGTTAAATGAAATAATGATTTAAAATTTTGAAAAGTTCAAGTTGTTTAAATTTAAGTAAAAATAAATCATTGAGCATGCTAAATCACTTCAATGAGATCGTTGTGATAAGTTTTAAATTTTCGGTTATCTACAGGGAACGGGATTCTTTAGTGAATTCCTTCACAACTAAATTCATAAGTGTATGGTTTTATGTAAGAAGTAAAATACAAAATGAGATATTGTATGATGCAATAGTATTTCTTTTGTAGCAATGCCTGGTACAATGACTTACCTTCTATAGTTCCAATTAAATCAATTAGCAAGATTTCATATTAGATATGAAACGTTAAGTCTTTAAAATAGTTAAAGCTAATGATTTAAGGATGTGATGCTTAGCTGAAGCATATAATATCCATTTACTTTAGAATTAAATTGAGTAATAAAGTGTTATGAGATATCCAAAAGGTTGGATATAATCTTACAGACCCATTAAACAAATTGATTGATTGGACAACAATTCTCAAAATAAGTAGTGGGAGTAAGAAGGAATTTAAAAGGTTCAAATCTCATAACATTACATCTAATTGGAACTAATGCCTTTAATGTTACATTTGATGTATAGTTGAAAGGCTACGAGATGTTGAAAGATTCACTTTTATGATGAATCCAAAGAGTTTGCTTTGGAGAAGAATGTGAATTTATAATATCTACAAGAGGGCTAGTGGGAGTATAGTTGTCCTCTTTAGTGGGACTATGTGGAGACATATTACTCAGAGAGAACAAAGTTATAACTTTCAATTGTCGAATACATAATTTTCAAAGAACAACTCTTATTGGATATGAAAAGGTAACAACTTAATTATGAGAATTAGATCTATAGAGATAGATTGGATGTTGTTGACTTATTCTAAGTCCAAGTACATAGATAATTTACTAAAGATGTTTAATATTTAAGATATCAGATACTTGTGAAGTATTAAAGATATTCATTACTCTATGTGTGAGTTGATATTTGAGTTCAAGATGATAAGGATATAACTTTAAAAGTAAATCCTAATTAAGGTTTACTTACTTAAAACAATATCATTTAGGATTGGAAAAGTTCCAATGTAACAATTGGTTGCTAATTAAGCCATCGTTTAGTGGAAATGATTAATTAGATCAACAAGTTATTTACTGAACTTGATATAGTTTCTTTGCATTGTTCAAGACAGTAATGTACTGTAGAACATTAGAACCATTGGGATTGCATAAAGAGCTAATGTCTCATCAAAGATCCAAGTGTGTTTAGGCAAATTTTCTTAATTATGATGATAATTAAGATGGGGGTTGTAAGATTTAATAAAGTGTCTCACTATAGAGAATCTTGTAGAATTCTCTTATTAAGCCACTACTGCAGTAGTAGAATAATCATCATATGGTGATATGGTATGATATACTTAAACGATTGATTTAGTGCAAGTGAGAGATTGTTGTTTTATGCCCTACAGCCAATCGTTTTGGTTGTAATTTAGTGACAAATTATTTAAAGGCATTCTTTATCTGATAAAGTCCATGGTATAATTGTATAGTACAAATGAAATTATAATGAGATTATAATAATGAGATTCATATTGCCTTTATGTATTATTTCTAAATGTTCCTAGTCATTGTTCTATTAAGATTGGACATTAATAGAACGCAAAAAGACTAGCACATATTTTTTTTTCTTATGAAAGAAGTAGTCGATCTCATAGGCTAAGGTATAGAGATGCTTAAATAAACATGTGGGTGCTTGCTAGTGAAAAAGTTCACTGAACAGACCCGATATGAGAAATCCATTTGGAACATTACTGATATGTCTATGGAATTCTCATTGTGATGATTGTATAAGTGATCCTTTAACTTGAGGTCATCAAAGTTATCTTATACGGGGATTGTTATGTTTTGATACTACTTATAATCTATTTAATCATAGGTCGTTTAATCAGTAATCATTGGATGTAACATGTACTATATGGAGATAGTTGAGTGATTAAGATAGGATTCATCACCCTAGAGTAACTAGGAAGAATGTTTTTTTGTTCTTGATTAGTACTAATTCAAGAAATCCTTGGCCAAGGTAAAATGATGCTTTGTAAATAGTTTAAAAATGTCCTTAATATAATTGATAGCTAATGGCGGTGACATTTGTTTCATGCTCTATGTCTAATCGGAACATTGTATGATGAAAGGATTGAATTATACAGAAAATTATGCACAGAAAGGTTAGTCAAAACCACTTTGACATTCCTAAATATTTGAGTGGTCGTGATCGTGATGCGTTGCTAGGTACCAATCTTAATCTATGATTATAAATTGTTTAATTAGAGAATTAAAGATAAATTAAAAGGATTTTTAATTTATCTAATTTTAATTATAAATTAAAATTATATTTTATAATCATTGCCAACATATTTGGGAACCCAATGGGTCTCACATATAGAAGGGTTAAAGAGAGTGAAGTTAATTTAATCAAGTTGGACTTGATTGTAAAGTTTGAGAAACTTTATATTTAAATATGAGATATTTAATAAATAAGAATCAATATGAGATATTAAATCTTATATGGGAATAATTGGTATTTAATTAGAATTATTTGTAATTCTAATTAAAGTTTAATTCAAAGTAGAATTTAATTTGCATTTTATAAGTAGGCTTAAGCTCTATAGAGCTAACACTTCTGGTTTAACTCTCTCTGTAAGAGTTATAGAGTTCTCTCAGCCTATTCTGTTGATACCGTTAGAGGTCGGACACTTGTGCGACTACGGTGGTTGAGACGGATCAGTTTCAAAAACAGTTGAAAAAATACGACAAGACAAAGATCAAGTTTCGGAATAAGATAAGAATTAAATTTCCACTTTATTATAATTTACTTTGATCATTTTATAGAATTAAATAGATCTTAGTTTTTGGGAAATTAAAAGTCACGAAAAAGTTTTATGATTATTCTACTGCAGTCAGGATCGGATCCTGACCCGGTTTCCTAACACTTCTGAAGTTTGATCATTTTTCTTGTCATTTCCTTCAAACCATTTTTTTAAAAGCACATAATTGTCTGACTTGTAACAATATCCATAAAACATATTGAGAAAACTCTAAAAGTATTATAGAAGCTAGGTAAAGAGTGCTAGCTCCCTTGGAATCTAAGTTGATTTATAATAGGTTTGGATATCTTAGTAATTTAATTGAAATAAAATTCTAATTTTAATTAAACTTTAATTAGAATTATAAATAATTCTATTTAATACCAATTACATCCAAACAAAACTCAATATCTCATATTGATCTTTATCTAGTAAATACCTCATACTTAATCATAAACTTTCTCAAACTTTACAACCAAGTCCAACTTGATTAAAACACTTTTCTCTCTTCAACCCATTATTTGTCTACGAACCATTAGGTTCTCAAATATGCTGGCAATGGATATAAATAATAACTTTAAATCATATTTAGGAGTAGATAAATTAAACTCCTTCAATTTAATTTTATTTCTCTAATTAAACAATTTATATCCATAGATCAAGATTGATATCTAACAACGCATCATGATAACATAAACATTTAGGAATGTCAAAGTGTCTTAACTAAACTTTCTATGCATGATTTTTCATATAATTCAATCATTTTATCATACAATATTCTGATTAGACATAGATCATATAAATAAAATCTACTTTATTTAAGTCCAATCATGTTAGTTCACCACCATTAGTAGGTGATTCAATTAATGACATTTGTAAATTATTTTACATATTTTCATTCCATGTTGGCCAAGGATTTCCCTAATCATCACTAATCGAAAATAACAGAACATTCTCCCTAATTACTTTATGGTGGAATCCTTTATTGATCACTCAACTACATCTATATAATTTATGTTATATCTAATGACTACCGAGTGAGCTATCCTTGATTAGAATATGTCATAAGTAATATCAAAACATGGCAATCCCTATATGAGATAACTTTAAAGATCTCAAGTCAAATGATCATTTATACAATCATCATAATGAAAATTTTCATAAACATACAAGTAATGTTTCAAATAGATTTCTCGTAAAGGGTCAGTTCAATGAAATCATTCTCTAACAAGCACCTACATGTTTATGTAAATATCTTCATAATTTAGTTTATAAGATTGATTACTTCGTTCATAAGGAAAAACATAAAGTGTGTACTAATCTTTTTAAGTTCTAATTAATATCCAATCTTAATAGAACAATGACTATGAACAATTTAGAGATAATATATAAACGTAATGAATCTCATACGTATAATCTCATCATAACTTTATTTGCAATGTATATGTATAAGATTAAAAAATGCTTTGAATTGTTTTGTTACTAAACTACATTCAACCAATTGACTGTAGGGTATAAACAAACATATATACACATCAAGTTGGACTATAAGGTCTGAGGAGGTCGAGTAATATACAACCTTACCCGTAATTAGTAAAGAGGCTCTTTCCAAAATGACATATTAATGAATATTTTTAAAATGTCTTCACTTTTAAGTCATCACTAATTTATGGCCATTTTCTCCATTCTTCTTCAAAATAAGCCATTTCATCTGTTGCTATTGACAATCTCTCCTTTTTTATTCAAATTCTTTTTCACCAACTATTGTATTCATCTACGTCTCATAATTTTTTTCCCTATCAAAAGAATCAAATTCCCCTTTTATTTGAATAAATAGAAAATGAATAAATTTACTAACTTTGGCTTGTCTCTTTCCCTTTAGTTCCCTTTTTTTTTAATTTCACCGTAACAGTCTTCTGAAGAAGCTTGAAGATCTCGTCCCTATCAGTGGAAGACCCATTTTCATCGATATCTATTGTTGTTCTTTGCTGTGACTAGTCAAACCCATCCTTCTCCAATGATATGTCGTGTTCATTGTTACCTAAAATTGTAGCTAAGACTTTAAAAGGTTTGGTGAGTTTTATTATAATTTTTGTGTTCCATTGCTTTTTCATAAGACTGTTTTGACTTTTTTAGAGACATAGCTAAATAAATTCTCTCTTTTCTAGTTTAAGTCAAACTTAGACTCACATCTAGACAACCCATATTCTAGAATTAGAAAACACACTCCTCTTCGTTGGTTTATTTTTTTGCCAAACACACCCATCTTCATCATAAATAACCCTAATTTCACAAACAAGATGAAACCTTAGTTGCCACCTTCTGCAAGGCTACCGTCGTCATGCAATGTCACTGCCCAAGTGGCCCTAGTAACACCGATATCATTGTTGTTACCTGTTTTCAACTTTTTCAAGATGTCACTCACTAGCTCAATGGCATTTCATGCCACCGCCAAGCCTTGCATCTGCTAGCTATCACCGTTGGTGACTTGCTACAACCACACTAACGAGCATCTCGCCATCCAGTCTTCTTCAACGATGTCTATACGACCACACCAGCCACCACACTTAAAGCCACTTGCTTTTTCAAACACTAAGAATGCCTCTGTCCAATTTCAGTCACCAGCCTCGCTTGGTGTATAAGTTTTCTAAACACGATGCCATAAGCCATCACCATCACGTATCTTTTACTCCAACCGCCACAATGTATTAGTTTATGTTCTTCAGCCATTCGATTTAGTTGTAGTTTAGTGACAAAATGATTTTAAAGCATTATTTATCTTGTATATTTTTATATGTTTGTGATAAAGACCATAGGATAATTATAAATTACAAATAAAATTATTATGAGATTCATATTATATTTATGTATTATCTTTAAATTATTCCTAGTTATTGTTCTATTAAGACTAGAAATTAATAAAATGTAAAAAAAATACATGTTTTTCCTTATAAAGGAATAATCAATCTCATCGACTAAATTATAAAGATACTTAAACAAATAGGTTAATGCTTGTTAGAGAACAAATTTACTGAACTGACTTCATATGAGATATACATTTAAAACATTTACTTGTACGTTTATGAAAATTCTTATTGTGATGATTGTATAAATGATCATTTGACCTGAGATCTTCAAAGCTATCTTATATAGGGATTCCTATGTTTTGATACTACTTATGACATATTCTAATCATAGGTAGTTCAGTCAATAGTCATTAGATGTAGCATGAATTAGATGGAGGTATTTGAGAAATCAAGATAGGATTTATCACCCAAAAGTAATTAGAGAGTGTTTTGTTTTACTTGATTAATATTGATTCGAAAAATCCTTGACTAAAGTGGAATGATGTTTTGTAAATAATGTACAAATGTTATCAAATGAATCAATAACTAATAGGGAAAACTAACGTGATTGGATTCAAAATAGAGTAGACATTAATTTCATACTTTATGTTTAATCGAAACATGATATGATGAAACGATTGAATTATACAAGAAAATTATTAATGAAAAGGTTAGTCAAAAATACTTTGATATTCTTAAATATTTGGGTAAGCATGACGTGTTACTAGATGTCAGTTTTGATCTATGAATATAAATTGTTTAATTAGAAACTTAAAGATAAATTAAAGGAATTTGATTTATCTAATCCTAAATATGAATTAAGGTTATAATTTACATCAATTGCCAATATATTTGGGAACCTAATGGATCTCAAATAAAGAACTGGTTGAAGAAAGAAAAGATATTTTAATCAAGTTGGACTTGATTGTAAAGTTTAAAAAACTTTATGATTAAATATGAGATATTTAATAAAT
>JANVCL010000212.1:17691622-17714442 GCA_026546855.1 Erythroxylum incrassatum | reverse complement strand
TTTTCTAATGACATCAAAATCATTCAATTTGGTTTAGTATTCTAACAGTTATACACCAATCATTCCGAACTACTCTTATACTAAAACATTATCCTGCGCTTGACTTCCATCCAAAAATTGATATTCTTAGAGACTGAATTAGAACTTTATTTCATCAAACAATTCGTAGCCTTATCTCTCTAGTTTACTCCAAATCAAAAATCATCTTATGTGGATAACTGGAGATCAAATTATGGCTAAAACACCAGAGCATACTCAAGGAAAATTTTTCAACTGCACTTTTCAGCTTTTAATTCCCAATATTTCACATACAATAGTTTTACTTCCAAGAAAAGTTTAGGGTCCAACAGAAATCGGTGGTGAAAATGGAAGAGAAAACCTATGTGAAAATTGTCCCTATGGAACCCCGAAGGGAACCTTGGGTGGTGAGGTCGTGAATTCTTTTTTTCCTCTCTATAATCGCCTGTCTTTTCTCGAATGAATGATCTCCCAATAGTCGATGGAATATTGATGTATATATATGTAGGCACTCTGCGCTCGTCCAAAAATAGATTTCTTCTCAAATTTGGTTGCTGGGTCAGGTACGCACAGTATGAGAATTTTCTACTTTTAGTTCGGGTGCTCGACTGTTCGCCGCAACGAGGAAGGAGCTGCACCGCCACGTGTACTTCTTGGATTGCTCGCCACGGCAGAACAATTAATCGACGCCGCGACGCATTGCTGCCTGATGGTGCGCCACGGCAAGATAATTAGTTTTCGCCGCAACGTGCCTTCTTCTCTTTGCGCCACGACGTGCGTTGAGGACCTCACGCCCTGTTGACTCTTCCGATCTTTTGACTCTTTTTTTTCCTACAATATAAAATAACAATTTGCAATATCAATTGTCCTTAGACAAATTATAATGCAATTAATGTCAATGTGCAACAATTTTACTAGCAAATTGCATAAAATGTAAGCTAACCATAAAGGACTAATTTAAACACAAAATCACTAAGTAAGAATAAAAAATATGTTAAAAACCATGAAATTGCAGCCAATTTATATGATAAACTTGGGCTCAATCACTGTGCCTTAAAATATGATGCAATTTACACGTATCAATAACTTAAAGAACTTTTGTTTAGGGAGAAGACATGTGTGTAGTTGTTATAAGAAAAGACAAATAAGAAACAGTACTAAAAATGTAAACCATAGTTTGCTATATCTATTGAGATAAGATATTAATGAATTTCATTAAGCTAAGGAGAATAAATTTTGATTGTGTCACCCTCCAATTGATGAGTTGTCTTATTCCTTTTTGGTTTGTCTAAATTTTATAAAATTGTTGACTTTAACTATAATTAATATTTAAAACACAAATAACCATTTACAAACTAATCTTTATATTTGAGAAATGGCTTTTGCCCTTTGCCAACCCCCTCCCCCCAACTTATATCTTTTACAAAACCTTTATATTTACTTGATGTGTTATGATAATTTCTTAAGCATTAGGCTCATTAAGTTTAATGATATAAATAGTTATACTTAAGCTAATTATTGGTGCAAGATTGCTTACTATTGTTGGAAAGGATGTTGTAGGAAGAGTACAAGTCATAATCTTTTATCCAACATATGAAACTCTTGAAATCAAGGGAGGAGAGAAAGGAGTAGTTGCTGTATATAATTATTCATCAATCCGCTAGCTCAAAAAATTATAAAGAAAGAAAGAGGAAATAAAATCTAAGAGGAGTAACATTTAGTATTGACATTAGCTTACCATTAAAAAATTGAAAATATGTATCCAATTATGCTCTATTTTTAACTTCTAAAAGAAACCATGCTCCCTTTTTTATTCACTTTGTCCATTACTAAATGTTGTAAAGCTAAGTTCCTATATCTTTCATTAAATTAGATTATAAATGCTTTTTGCATTTACAAAATAGAAAGATATAGTATTCACCAAATTCCAAAAGTCATTTCTCTTAGAATTTGTAGCATTGTCTTAGATATTATAATACTATAAACAAAAGAAGTCAATGTTCGCAAATTCAATGCTCTTGGCCCTTCAATTTAGTGATTTGCATAGTAGTTCCACATGCTATTTTTCTTTACATCCTCAACTTTTCCTTTGTATTATCCTAATAAAAATAATACAAAAATAATTAAAAGGTACAACAATTTTCAAATTAAGTTCAAAATCCAAAGGTCTTTGCGATTGCTCTTTACCTCTATTGAGTTATTACTCCTTTTTCTATTGGTGCTTGATATTCCTCATCCCTTAAAGTCCTATATCCATAGAATGGTATCTTTCATTTGTTTGGCTTTATCATTCGTGATGGTCTCAATGGATTAATAGTGAAACTACTTACTTGGTTATCATTTGACGTCTACATTTGAAATTCTCCATTGTTATTTCTCTTCCTTGTATAAATAATCATCGTATAAATGAAAAAATAGTTAACATAGTTTAAGACATATAATTGAGAGATAAATAAAAAAAATTTAAAGTTACTCTCAAACTTTTAGGCCTATAAGTTACAATTTGTTTTGACACACATTTCGTTGGACATATGCAAATTTTTTTGTCTATGTTAGAGGCATATTTGGTAAGTCCTTTTCACTCCTCTCCTTGAAAATTTGTTTCCTTTATGGAATTTTTACCTTTTTTTTTACTTTCATGACATTTTTCTTAATGAAGGTGGAAATGGTGGATCATATTTGGTTTTTAAGCCATAATGCCTCTCCTTAGACTAGCTCCATCATTTATTGGTAAACTTGTAGATATTTATCATTTATAAACTAATCTGACACATATTTGTTAGGTTATTCATAACAATGACATGTGACAAGTTCCCAGGTCTGATTTTTTACCATGGCCTTCATTTCCTCAACCGTAGCTTCTTTCCATTAGGCATTTTCCATTACTTCTCTCAATTATGTGGAATATACACAAAGGAAACAAACAAGAGAAAGGCTTTATAAGAGGGAGATAGTGAGTCATAAGAAACAAAGTTAGAAATTGTTGCATAGTGCAAGTTCTAAAATCTTTTCAAAGGGCAATAGTCTTATCTAAATCATCAGGTAAATCATATTCTAACTCACCAGTGTTTTTGAGATAAGAGGATGGAATAGATAGCATGATGGCTTTTTCTGTCATATTATCTTGAGTATGTATTTAAATCTGGTTTTTCTAAGTGCCTACTTCTATCCTCCTAAACCAATTTAGTTTTATCACCATAAATTGTTCTCTCTCCTTATATGACATTATCTATAAATATAGAGTCAAGCAACACCTCTTCACTCTCATTCTCCCCCCTGAAGAGGAGATTGATGTGTAGTGAAATAGGGCTTATACTCCAAAAAAAGTGACGCCCAAACTTACAATGTATTTCTTAGATGAGGTCTGATAACATTTATATCCCTTTTATATAGGAGAATATCCACCAAACATATACTTCAAAGCTCTAGGTTCTAACTTGCCTACATTTCGAGTATGAACAAAGCAAATAGAGCTAAATTCTCTTAGAGTTACAGTATATGAATATTTACCTTGCAATATTTCTACAAACCTTTTAAAATTCAGAATCTAAAGTGGCATTTTGTTGATAACATAAGTAGCTAAAAGGACTGCATCACCCCAATATCCCTTTGGAAGGTTCATGGTGAACATGAGTGACCGAGCTACCTCTAAAACATGTTTGTTCTTCCTTTCCACAATTCCGTTTTATTCACCATTATCGACACAATTGGTTTGATGTATTATTCTAGAGGAATCTATATAAGCTTGAAATTTTCCATCCATATACTCCATTCCATTATCAGATCTTAGGATTTTAACTTTAGCATCATAATAGGTACAAATCCTTTTATGAAAAAATTGAAAGCATGACAAAACTTCATTATTGGCTTTCATGAAATAAACCTAAGTCAATTTTATACAAAAATCAATAAAGGTAACAAATCATCTATGACCAGAAAAAGAGGGATCTTGAGTAGGACTTCAAATATCATAGTGAATTGTCATAAAAGGAATATAACTCTTATTGTTAGACAAATGATAAGAACTTCTAGTTTGTTTAACAAGTTACATATGCTACACAGAACAAAGAATTAAACTTTCTTTTAAACAAGCTTGGATATAATTTTTCTAGAATAAAAAACGAGGGATGTCCTAACCACCTATGCCACTGTAGAATTTCCTCATTAATCACATCATTCCCAAAAGATACTTGATGTGCAACTATCATGTGATTTTCTTCCTAAACATATAAATCATACTACAATCTACCAATTCCAATCCTCTGCCCTGTGTGGAGGTCCTGAAGAACACAACAGTCAGGGAAAAACTTGACTTTGCAATAAAGATCATTAGTGATAGAAATGACAGAGAGAAGATTAATAGGAAAATAGGTTACGTAAAGAATTGAGGATAAGGTGATTTTGGGAGTAAAGTTAATAGAACCTGTACCAAATATCGACGTAAAAGACCCATCTACTATTATACCATTATCCCCTTTTTTCCCATTAGAATATGTTAAAAATTCTTTTTGAGAGCCTATCATATGTCTGTTAGCTTCAGTCTATAATCTAAGGATTATCTTTAGAATTTGAGTACACAATACTTAATTTTGCAATATTTGATGTACCAACTATGGAAGGAGAGTCCAGTTTTGAGAGAATATGTCTTAAGTTTTGAACTTCCTCATTAGATAAAACTCCAGCTAACGATGTTTCAAATCCTTCATTCCTTTTATCCAAGTGGGCCTGACCTTTTAACATTAAACTGCCTCATTTTCCATGACTTTGATTTGACCTCCCATGTAATTTCCAGGTTTATTTGGTATGCCTTGGTCTTCCAGAATAATCATAATGCAAGTACTGGACCCCACTTCTGGAGCTCAACATTCGAAGCCATAAACTGAAACAATCTCATTGAAAATTTTCTTTAACAACAAATGCATATGCAGAAAAATCGATAATCAAAATGACCCGATTTATTGAAAACAATTTTAATCAAACCTTATTGAACACATCAGAGTTTCAGTAATCACTTGGGCCCGTTATAGTACAAAATGCTTGATTTCATAATATCTTTACATTTAAAAAACCACCCATTTGGCTTAATACAAAAAAAACAAAAAAATACATATGATACAATTGATTTCTTATGCTTAATATGATTCTAAATATCAAAAAATTTCTGAACTAACTAAATTACAAAAATCTCTATTATTGGTGTTTGCCAAAACTTTGCAAGGATCAAAGTTGTTCTGCTTTCTCTTCACCTGCGGAGTAGAAGGTAAAGGGGTGAGCTGCGAAGCTCATTGGCTTATATATATTTATAGCCATTGGCAACAAGCCATACAATTCAAGCACACACATATATTTATAAATATACCAAAATATGTATGTATGTATATATGTATAAATATGTATATATATGTATATATGTGTGTGTGTGTGTATATATATGCATCCCATTTAATCTAGCAATTCTATCATCCAAAATTCAAGCTCAAAATTTCATAATTTGAATGTCATCACATCGAACATAACATGAAGATTCATCCATTCAAATATGCATCATACTTGGCAATTCAATTATGCAATGCACAAACAATTGGCTCAAAGGTTCCATGGAAACAAAATGGAGAAACCGAAGTTTACCCCATGAATAGAATGAGTCCACTTTTGGAGCTCATATGCCACAAGCGGGCAGCCGGGAGAAGGCTCTTGTCAACTTGCACGTGACAAATAGAATGGTTCCACTCTTGCCCAAATAGAAGCACATAATCATGCTTAAAATCATTTTATCAACTGCTCAAATCATTTCATCATACTTTCATACCTTTCCTTTATACAAAAATGCCATGACATATTTCAAGGCATAACATGATCAAAATCACAATTCAATTATATCAAAATGTCATGCATATTTCAATCCATAACATAAAACACATTATAGTAATTCACAATTTAGCAATTCTAGCAGATACACACACATAGGCAAAATTTCCCATTTACACAATAACCATAAATATATTAACCACCTAATTTGCTTGCAAAATCCAAGTCAAGGTTGTCTTTCCTTTTGCTATTAGGTAGGATTCTCTTGGTTCCCTAAAATAAACCAAGTCTCATTCAATAGGAATCCAATAGAAAATCTCACAATGCAAAAGCACTAAAATTGATTCTAGCATACTTAAACCCAAACATTTTCTAAACTCCATGAACTAAAATCCTATCAAAAATTCAAAGGATTCAAAATGATCTCACTTTCATTCTTCACCAAATGAAGGGATCTTTGGCTCAAAGGGAAGCTCTTTTCTTTCTCTACCTTTTTTCTCTTCCTGAGTTGCTTCAAAATCTTTCTTGAAGACTAAGAAGAATTAAACCCTAGCTCTCTCTCTTCTTTTCTCTCAAACCACCAAACTCTCTTCCTCTCTTTTTTTCTCATTTTCGTTATCCTCTCCTTCTATCCCTCAATTCACGTTTTTATTCTTCATTTAGAAACAAGACAGCACTTCTTCTTTCAATTATGCCATTAATGAGTGAGAAATGACCTATTTTCCCTTCCATTTATGCCTTATGTCTTTTTATGCTTAAGTGTCTTGCCTAAAGTACCCTTGAACATTTCTATAACCTTAACACTTAAATTCAGAAAAAGTTCCCCTTTTCTTAAGTTTCTAAAGACACCAAAATCATTTAATTTGGTTCAAAAATCTGAAGTATTACCACAAACACTTTCAGGCTGTTATTAGACTGAAATAGTACACTATTCGCATCTTCCATCCAGAATTTGAAAACCTTAGGGACTAAATTACAATTTTATGTCTCTAGTTTTCCAAAAATTAGAAATCGTCTCATTTGGGGCTCTACTGATCTAGTAATCATCAAAAGACCAAAGTATGTTCAGAAAACATCTAATTCATACTCTTCCAATTGATACCCTTACCTTGATTCAATCAATTCTTTTCAAAACAGCATCAAAAGCTATAACTTTCATGGAGACATAAAAAGAAATGTGTTAGGAATCTATGGGTTCAAG
This sequence comes from Erythroxylum incrassatum, assembly GCA_026546855.1. Taxonomy (NCBI): domain Eukaryota; kingdom Viridiplantae; phylum Streptophyta; class Magnoliopsida; order Malpighiales; family Erythroxylaceae; genus Erythroxylum; species Erythroxylum incrassatum. The sequence continues at coordinate 17,707,415 of JANVCL010000212.1, read as the reverse complement.
AATCACTTCATTTGGATGTCGGATAACAAAATTATGGCCGAAAGAATCAAACAATATTTGGTCCTCAATCATATTGAACCTGTCTTGGGACAATTGGCATAACTTTCAATATAGATGTCGGATCAAGATCATTCTTAGATGGTTTGAAAGAAGACTTCAAGACCTAAAACTTTAATGAAGACTCAAAGACAAATTCAATCATCTACAAGGTCCAAATAGGAATAGACGATATGATGTCACTTATAGACGATGTGACATCATTAGACGATATAGGATTGGGAAAATTGCCATAACTATCCCTAAAGATATCGGATTAAGGTGTTCTTCGCATGGTTTGAAAGAGGACTTCAAAATCTACAACTTTTGTGAAGATCTTGAAGACAAATTCTATCATTTGAAAGGTCAATACTTTGACTAAATGATTCAAGAAGGATAGTGCACAGAAAAAGCGGAGGGTCAACTATAGAGAAAACAGAAAGCAGATAAGTGATTACAAAGCAGACGAAGGTGGAAAAGCTGACAAACGCGGAAAAGCAGACGAATGTAGAGAAGCTGACGAATACGAAGAAGCTGACAAGCTCGAAAAAACAGAAGGATACGAGAAGCAGACGAATGCGGAGAAGCAGACGAATGCTATAAAGCAGACAAATGCAGAGCATACTAATGCTACAAAGCAGACAAATATCACAAAGCAGACGAATGCGGAACAGATGAAGGTAGAGCAGATGAATGTCACCAACCAGACGAATGCGAAACAGCAGACGAATGCCACAAGGCAGACGAATGCGAAACAAACAAAGGAGGCGCAGACGAATGCCACCAAGCAGAAGAATGCGAAACAGCAGACGAATGCCACAAGGCAGAAGAATGTGGACTAGACGAATGCCATAAGGCAGACGAATGCGGAATAACAGACAAATGCCACAAGGCAGATGAATGCGGAACAGCAAACGAATGCCACAAGGTAGATGAATGCGGTGAAGTAGACGAATGGAGTCAACTTAAGACGATGCAAAGTCTTAGACGAAATGACGTCATCATAGACGAAGCATCTTTTACAAACGATACAACTTTAACACTCCTAAGCATCTCCCCTTCTAAGGACCATGACCTTTTGACTCCTATGCCGAAACATTTCATACTATGTACCGTTGGAAAGCTAGTAAGATAAGCTACAACTTTCTAAAAGGCAACTTTGACTAATTTAGTCTAAATTTTAGTCTAAATTAGTCTAGTTTTTTCCTTAAAGTCAAAACATGAACTTTACATTCCTCCACCATTGTACTACACCCAATTTTCAACTTCATGACAAGTTTTTGAGATTCTTAGAGACAGAATTTAAATTCGATGTCTCCATAAGAAATGTAACCATAAGTTTCTAATTTAATCCAAATCAAGAATCATCTCATTTGGATAACTAGAGAAAAAGTTGTGGCTAAACGACTGAAGCATACTCAGTGAACATTTTCCAGATCAACTACCAATTTGTTTCAAAATCTTTCCTTAACACAACTCATACCAAGATCACCTTTTCTATTTCATTTACTCCTCATTCTCAACTTCATTTCAAATCAACATCATCCATAAAGAAATTATAGTCCATGATTAATCACGAGCACTAATAACAGAACATACACATTTATATATATCCTTCATCAACTTACTACACATATTTAACTACATTTTTACTTTCATTTCACTTCTAACTTTCACCTTAATTCTTCCCATTTCATAATCTCTAATCCACCAAAACATCAAAGCAAAACATGAGAAATGTTTGGGGTCCAACAGATTTGGATGGTAGAATGAGTTGAAAGAAAAACTTTTAATTATGATGCATGTTTTATTGTTTTTCTTTCTTTTTAATTATTTTTGGTATAATTATTTAGTAAGCCACATACTTATCAATTTGTAAAGGGCCTTACTTATGTGACAGTTCATGTCAACACCATTAACAATAGAGTTAACGATAAGCTAAATTTTTTGCAATAAATTGAAATTTGAATATTTAATCAATATTTTCATTGTTCTAGTTAATATTATAAACTTAAATAAAATATGAGATTTTAAATATAATTTATAAAAAATACTGAAAACATTATTTTCTCTACATAAAACACCAAAATAACCAGAAGTAAGTCATTTACTTTATTTAATTTCCTTAATTAAGAATCAAAAGTTAAAGTAACATAAAATTGTATTTATCATTGTTGCGGATATCATACTATCAAATTGTGTTAAAAAATCATATATAGAGTTGCCTTATATTAGAAAATGACATAAAGATGAAGTTAATTATAATAAAGTTATGGTCTATAATCTATTACCTTAGAATTTTATGTTGAAGTTTGATATCCTTGATTATATATATGATCACTTAGACTTATTTCAGTTTTTCTCTAAACCTTCTCAAAATCTCTTATTAGTATTAAAACTATGATGATGAAGTATGATGACTAGTGACTTATAGAATGAATTAAACAATTCTAACTTGAATCATGAGTTAATGGGAGCTAAATGTCAATTTATGCTCTATAACTAATTGGTTAATTATAGTTTGGTGTCATGAATATTTAAAAACATTATTTATCTTATACATATTTAGATGTATATAGTAAAGTCCTTAGGATAAGTATGCATTGCAAATGAAATTATAATGAGAATATAATTATGAGATTCATAATGTATTTATGTATTATTCTTGAATTGTTCCTAGTCACTGTTTTGTTGAGACTAGACATTAATAAAGTGTAAAGACTAGCATACGTTATATTTCTTCCTTATAACCGAAGTAGTCTATCTCATAGACTAAATTACGAAGATACTTAAACAAACATGTCAATGATTGTTAAAGAATAAGTTTACTGAACTAACCCCATATAAGAATTCTATTTGAAATATTACTTGTACATCTTTGAAAATTCTCACTGTGATGATTGTATAAGTGGTCCTTTAACTTGAGATCTTCAAAGTTATCTTATAAAGGAATTGCTATATTTTGATACTACTTATGACTTATTTAGTTAATGGTAAGCTCAATTGGTAGTTATTGATATAGTATGAACTATATGGAGATAATTGAGTAACTAATATAGGATTTTGCACCTTAAAATGATTTGGGAGATGTTCTGCTGTTCTTGGCCAAGGAGGAATGATACTTTTAAAATAGTTTTCAAATTGTATTAACTGAATCAATTACTAATGATAGAGAACTAATATGATTAGACTCAAAAAAAAGTATATATTGATTTCATACTCTATATCTAGTTAACACATTATATGATGAAAAAATTAAATTATACAAAAAATCATATATAAAAAGGTTAATCAAAATTACTTTGACATTCGTAAATAATTGGGTGGTTATAATGCTAGCAGTATGTCAATCTTAATTTATAAATCTAGATTATTTAATTATAGGATTAAAAATAAATTAAAATTGTTTAATTCATCTAATCTTAAATATGATTTTAAATAGGTCACACATTAAAAAAAGAGTTAAATATATATCACTCACGAAGATGGAGTAAAGGAAACCGGCTATAGCAATCCGTACTATTTTTGCAATGAAAAAGTAAAATAAGGACGTATGGACATTGTGCAAGACATAAATTCAGTATTTTGAAACCCGGACCGGACATCGAACCAGAGGTCTTACTGGTCACCGGTTCGACCGATTCAACCACCGATCGAATCGGTGTGACGTTATAATTATGCAATAATTATATTTAATTATATATAATATTAATAATATTAAAAAATATACAAAATATACCAAATAATATATAAAAATAAAAATTTATTAAACCAGTAGTTGAACAGGTCGAACCGGACCGATTTGACCGGTCAATTAACCGGTTTTGACCGATTCTCACTGGTTCAATTAAAAATCGATTTTTAAGAATAAACCGGACCGAATGACCAACCGATCACCGATCAAACTGACTGATCCGGTCTAGTTTTCAAAATATGGCATAAATTAAATCGTTACGTATGCACAAACGCCCTCCGTGTGTTTGGAAAAAATGAAAGAGAGGAAGGGCGAGTGTCGGCTCTCGAGTCACATATGGCGGCAAGTCTTAAGTGGCATATCATATGGCTATGTGTGGTCAAAAACGCATTTGCTGCTCTAAAGTAGATGCAGTAACGTGGACGCAAGCAGAAGAAGATCCCAAATAGATAACAGATTTTAGTAAACATAACAAAATCTTTTTAGCATCTATGTAGCCCTTTTGCTGGACATTGGCCTTTTGTTTTAAAGATGATCCCCTTTATTTCAACATAGGTTTGGAGAAAGTTCTCTACACTAACCAAGTTCGTTCATAAAGTTTAATTTAATTAGATTTCAAACTAAATTTATATCTAATAAAAGAATTTCAATTTTCAAATTTAAAAAATCTACTCAAAATTCTTGATTTAAACTTGTATCGAAAATGAAAATTTGATCCAAATTTTAGTTAAAATTAAATTTCAAACTAAACCCGAGATACATGACATCATCAAGGTGCAGAGTTGTGTTGTAGAACATTTCAACTTTTAATGATTTATTAAATATATTTTAATTTAATTTAAAACACTATTTATTGTCAAAAGAAATATACATATAGACATAAACACACACTCTTATATAATATAATATAATTTAAATTTGTCTTATTAATTTTAATTTTTAAAAAATTTATAAAAATAATCCTGTAAAATACATTAAATTATTCTTAATAACAATAAAAATTATTAGGGCTAGATTTTAAATGCTAAAATTTTTAAAAGATAATAATTCAACGTAGTTAAATTTTATTTAGTTAATATATATATATATATGATAGTCATAATATTTAACTTAAATCATTTGAAATAATTTTCATTGCATTCAAGTCATCAAATCAGCGAGAGAGAAATCAAGAGCCCGAGACCATGGGCTCAGCGACGCCTAGTGTGGTTTCCTTTCCTCGATATTTTGGAGTCAACATACCTCGAAAATCACTTTAAAAACTATACGCTTTTTAAGTTTCCGACCATTTATTGCTACCATCATCAGCCCTGTCACACGAAAACATCGATCTGCAATCTAAAGAGCATGGCTGAATAGTTTCATCAGTGTCATCACTTTGACGTTAGGCATATTAAACAACATTACTACTAAAACAAAACATGATATAATACATGCCATCTAAGGTGTAAAGTTTCCAGAGTTGTATTCAACTAAACAAAGCATGATATAGGACACGCCATCTAAGGGGTAAAGTTTCCAGAGTTAATCAACTAAAACAAAACATGATATAAGACATGCCATCTAAGGTGTAAAGTTTCCAGAGTTAAATTCAACTAAAGAGCATGTGTTACACATAGACACTATGACACGCAGTGGGGAGAAAAAAGGAAAAATGAAACAAAGAAAATGTGATATCTATGAAGTTATTTTATGAAGACATCAACGTAGTAAAAGAAACGAGGAGGTTAGCACCTTCACAAGCTTTTCACTCAGGCATCACTGTCTAACCTTCTTTGAGCTGCATGAAGGGCATTTGTACTGCTTGATCATTTCTGCCTTTGCTGGTGTTATCTTCACACACTTGCCGTGGTACCAGCGTTCACAAACATCACAGCATATCCAAAACTCATCAGCATTGTAGTTCCCTCCACAGCTCCCACAAAGTGTGTCACCGTGTTCATCTTCTTCCTCTGCATAACTTTCATCAAGCAACTTGGAGTTACCTTTCAACTGTCCATCAACTGCTCTCTGCATTGAAAAGGTCAATTCATACTCAAATTTAGTTGAATATAAGAGTAACACAACATAAAACTCATAACTTAATTCAGTTCTTCAATCCATTATGATAAAGAAAAATATCACCTTTGTGTTGTTTCTGGACTTGTTTCCACTATCAACACTAGGTTTGTCTTTAACGGGCTTCCTCCCAGTTACCACTTCAAACAGGGTTGGCAGATCATTTATAAGGCTAAAAAGTCGTTTCCTGTTCAACAAAATGCATAGAACCTTAATACTACATCCACAACGAAGAACAAAAGGCCATGCCATAAGAAGGTTTGACATGCATGCACACTGGCAAACCCAAACAACTATAACACAACCAAACAGATTGCATCTTTTTGTTTATTTCTATTACATGTTGGATGTAGTAAATGGTAAGAAATGGCAGAAGTGACATGCATTGACACTGGCAAACCCAAACAACTATAACACAACCAAACAGATTGCATCTTTTTGTTTATTTCTAATTACATGTTCAATGAAGTAAATGGTAAGAAATGGCAGAAGCATTAATCAAGAAAATATATTTCTTCTATAAATAGTCAAGAACCTACCACGGTCTCCAATATGCCTCTTGATGGAATTCAAATCTTCAGCACATAAATTTTTGGAATGTAGGTCATCAAAAATGGAACAAGAATAGACAAAACAGGGATATCAGGTGCACAAAGCCTGACCTAAATATCATCTCATTCGATCTAATAATAACCAAGTGAAATATGTTAAACATGAGTACCAAAGATGTTTAAATTTAAGAGGAGAATAGGACTTCTGATAGCAACTGTCATGATTAGACAAGCTTTTTCCACATTTTTCTACATAAAAGTTGGAGTAAAACAGGAAGATCAGTTGCTATATTTTGGGGTATTAACTGGATAAAGGAAAGCTTGGGAAGTACTGAGGCGGGACGTTAAGTGGAGAACAGCAGTAGTCTATGACTACCTAAGATACATTTCTTCCCATAACATGATAATGTGATGTTCATGAGATTAAACTTGTATTTTGGAGACTACTTTAAATTGTTTCAACTTTCAAGAGCACACATAAGTTATGCTCTTCAATACATGCTTTCACATTTATCATTATTAAGGGTAATGCCACCATCTCATTCAACAAAGAAAAGAATGAGAGATGCAATTAACCACCTTTTGGACAAGCATGGAACATTGGTAACCTGTCTTCAAAGTAAAAGGGCGTTTCTTCCCACGAGATCTAGATGAAAAAATAGTTTCTCAGCCTGTATCCAGATTACTTAAGAAACTTATTAGATGATTTTATGGATCACATGAGCATTCAACCTGGCAGACATTTGAATCATTAAAACAAAAATGTGTTGTAGCAGCACTTGCATTAACCCAAGTTCAATATCGTAAGTCTGTCAAGGAGAAGATTGGGTTGTTTTAGAAACTTAAATTAATCCTTCATTGGTGGTGCCAAGTTGGACACTAACGTCTCATAGGCACTTCCTAATCAGTCATACTATGTGCAAGTAAATATTGGAGACATGAAATTACCTTTCATTACGACTCAATTGAGCACCAAAGTAGAATGCCACAGAAAGCAACCAACAGTCACTATGCACTGCTACCAATGAAAGCCAATCTTTGCGCTGCATACCATCTCTTGCAAAATTGATGCCTAATGCCGGTTCAGGGAGTTCCGGTGGCACCTCCTCTGCAGGTAAAGTCACCTCCCATGACTCATTTGGGTGTCCATATAAACATAAATTCTCCTTTTCTGCAAGATCACAAGGAAAGGACATGATGACTGATATATAGTAATGCAATACCTATTAAAGACTTAAGAATCTATGCAAAAAGAAAAGGCAAAAGTCAATCTGAATATCTTTCCTGGCAACTAGAATTAAAAAAAAAAGCCAAGAATGCATATTGCAAAGCTTATTTATTTCTTCTAGGACAGGACTATTACGTGTTGAGTCTTTTTCTAAGAGACATAAATCAAGGGGTACCAAAAATATAGTCCAATTGAAAGTATAAATGAATTAAGCAATTAGAATCAAACTAAAAGCCATAACAATAGAACTTAACCGGTACGAAAGAAGCAAAAGCAAAACAAGCTCAGCTTTGACTCCATCAATTCCCGAGTTTCTTTAGTCAATAAAAGCGCATCCACATTAATAACGATAAGTGGAACAATTCTTTTGGAATTCATTCTCTGGTTGGTCACATTTTAGATACAGCAACACAAAAACTAACACCAAAAACGAAGAAGAATGCGAGAGACTAACCTGGATCGCATTGCGAGGAAAAAAGATCGACATCTGATTTACCCCCAAGAAAAGCAAAACAATTTAAACAAAAATAAGAAAGCTATAACATGAATATACTAAAAAAACAGCAAATAAATAAAAGAGAAGCATAATGCATAAAAATTAGGGTTTAGCGGTTACCGGAAGTGAGGGCGCGAACAAGGCCAGAGCGACGAGCGCTATAGTCTTTAAAGATCTCTTCTACGGTGCGAGGGCTTGAAGAGATTGAAGACATTTTACATGCATAAATAAAATCGACAAGCTAATAATATTCTTTTGTATTTAGTTTTTATTTTTTTTAATATACATATATATATATATATATATGTATGTAAATGGAGAACCTGAGCGGAGACTTGAGAGGAGTATAAAGATATGGACATAAGAGGGGGCGTAAATGACTTGGAAACAGTGTCTATGGAGATATACGAGACTGGGCTTGGAGTGGAATTGGATTTGGATGGAGAGAAAATCAAAGAAATAGAAGAGAGAGAGCAGGAATAGGTTTTGTGTCAGTCAGGGGATCTATGGAGGTGGAGGGTAATTGCGTAATATTGACACTCTTTTGATTAATTAATAAGATCCGTACTACTTGGGCCTGTTTATATACATCTTTTTTAATGACAAACCAAAATAAAGCTGATTCCAAATAGTTGATACAATACAAGCTACATAAATATTTTATGTATTGATCATTTATATGATTTATATCACACAAGTTTATATGAACTATATATTAAACATACATACATTGACTGCCAATCGCCTAAGCTGCAAAAAAAAAAAAACCCACTAAATTATGTGATTACAAGGACTACTACTGCTAGTTCCTAAATTCTACACATTATACATCTAACTACAACAACCATAACCTCTGTTCAAGGCATCAGTTGAAGAACATTTTTGTGGGCAGGTGACCTCCTCCTAAGTTTTCTTCACAAACACCAAGTTTGACCACGCAGTGAGCACTGAGATTATACTTTCTGCTAACTTCCACAAACGCCCAGTTCAGCACTTGCTCAACCCAATCTTTCACAACTTGATCATTTTCAGATAGATATGCAGCCGCAAGTAGTTGCTCCATTACTTTTTGATCCACCTCTAGCATGCACTCCAACCCTACAGTCTTGTGGAAGTTCCCGTTGATCTCTTTCAGAATTTTCTCTGCAAGCGCATCAAAGTCGAAAGGCCTAAACATCACTGTACTGTCTACTTTCTCAAAGAAACTATGCAACCAAGACTTGGAGCTATCAAGCAAGAAGGCATGTGGATCAGAGTCAAAGTCATCGGTGCCTACTTTGTCATTCCCTTCCGCAGGAAGGTTCAAATCTAGATTCCTGGTTGACATTTTGTGCTCCCTTTTCACCATATCATGGTTTGACAGATTTTGATTCATACCAACCAGCTTTCTCTTATTCAGACGAACTGAACCAAAAATGCCTCTGCTTGTCACGGCTGATGTGGGTAAGTTTTGGCCAATTTTGGAACCATAGGCTGGTTCAACTAAAATCTGCATGGACCTGCCCTTGACATTCAGTATCGTTTCCTCAGTGTAGATAAACTTATCCTTCCTAGAAGGAATAAGCTTATCATGTGCAAATGAAGAAGTGGTTATGAATATTGCATTATTGATTCCAACTTCTCTTCCATGTGAATCTGAAAATTTCCCAGTCTCAATGGCATGTGACAAGGTAGTTCGAGCCTGCATATCAGCTTTATCCAGATTTTCGAGAAAAACAATGGACAGAGGCTTCTTACTCAATTCTCCAGCAACATAATCAACCACAGTCTTGCCCCTGAACATTGCATCATGGTGACCGAACAGTGTGAAAGTTTGGATCGTCCCATCCTCAGGATTCAAATCTGCAGAAATGAAGTTATCCTTGCCTCGGATTATTTGAGCAAGAGCTGTAGCAACTTTCCTTTTGGCACACCTGTCAGGTCCAAGGAAAGTGAACCACAAGTCCCTTCTCAGACTTTCTCCTTGCCATTTCTCATTTTTAGTTCTCCACTTCAAAACAACTTCACTAATAATACATATTGCTTCTTCTTGCCAGCTAACTTTATCAGTTAGAGTTCTAAAGAGGTTTTTAAGATTAGTGAGTTCAAAATGACATTCAGTAGAAGAGGATGAAGACAATTGAGCAAGATGCCCTGAGGCACTTTCATTAACATTGTCAATATTCGCAGCCAAACAGCTTGATATATCCTGCTCAAGATCAATTTCCTTTTGGTATCCAGTTTTTCCGATCAGTTCATTACCGATGGGAAGCGAGCTTATTCTCAAGTTCAATTCTATTGCCAAGGGACATGTGGATTTAGGAGAAGCTTGACTACCATCAGCCAAGCCCGAATTGGAAAAGCTACAAGGAATTCTTAGGCCACTTGGCTCAAGGTCGTCATTTAAATGTTTATCTCCTTGTTTGGACACCAGACTCTCACTCTTAGCCTCAAAGACTACAGGAGAAGGAGCAACATCTTGCTTCCTATTCATTTTCTGCAAGTCACTGGGAATGCACGAACATCTATTTCCAGCTGCAGGTACACCCCTGTCATTGCTGCTAGGAATTTTGGCATAGTCCTTATCATCAACCAGCTGAAAACCCATAATAGTCGGAAAGTGAGAAGGATGAATGTCTATCTTAGAAGACTGAGAGTGGTGAAGACGCTGACAGATATTATCCCATTTCTTTTGCAGACCTGAGACTATCGTACTCAATACCGCTCCATCATCTCTAGTCTGCACTGAAGAGGCAAAAACTAGTTTTCACTTGAATATGACAAAAACTTTAGTAAATATATCATCTTCAAAACATACGAAGAAATCTTTTACCAATTTTCCCTGACTAGGCAATCAAATTAAATCACTTCCATTTTTTGCTTGAATATGACAAAAACTTTAGTAAATCTATCATCTTCAAAACATACAAAGACAAAGAAATCTTTTTCCCTGACTAGGCAATCAAATTAAATCACTTCCATGACATTTTCACAGCCAAGCAACGAAAACAACTGTAAGCATAATGTATTGTTCGCCTCTGTGTGTGTGAAAGTCAAAACAATATGCACCTTCAGATCAAGTCCTTTGTTTCTGCCAAGTTCGGCCATCTGCAACCAAGTTGATAAGGTTGATTGGTACTGATCTGTTATAGAAGCAGTAAATCCTCCTTTTGATAGAGCAAGCACTTCTTGTTCACACTTCTTATTGCATACATGACAGCGAGGTATGCAATGGCATGAGTTGCTTAATGAGCCATTGATTTCTGAAGGCGTTGAAAAGAAGCCGCCAAATGGAACAAATGATTCCATCAAACTGCCATCATGATAATTTTACTAATATCACACACAAAGGATTCATTCATATACAAGAGTTTCACCTATATGGTTATGATTAACCATTCGTAGAATAGTAATAAAGTTTATGCAACAGTAGAGAGATTGCAGAGAAATGGTTACCAAATTCAGAAAGCCTAAAAATGCAGTCAATCTTTTTGATTGATCATCAGCTTGCTAGTGATACTCCAATGAAATTCGTTCAGAGATTCCAGTTTTTTTTAAGCTAAAATTTAGAAATATGAAAGACAAATCATATCCAAGCTCCTTTATATTCACAAACAAACAAAAGAAGTCTCCCCGCAAATAAGATGACGGCAGAAGAAGTAAGATAATGGCCATCGTTTACAAATTTAAAAGCCTATAAATAAATAACACTCGTAGTCATGCATGTACGTCTTATGAAAAAAAAAACATAAGAAGAAACAATATTGTTTTAAGAAACGTTATAAGGCGAATGTACCTGGACTTTGGAAATGACTCAGCCGTGGAAGTCCCGGAAGAGGTGATAGGCAAAAGCTGCAAATCCCATTCTTTTTCAACAGAAGGAAATATACCAACAAACTTGACGTAAGTCTCATTATTTCCAGCTGCACCAATCAACCACAGCTTCCCATCATGTAGCTGCAACAACGTTGTCAATTCTCCAACAACATAAGTCACGGTCTCATCGCTGTGATCAATAAATGCCTTCAAGTCCCCTAATTTCACCACCAACCCAGGTCCCAAATTCTGCTCCACTAATTGACCCACCTCCCGAAATCTCAAATCCAAACACCTTTTATCTGAGCCTCCGCTGATAAACTTAGCGATATCATTTTCAATGCAGATCAAGCTCAACCCACATAGCTGTACAGGTAAAATATTCTGTTTTCTCTTTTGCAACAGTTCACTGAAACGTGCTAGTGCATCGTAAGCACATGAGCCAACAAGTAACGGATTCTTCCCTTTGTTTCTTGACATAACTTCGCCAATCCTCTTGCAGTTTTCGTCTCCGTTGGTAAAATCAGTGAAACCCTGAAATGGAAAGTTAAAACCCCTTCCACCCGAACACAGACCCGAATCCAAATTCTCGCTCAAGTTATGAAGAAACAGAGGCCGGCCCTTATAGCGGGAGAATTTGAAAACCTGGTGGAGGGGACGGATTATAGCGAGCTTGATTTCGGAGCTCCGAAAACCCGCTTCCCCGAAGACTCGACTCACAAGCGGGTCGTCGAGGATCGAGAGGATCAGATTTCGGAGCTCCACTTTGACACAGGATATGGAGGACGAGGACTGTTGCTGCGATATTTGTTGATAAAAATGATAATTCTCCGGTTGTCTTCTCTGGTTCGCTTGGGACCGCTTTATCGCGGCCATGAAGGAGTTAGACACAGGCGGTTCGTCGCTGAGTTGACCCGAGGGAACTCTGTCGAGCGAGACGCTGAGGCAGAGCTCAAGAGCCTTGAATTGGAGACGCGGAGAGTACGCCGAGTTACGAGAACGCACACAAGCGTCGCGTAGAGAGGAGGATGGCAGTGCAAGGAGGGCCGACACGGCATGAAGCGATGTCGTTTGCCCATGGCCTCTACGGCGAGCGACGTTCACAGCCTCGTCTAGCGCGTGGGCAGCGTCTGGCGTCAAGTATTGTCTGGCGGTAGTTACCGACGTAGGCATCGCCGTTAAAAGACAGCAAGAATTAGTTTTCTTTTTTAAGAGGAACAAAAAGTTATGTTATGTCCGTTATCAGTTTTGTTCGGTTTTTCGCTTTAGTTTATTGAACACCAACCGATTAAACAAAAGCAAAAAACACAGAGAGTAGAATAAAATATAAGGAGGAGAGAGAGAGAGGGAGGGAGAGGTTTGTTTAATAAGATGGTGTAAGCTGACGGTGGTGGAGGTAGCAATGGGAACATAGAAAAGGTAGGTCCTATTGAAAGGTTGGAACTTTAAAGACTTAACAGTATGTATGAAAATAGATTCTATACACGTACAAAGATCTTATGTGTATTGCAAGTTACATAGTTAAGAGAGACAGTGAGGAAGAGAGGGGGATGCGTCTGTCCACTGGCCCAAAAACACAACAGTCAGCGTCTACATCTTTGTAGTGAAGGCCATAATAATATACGACATAAATCGTTAAGGAACCAATGAGCTGTGCAAACAAGTAGACTCGTAAGACTAACTCAGTAGCAGCAGTTCCTTACTCCGTTGCCATCTTGATTTTGCTTTTTCAGGTAACTATAGAAATATAAATGTTATTGTGTTTGTGTAGTGGCTTAACAGTTAGGCGTGTCAAGACAGCGGAGTTATGAGAGAGAACGGTCATGGTGATGCTGGGTAGGCTTCAAATTGTAAAGGTTGAAAGTGACACGTAGAGAATAAACCCCACACCCTCCACCCCACACATAACATTCATCATGCCTGTCACAATCAAGAAGGCTTCTTTTGCTGTCCAATTTCTCCGAGAACTATTGAGCATGCATTGTTGGAATGGAGAAGACGAGCGTGTATTTGTGTGTAGTGTTGGGTCATGTGTGGGGTGTACGTGTGGGCGTGAGAAATTGTTAAAAGATGTTGGATTTGACGTTTGGTTTTGTTCCTTACCTTCTTTCACTCACTTTTTTGCGGACCCTTGACATTTCCTTTTTTCTATGCTTATTATATAGTATTACTAATCGCCTCTTCTCTCGCTTTCGACCTTTCCTTTGTCCACGTGTCAACAACTCGCTTTTTTACTCGCATTAAATTTATTTTATGGACAATATAAAAAGCTTTTAGTTATATAACCTCGTATAATTTATAACAAGAAGTATTGATTAACTTAATCTACGTTAAGTTTCATATTTTAATATATGAATGTGTCTACAACTACCTCTTTTTTTCTTTTTTTTTCTTTTTTTTCACTCTCTTTTTCTTTGTTTCTCTCTTTTTCTTATGTGTCTACCAAACAACTTATATTTGTCAGCCAATATTATTAGATAATTAAAAATATTAAAATAGTGATTGTAACTAAAAATATTGTATTTAAATGACTACAAATTACATTGAAACCTTTATTTACACCTAAAATTTTATAATTGATGATGATTGAAAATTGTATACAAAAAAATTATTTGTGAATGAAAAATTATATTTGAATTGCATTAAAATTTCTAAAAGATTATAGTTAAATAAATAGAAATTATTTCAACATAACTAAAAAAATTACATATAGAAAATTGAAGTTACATTAAAACAATTGAGATGTTAAGTGATCGTTTCACCAAAATAGCTTAAGCTGTTGTGTTAGGCCAACTTAATTAGTTTTATATATTCACTAACATGAGAAGTTATGTTTAAATTAATGAAATTTATATTAAACTAGTAAAAAAATTGCATTTGAATAATTGCAACAACAACAACAAATAAATAAATATGTGCGAATAAAAATATAAAAATAATACAATAAATATAGAACAAGGTAAAGAATCAAATAAAACAAGTAAATAAATATACAAACAAAAAAAGAAGAGGAGTAAATAAATAAAATAATAATCCATTATAAAAAATATTTATGCTAAGTTTAAACTAAATAATTAAGAGGAAAGTTTTATATATTAAATATTTAGACTAAATACAAAACATAAGGCTTGACATTTGAATCGTCGAGAGGCACATTAAAATAATTAAAAATTACGTTTGAATATTTACAAGTTAAATCAAATAATATTTGTGAATGTTACATTTAAATAATAAAAGCTGCATCAAAAGTAGTAAAAATTGATATAATATTTTTGGCAAAAAACTTGCATTTTGATAATTAAAGATTGTATTGAAATACTACTTATAACTAGAAAATTGTATCTAAATAATTAAAAATTACATGAAACAAGTGTTGTAAGACTAAAAATTATATTTAAATAAAAATTTAGACATTAAATATTATTCTTTAAATTTAAAATGTCTTTTAGTGTTCACTGATCCATTTAAGATTTTCCTTCGTTTTATTACTTATTTTCTCATCCTTGGTTTAATATTATTCTTCTGTTGAACTGATTAAACTTAAATAGACACTCTTGAAAATCCCTCCAATTGCCACCTTTTTCATCAACTCTCAAAGACTCGCTTCACTCAGGCGGGCGTGCAGTAGGAAGACGTCCTTTTTTCAGTATAAAAAATTAAAGATATTGTTAAAATTTAATCTATTATTAAAAGAAAATATCCAAGGAATTGAGGTAGAGAAGAGCAGGGAAAGAAAGGGAAAACACTAAAGAAAAGTTACAAGGAGTGTAAGGATGGGGTGTATCCGTCCATTTAGGTGTTAGTAGGGGTGAGTATTATTCGGACCGGCTCGATTACTCGGTCCGGTTTGAATTAATTCGGGTAAAAAAAATTTAAAGTTCAGGTAATTCGGGTCGGCTCGGGTGTTACCCGAATTATTTTCGGGCCGGGACAGG
>JANVCL010000212.1:17675874-17691522 GCA_026546855.1 Erythroxylum incrassatum | reverse complement strand
GACAGGTAAGGGAAAAAAATTTGAGCCGGCCCGATTACTCGAATTAGGTTTTAAAAAATTGTGAAATAGGATAATTAGGGTAAATCGGGCCGAGATAATTCGGGTAAATTGAGCTAGGTAAATAGGTAATTCGGGTAAATCAGGCCGGGTAAGTTCGGGTAATTGAAAGTTTGGGTTCGAGTCGGGTAAGGGAAAAATTTTTGGATAATTCAGGCCGGATCTAAACAGTAAAAATCTGTTCCGAATGCTCACCCCTAAGTGTTAGATAGACATGTTGAATGAAAGAAGAATCAATAGGGACAGATAGAAAGATAGATATGTTGAATGAAAGAAGAATCAATAGGGTAGGGATGGTAATTGGTAAAGGTGGCGAACCTGGCAGTCGTTGTCACATATGTGTATAATGTTGCCCTCTCGACAGCCGAGGAGCCCAACATTCTTGGTTCCCAAACCAGAAATAAATTATAAAACAAAAAGTTGTGGAAAGGAAATTTTTTACAGGGAAAGGAGCAAGGGGCAGGGGGGGGCGGAGCAAGCAAAGAAAAGAAAGAATCTGAATACGGAAGCTTTGGAATCATTTTCCTCTTAACTTCTCGTTCTGTTTTCATATTCACCCGACCCATTGGGTCAAACCGCACTCCACCAGATCTTTTTATAATCATCAAACGTTTGATGCAGACGAATCGATTTTTACAAGTTCAAATTTTATTTACAAAAACGTTTTAATATTTTTACCATAATATCCTAATACTTATACAGTTGGAGGTTGACTCCATTTCTTACACCGTATGTTTCTTAATCCTCGGATAAGAAAAACCTATAACACTACAAGTTTGATATTTAATAACTTAATTTGATTTCGGATGCCATTTATCATCGTCAGACAAGACAAATCACTTGGCCTCCCGTTATTTAATTTCATAACTAATCATTTAAAAATTAAAAAATATAATGGAAAGAAAGGAACAAACTTGCGTGTATATGCCGACAAAGAATGCCCACCAGTGCCTGCCTGCTTTTGATGGGTCACAACTCACAACTTTTAGCCAATATAAAAAAGAAAATAGTAGAATGTCATGCAAAAGATGGTTCAATTCAACTTTCCTCTCACTTCATGGTTGAAACCTGCTCGGAAAAAAAAAAAGGAGTGGCTTGATTTGACCTTCGTTTCTTTAATATTGTGGGGACCAGCTTCCTCCATATGCGCATGAACTAAATTCTGTTCCTTTTCACTTGTCATAAAAGCTTTACTCATTCCATTCATCATTTTTTCTCCTTCTTTTAACTTTCTTGGCTTGCCAGTGGACGTTATCCTCTGCGTTATGATTAGACCAGGATGGCCATTAATCTCCCGCATTAGCTCACCAAAATAAATGGGTATTAAACCGCGGTCAATAGTAAATGTAATTCTAATTCACCAACTGGGACCTGCCACATATCTCCCAATTATATTGGAGATTTTTTAAATCTAACTCAACTTTCAGATTATAACTCCAGTATTTTCAACCCAAACTCAAATATGAAAATTTAAAATAATATGAAAATGCCAAATTAATTCTAATTGACACCTCTAAATACTAATTGTTTATAGTGAAAATTATTCCATATAAATAAATACTTACCTCTTTCAATAATCCATCATCTTATCTAGTTGCTTTTATTATGTCGTTACATATAAACCAAACAAAGTATTCTTATCTTGCTTAAAATTTGTAATTATTAACTGGCATGCCATAATTTCTTAGGTTACACGTTAGAAATTTTATTTAAAAGAATTTAGGGGTGACTATTTTCTCACTCGGAAAGCATTTGAAATCAAAATTTTGATAATACAATCTTGTTTTAAATTGTAAAAGATTAAGTTTTACATTTTTATTTTATACTTAATTCAACATAAAAATTCAATTAATATGAATTTAAATTTTTCCCTAATTTATTTTCATTTTTATTTTCCAAATAAATTACTTTTCCTCAATTTTCGCACTTGTTTTTTTTTTCTTAATCACTCTAATTCTGTGGCTTTTAATGTTATAGCTTGAAATGCTTAAAATCAGATAGAGTCATAGAGTGCACAATGGAGGCAGTTACCCCCACTAACTATGGTGCAGGTCCTATATCATACAGGCTGGTACCTATCATATCAGCTAAAAAACGATACAATATTGAGTAATTTCATATTATGAGTTGGTGCTTCCCGATAATGGCTAGTATTAAAATATACCATTTATTAGACTTAATTGTAAATTTTTTGAAAATTTGAACCAAATTGTAATTTTAAAAAAATTAACCCTAAACAATTAAACCTACTCGACATCTTCCCAACTGTGACCTGTATGTGCCTCTACTTATGCTCTCAGGCCTCAGCCTCTCACTTTGTCTCTCATCTCAGTATCTTGCTTTTTCCCTACACTGCACTATCATCCGTTGCAGATGCATATGCATATGCCACAGACATTTCACCTTACCCTCTCTCACTTGCGAACTACAACCACCTCGCCTAGTCTCGTCTCACCCTCTTTGGGTTGCGCAATCACCTTTCTTTATCGTCTCTTCCTTGTGTAGTCGCCTTACCCTTTTCCGCTATCTCATCTTTGACACAATTGCCTTGACTTCACCAATGCCAAATGGAGTATAAAAAAAACAGTCCCGATACATTTGTGAAAGAATCGAGTGCGGGAGAAAGATAACGAATTTTGATCTGTTAACGAAAAGAGAGAATATAATTATAATAAAAATAATATAATAGATGATTAGAGAGTTGAAGAGGCCTTTTTTGTTTTGTTTTGTTTTGGGGATAGAAGGATTTGAACCATCACGATTTCAAAAGTAAACGGATTTTTTTTTTACCATCAATTTCCTTGTTGTTAATATTGACATGTACAATTGGACTCTATTTTTAATCTCGTCCGATTAATCAGTTATCTATCAGACTATGGAGTGAATGATTTGATCAATTCATATTCGATCCTTTCTTCAACTTGGAATCGAATTGAGGATTAATTAGTTATTTTGCATTTTGTAAATTGTTAAGTGTTGAGTTAATTGAGTAGTTGTTGTACATGTGAGTGACTTATAGTTGTGAGTTTAGACTTTTCATTTTGGAAATTGTCATTCAAAAATTAAGGATAGTTGGATACTAGAATGGATAAATGTGTTTGGTTTGTTTGAATTTTGGATGAATTATGTTCATGATTCTATATATAATTACAGTGTTTGGAATTAAAATTTTAGATGTGTTTTTTCATTTGTGTTGTTTGGATTCTAGAAATTAGCGATTCAATCATTTAATACAAAATTGAAGTTTGTGTTATTGTTTGAAAATTGAGAAATATGAATCAGATGTTGTTCTTTCTTATAAATTAGGTTATATATTAGAAATTAATTTTGCAATATACAAAATGGGTTCCTTAATTTAGGTTGAATTATGTGATTACACAAATTAAGTTAAAGACTAATATCATAAACTTATATCTTTAGCTTAATTTGTGTAATCACATAATTTAACCTAAATTAAGGAATGAGTTATAGTTAAATTATGTAATCATACAAAATGAGTTATAGTTACAAATTTATAGAATCAGACAAAATAGGTTATATATGTGAGTTTTTGTTCGAATCATATAAAATGAGTTACATTTATGATTTTGTGGTTGAATTATGTGATTACATAAATTGAGTTATATATATGACTTATAAGTTTATGGTTAAATTGAGTAATCACATAAAATGAGTTATAGTTGGGATGGTTGAATTACATAATCATACAAAATGGTTGTAATTGTGACTTTATGATAGCATTATGTAATTACACAAAATGGGTCGTAGTTATGACTTATGATTTTATGTTTAAATTATGTAATCACACAAAATGGATTATAGTTGTGAAAGTATAGCAATCAATGAATATATTTGATGTTTGGGTTAAGAAACATGAGAATCTCTTGGCTATAATGTGTTTAATCATCAAATTTTCTTAAGGAATCTTTTATATAAGTTTATAAAGGTCATTTGCATGTATATATCATATAATTGTTAAGAAATTGTTGTTGCTCTATTCTTCATGTTATTATACATAAATTGATTTTGATACGAAGTTATTAAGTTAATTTTAATATAGGTCTTTATTTATTTTTATAAATGAATAGAGGGAAGTTCAACTACACCTTATAATTTATTCACATCAGGTATAAGAAGATTCAATGATCCAGTTTGGGTTCATACTAGATTGGTTTCTATAATGAAGAACTAGACTATTTGTTTATATTGTACCAATCATTTAAAAGGTGGAGAAACCACTATATTAAAAGCATTTAACTAGATCAAAGGTAATGTGAAGCCTTATAAGAAAATGAGTCACGATGTAAAATGACAAATAAAAACTTTGTTTGAAGAGTATTAACATGAGAAAGATAGAAGGAAAAATTGAACTATGAAATTGGTAGTTGAAGTTCTTTTATTAATGTTCAGGATGATAGTAAAGATGTTGAAGGTGATAGTATGCTTAGCCTTCAATTTGTAACGCCTTACAATCTAGAGAAGCAACTCATGATATGGACATGACAATAGCTAGATGGTGGTAGGATTCAGGTATAAGATTCAATACTACCCAATGTTAATATTATTAACCTATTATGGATGTTATTACCTCTTATGGTCCAAGATACAAAGTTCCTTCAATTGAAAACTACAAAGGTAAACTTCTGAACAACTCTGTTTATGAAATAACATTTATTTGATGAAAGAATAATGACTTGGGTTATTTTGGGTGTTCAATCATGTGTGATGATTAGATAGATAGAAGAAATTAGCATATTATTAATTTTTTTAGTTTATTTTGCTAAAGGAGCCAATGCTTTAAAAGTCTATTAATATATATGACCTTATTAGAAATGTTGATACTCTATTTCAAATATTTGATAAAGTTGTTAATAAAGTTGAGCTAGAAAATATTGTTCAGTTCATTACTAACAATGATTTTAATTATAAAGTAGTTGGATGAAGATTGTAAAGCAAGTATAATTTTTTTTTATTGGACCCCTTATGTTGCACATTGTATTGACCTGATGTTGGAAAATATAGAAAATGCTAGATATTTTCCTATTATTGATTAGATTGTGCAGAAAGAAAAAAATGGTAGCCAAGTTCATCTATAATCATGTATAAGTCTTTAATTTAATGAGAAATGATTCATCAATCGTAGGAATTTGTGTCATCCTGCTATTACAAGATTTACAACTATTTTTTAATCACTTTAGTGTATTACTATAATGAAGAAGGAGTTGAGACAATTGTTTACTAGTGATAAGTAAGCCACTTCTCAGCATGCTAGGTCTAATGCTATATTAGAGGTTTCTTGAATTATACTTGAAGATAATAAATTTTGGCCCCGATGTTAATTTATCATTCAAGTTTGTGAGCCTTTGGTGATGGTACTTTGTCTGGTTGATAGTGATTAGAAGGTACTAATGATTATGATGCCATAAAGAGGGAATTTTAAATTCATCTATTTGAATAAAAGGAATAGATTGAAGCACAAAAGATTGAAGGACTTGATTTTTGTTCGATACAATTTAAAGCTTCAAGAAAGATATATTATTATCATTATAGTCGGATATCATTTCTTGTAATTTCTTAATAATTTAATTTTATTTGTTTATTAGGACTCTTAATAGAACAAGTAGTTCTGTAGATCTATTTTTTAAATGTAAATAATGAATTTTATAAATTAATAAAGTTTCAAAAAATTACAATTCAACTACTCCACAACATATGGAGCTACAATACTTTCTACAGTTAGTATATCCCTTCAGGTACAATGCATATTCAGAAAATGAAATCAAAATCCCTATAGACTTAATCTCATTTTCATCCCTCTTGCGATGTATTCTCCATATGATTTTGTCATAGTAGTCAACCTTAGTTTGGTGAAGTCCTCATCTAATTAGAATTCGGAATATCCTTTGATTCTCCAAATAGTTTATCATTCCTTATCCTCCATATATAGTGTACTAGCATAGCAAAACCTTATTTTAAAAGTTTATGATCACCTCTCCCATTACATCTCATCCTATTAACCTGTGTGGAGTGTGTTAATCCATGTTTGGTTATTTTCTTTTAGATTAAATATCATCAAAAAATTTCTCCATAATTGGTTAGTAGATGCACATTTGGTTAGTTGATGCACATTTAAAGTACAAGTGATCGAGAGTCTCCAAATTGTTTCCATCTAGTGGACATATTGTATCTGGTACCTAAAACTTTAATCTACTTCTTATTCCCAACCTTTGTAATACTGCTAACCATTGTATAAAGGAGTGTGCTAGAGTAATTTTAAGTCCCAAATGAGTTTATGGAATTGAAATTTAGTCAAGGATCCTAATATCAGCCTTTAATAGGATTATGTTGAGAATATTTTAGTACTATATAGCTCCCATTGTATTGAATTTGCTTGAAGTTGATTAGGCTGATAATTTAGGAGACTATTAATAATGATGCTAATACCCCTGTTTGAGTGGAAAGGCCAGTTCCAATTTACATTTTGTATTAGCATATGCACCATACTATTCTTAGGAACTGATCCTCTTAGACTTTAGAAATATGGTTTAGGGTATAATGGCCCCTTATGATGCCAGTTATCATAATAGAATTTCGTGTCCCTTTTATTTCCTATATATTTTTGACATGAGGTTGCATAAATTAGTTTGTGCTTAGATTCTCCAAAGCCTCTTAGCCATTACTGCTTTCGCCATTCTGCCACTCATTAATGCTTTTTCTAGACCATATCGATCTTTTGACAAATTGAGTTTTTGAGTAACCAAGTTTAACAGATGAGTAACTTGAAAGATAATCTTAGATGAGAAAGTATTGACATGTTATTTGATGCAATAAATTTTAATGATGGTGATGATAAGACTCCTCTCTAGACTTGACAATTGGGTCTAGCTCCAACCCGACCTGAAGTCAACAAGCCAGCCAGGGTTGACCAGCCTAGCCCATTAGCATCCTCAATCCTCTCTATTATAGGATTTTGTACCAAATGAGGATTGAAGTTAATGCAATTTGAGTGAGTATTCAATTGAATAAAGTTCTAAGTTTTCATTTCTCTCGTTCTTTTAATTTCACTTATATTTAATTTATCAATTAAATTCTATATATGTAATATAAATATAATTGTAAATGTTTTTATTTCAGGTTTCACTTCTAATTAGTTGTTTCCTTAATATGAACTCTTGTTGTAAATTGTAGTAGTTAGAGAATCATAAATATTTATCATTCTTTTTATTTGATGTTTTCATATAATAATTATTTATTATATGACAAAATTGTAAAATTTTAAATACTTTGCATTGTCCTTTAACTTTATATTTGTATAAAGATTAAATGATCTTTTTTATATTAATTATTATTGTTATTTATATATGAAATATGTTAAAAGTAATATTAATAAAAAATAAATGGATTGTTGTTATTTCAAATTTCTATTATTATGTCTTTTTGAGACAAGGTTGATATAAAATTATAAATTATGCAGTACAATATATTGGGAGTCTACTTTGCAATTTTAAAAAAGTTCAAAGATTATTTTATAAATTTTAAAATTATCATAAATGGTACGTAGTATTAATCAATTCTAATATAGTACTGCACCAGAATCAAATTTAGTACCAATAACGATACAATATTTATAACTTTACTATGAGCCTCAAATCTCTCAATATCTACTGGGCAACCCACTTGGCTTTTCTAGGTTCCATTTTGAAAGTTATTGACAAACTATTCAATAATTTCTTATGGATAGGAAAATAGGAGACAAATCACAAGACTTCGGTAAAATGGAAAGAACTTTGCACTCGTAGAGATCGCGGTGGTTTGGAACTTAACTTTGTCAAATTTATGAACTCAACACTACTCACCAAAAGGCTTTGGAGACTAATGGATGACAAATAATCTCTATGGTGTAGATGGATTCACCATTATTTTATCAAAAATCGAAGCCTATAGTCTATAGGTTGTTCCCACATTCAATCTACCACGCTTAAGGCCATTTTAAAATTGAGGGGCCAATGCCAAACAAATTTCATTGCGCTTATAGGTAATGGAAACTCCGCCAATTTCTGGTATGATAACTGGCTTTAGGTGCGACCTTTGATTAATTATAATGGAGTTGATTCACTTAAAGAGTTCATTACCTTTAGATGTCACAGTTGCTATAGCCTTACAACATAAAGAAATAATTGAGAGAGCCTCCATCCCCACCTCCATAACAGCTGAAATTTGTGGTGTGTACTGCAACATTGAACTAGATAATTACATTTGGAAGCATATGATTGATGGTAGGTTTTCCAACCACTCATGTATGGAGTTATGTTTTAAACACCTTCCTAGATTGGCATGGACTAAAGACATAAGGACTAACTACCTTCAACCTCGTGCATCATTCACTGTATGGCTTGCTATGAAGGAAAGATTAAAAACAGCGGATAAATTGGCCAAATACACCCAACTTCCAAATTGGTGTTGTATATACAGACAAACAGAAGAAACAAGTGAACACTTATTCTTCAAATGTGGTTACATTAGCAACATATGGGTCAGAGATCTGCTACAAGTGCCTGCCAAATGGGGTAATTACCAACCTGGAAAGTCTACACACACTACGGCTAAAATACAGAAACAACACATTGCACAAGTATTTCTGGATCGCCTTATCATTGATAATCATTATGATATGGGATGAGAGAAATCTAAGAACATTCCAAAACCAAATCACCTCTCAAGAGCAATTTTACAACCAAATACTACATCACATTTAGCTCCAAATATGTGCACAAAAACATAAACTTCTGCATGGTTCCTATTTACTTTAATACTGGAATGTATGATATACTCCTAGCAGTGGTGTCTGTTATATACAAGTTTGCAGCACTGAGGAATGCGTGACACACTCATAGCCATAGTCTCCATTGCATAAGTTGGGGATGATTATTACAGGTATGCTGCTATGTTACTCCTACCTTCGTGTCGCTTCTTTAGTGAATCAAGTGTTCAACTTTCCTTCAAACTTGGCCTGTATGATTAAATGGCAATGATGGGTTGTTGCTGAGGGATCTCACCTATGCATGGTTTTTAAACCATTTGTTCAACTAGCTCTTTCATACTCGACTGCATTGTAGTTACATCCTTTGGTTGAGTCTTTGTATTGTGAGACTTTTTTGACTTGCCTTCAAGGCTTAACACATTCAAAATTTTCAAAAAAAAAAAACTATAAGACAAGAAAAGAAATATAATTAAAATATATATGTAGTTAGTTTTAATATTAATATATTAAATTATGCTGCCCTTTTGTAGTAATATTCTCTACAAGAAAAATGTCATTTAGTGACGGATATTATCGACAGAAAACCTTTAGATTTCGTCAGTAACAAAAATTAGCGACCGAATTAACCGACGGACAAAGGCGTCGTAAAAATAGCCGTAGGTAAATTTACCAACGGACACTTTAAATAATAGTTGGTGAATATGCCAACAGTTGGCTGTGACCGTTGGTAAATTTACGTACGGACGTTTTATTTCCGCCGAAATATTTGCAGACAGTATTGGTTATTCCGTCAGTAACATTACAAACGGGTATGATTAAACCGTCGGTGAATATACCGACGGTTCAGCAAATCCTGACAGTAAAGTTGGCAACGGGCTATTAATATTATCGACGGTGTTTCTTTGATCCGTCAGTAATCCTTCACCAATTAGTCGCAAAAACTGAGCCTATCAATTTGTTAGATGGTCTCCATTTCCACACTATCCCTACATTTTCTTGTTGCTTTCTATTTCACTTTCTTGATTAGATAAGAAATACAAGCTACTAACAACCTTTCAAATTCATTTCTTTATTATTATTATTATTATTATTATTATTATTATTATTATTACTACTACTACTACTACTACTACTACTACTACTACTACTTCTTCTTTTATTATTTTAATATATATCTTTTGTTGTTCTTAATTTATATCTGTATTTTTATTTATATATTTTTACTTTTATTTAGTATATAGATATTTTTTAATCATTTTATGTTAGTCTTGATTTTTTTACCATTAAAGCTACATACTTATGAGTTTCTCCAGCCCTCGTGTTTTAGCAGGACTTCTAATAGAATGTTGTTGTTATTTTTCCTATTACTCGAAGCAATCTACTTCTTTGTCCCAATCTCACTCTCTACTATTCTGTTCTTTTTCTTTTTTAGTTCCACTATAGTCAAAACAAGTCCTCATTATTGAGTGTATTGATATTTTTGTTGAGAATTCTATACATTAAAATAAGAGTTAGATAAAGGACTTGCTTTATTAAATAATTGATGTAGTCATATCTAATTTTATGATAACAATTAAAAAAAATATGTAACTCACATCTTTAACATTCCTATTAACATGTAGTTGATTAAGAAAGCAAGGAATAAGAAAATCATTGAAACAATTTAGTTCAATTATAACACCTACATCCTCCTTTAAGTTAAAAATTAAATATATTCAATTTCTATTTAGATAACTACATACATTGATAAAGCACTAAACTTCACAACAAATGAAATTTAATGACTTGGTTATTATGTTTGCAATTCAATCTTGATAATGGATAAGCTTTATAACTCCATTTTTAATAAGTTTATGAAAAAAGTATTTGACACCTATAATTAGGAATAGGAAAAAGGGTCTAAGTTTGATTCAATTAAGTCATGATTTTTTATTCAATTAAGTCATGATTTTTTAAAAATAAAAAGTCAAGTTGAAACTAAGATTAAGTTCTACAAATTGACCTGACTTGAAACTTGAACCCCAGTTATATATGATTAAACAAAACAATGATATTTTCTTAATAATAAATGAGGACAACAAGAATGACGAATCCAAATCTCGATCGAGTTAGGTTAAACCCAAAAGTCCAATTCTTTTAAAATTTATGTTTGAATTATATGTCTTATTTATGCAATCACCTTCTTCTTCCTTGTTTTCACACTTTTAATATAAGAGTTAAATGTTTTATTTATATAATCACCTTCCCCCTACTTGTCTTCTCACTTTTGATTTGAGAAGACAAGTAGGATGAAGGTGATTGCATAAATAATGAATTTTGCTTAAACATAAATCTTCAACAGGTTCAAGCTTTCGAGTCTAAACTAACCTGATTGAACTTTGGAATATTTAAGGCATATTAGGCTCGAGCTAATGTTCAATTAGATTATTAAGCAATTTTGAGCTTGAAAAAAAATTGTACCAGACCAAACCGCCCTTAATCTATATGCTTACTTCAACTAGGTAATACAAGATTCTTTGAAATTTACTATTGTCATAAAAATAGTTGTGCCACCATTTTAAACATGAGTAAAACCCTCTAAAATCTATTTAACCAAACTATTTAACAAACATATGAAACTATTGCAATAAACTTAGCTTCAATGGTAGATAAGATGACTATTAGTTGTTTCTTTGATGAATAAGAAACAATTGTTGAATTTATCAGAAAATATAACTTAATGCATTTGTACCATCCAAATCTTTCATATAATCATCGTTTATATAAGCAACTAAATCCTCAACTCTTCCCTTTTAAAAACAAATGAAAGCCAAAACTTTCTCTTTAAATATCTCAATATTTTCTTGACAATTTAGAGATGAAGCTATGTGGGATGTTCCATATACCTATGTAAAAGACTTATGTCAAATATAATATTATGCTCAGTTAGATACATTAGTTTGCATTATTTTCTTATAACAACTAGTATTCACCCTTATTCCATTCACTTAATTTTACAACTTGAAAAAAATTAGATTATAAACCTATCTGTATCAAACCTTTCTAATAATTCCTAAGAATATCTCCTTTGGCAAATTAAAAAAAATACTCCGTTGGATTTGCAAAATTTCTATGTTAAGAAAATCTCTCATTTTCCCAAGATTTTTCATGTCAAAATCTTGCAATATAAAATTTTAAAATTTAACAAACATATGCTCATTATTGCCCATAAAAATCAGTCATAAATACAAAGATTAAAAAATTAAAAATTTACCTTTTTCTTTTTCTTGTGACGAACAAAATATGCTCATAAGGGCACCACTTAAAATTGCATGTAGTCAAATGTGATTTTATTTGACTATAACAAGCTTACGCACCTATTTTATTTTGTATAAAGCTTTCTTTAACTTTTACACTTTATGTTTAACCCTTTATTTTCATAACCAATAGGTTGCTTGACAAAAACCTCTTTAATAAATTCTTCATAAAGAAAGGTTATCTTTTCATTTAGCTAAAAGATTATCTACCTATTTGTTAATGTTAAGAGAAATTACTGATTGAATTGTTTTTAGTTGTGCTATAGTGGCAAAAACTTCAATGTATTCTATATCATATTATCTTTGCAACTAAATACATTGTGTACTTCTCCACCTCATCATTTTCATTAAGTTTTTTCTTATGCATCCATTTCCCACTAACCTTCTTTACTCTAATAAGCAAATTCGCCAATTTCCATTATCATTTTCTATATAATTATGATCTTTGTATCCCTTGTTATTATCCGCATTACATCTTTTTTTATGTCACTTCAAATAAAATTATATTATTTTCGGAAAAAATATTACTAAATTTATTGTATCTTCTTCCCTATGATAAATCCCTAATTTCATATTATCTCATCCAAGTTGGTTGCTTTCTTCAAATGAGGCCTTTTTGCTTTAGATGGATGCATTTTTTCTTTTAATCCGTCAACTTGTCTTTCCTCAATATTGCCATGTTTAACTATTTTACTTTCGTCTTTATATTGACTAATTGAAGTTTTTGTTGTTACTTCCTACTTTAACTCAACCAAAATGGCTTCCTTACAATTTTTGACTCAATCCTAATTGTCTTCTTCAAATATAACATCTCTACTTACTATGGTCTTCTACAAGAGAGGATCATACAATCTGTATGATTCTGACTCCTTTTTTACTCTAAAGAAAACACATCTTACACTCTTGTCATCAAGCTTTATCTTTTGCTATCATGAATATGAACATGATATATATATATATAAACACTTTGAAGTAGGCCATTGATGGTCTGAAAATCCTCCAGCTTCTTCTAAACTTTTGTTCTTCACTTTAAGAATTGGACCCCTATTAAGAATATGAAATGTCAAATCAATAACTTCAAGCCATAATATTTTAGAAATTTTCTTTCTTGAAAATTTACCCCAAATCATATTTATAATTTTTTAATTCTTTCGCTCTGTTATAACAATTTTATTAAGGAATGTATGTAATTGTTAGTTGTCTTAGGAAGTTAGTGAATTTAAGTGATGTGAACTCACCCAACGATCAATATGAGGACCTTTTATAGCTAAACCACTTTCTTTTTCAACTTGATTTTTATATTTTTTAAAAGTAACAAATAGTTATGATATCTCAACCAAAAAGTAAACCTTAACTTTCGACCATAGTCAATTAATGAAAATGATCGTATAACTTTTTCCATTATTAGATGTAAGGCTTATTGGTCTATATATATCAACATGTATCAATTCAATAATTTGAGATGCTCTCCGTGTACTTTCTCATGGAAATTGATTTTTTTGTCCATCAGGCAATCTTCATATGCTTTTGATACAATGTCAAGACATGATAGTCTGGTACTGCTATCGCCTGCAACTAAATTTAAAAAGAAACCATCTTCCTGCGATACAAATTAATGTAGTAGTGAAAAGTAGGAATCGTTTCCACGAGAAATTTTTAACGGCAAAGGGTATACTAGTTTAAAACTAAAACAAATGGGGGGTTTTGGTTCACGTAATTTAAGAAATTAGAAATAACAAAAATTGAAATTAAATGAAAATATTCAGATCTGGAAATTCAGTAAACAAACTTTGGTTTCGGGCCACCGAGGTTATCACGCTAATATGGATCCTTAATATAAAATTCAGTTCATCAACAAACATTCATTGGGTGATATGTTCTCTTAAGTTTAAATGAATAGAAACATGTATTCTAAACATTTTTATTAATTAACAACTTAGATACGATCTTAAGTTGAATTGAGTAATAGCTTTAAGGACTAAGAAACCAATAAACAAGACAACACATTTACGATATGCATTTAATCAAGATAAGTTTCTTCTTAGAATTTCCAACTCTAACGTAAAGATGGTAATCCTAATTGCCACTTGTGATTAGCAAAACTGGACGTCATATCCTACTAATATGGCTATTAAACGAATCCATTTCTAGTTGTGCATCCTAGAAATCAACCAATTCAATCGTAAAAAGTAATTCAGAAGGAACTCAATGTTTATCAATAAAAAAACTTTATTTGAAAATCTCACATATAATAAATGATAACGCGGTTTCCCTCAATCAAGAAAAGGGATTTAGCTACTCATAACAAAAGTAAAAATCAACAAAGAAATATCCAAATGTAAAGTCTCCATCCTTGGTCTTTTTTAGAAAATTCGAAAGTCCCTAGAGAAATACTGCAGAAAATGAAAAACCAACTATCTGACAAAAACCAGAAGAAGAAGACTACAGAAACGTAAAAACTACTCCTAAAGTGGCTGACGTGAACAATAACACAAATCCTCATTTATTTCCTTCGGTCTCCTCCTTTTTCCATGATCATTTGCAGATAGTCTTCCCCTAAATTCAGGTGGTCGATCCCTATTAATAAGGATGCAATCTGATTCTCAAAATCATTAAAAAAATCTTCAATGAATCGAATCTGCATTTAAAAATAGATCTTGCAGATAGTTTTTGCCCTTGCATGTGCCCACGCTTAGTCACTAAATTTCCTGCTAGTCTGGAATTTTGAGTTATCCTTGCTTCCCTTACATCTTTTCTATTCAATTTCATCTCTTAAGTGTTGAAAATCATCTTAGAACAATTAAGAAGCAAATCCATCAATTTTGAATACTAATTTTAACACATTAAATAGATTTATATGCAAAATAAGCACAAAATGATAACTTAAAATAGTCCTCTCACCATTTTTTTTAAGGAATAATCAAACCTTTGAAACTTAAATAATGTATATGCACCAAAATCAAGTTGAATTAAACTAAGATTCCTTCTATTTGATAATATTGTAATCTTTATAGTTATTTCGTTTTTAAGATGATAAATTTTGCAGGCTCTGTAGCACCCTAATACCCCTGGTAGGATATTACAAGTGTTGGGCCCCGTTCCCGAAACCCAACGATCGGTTCAAAATCGAAGAACATAACCATAAGCGGGTATCCTAACTCTTTAACCCTCAAGAACAAGCCCTCACTAACTAACATCTCAAGCCCCAAAGGCGAGCCCACAAAACAACGATCACAAAATTTCAAATTATATAAGTCGACTTACAGAGAAGACAAGTCGACTTACAGGGACAGAAGTCGACTTACAGAGACAGACAAGTCGACTTACAGGGAAGACAATTCGACTTACAGGGAAGACAAGTCGACTTACTATGCACAAGTCGACTTATTTAAGAGTGGAGAAGTTTTGCGAAAACTAACACAAGTCGACTTACGCACCCAACAAGTCGACTTACTCGTAGCAAAATGGATCTATCACAAGTAAAACCAAGAATCACCATATTCTTCCAACCTTAACGACAATTGATTGGCAATC
>JANVCL010000212.1:17635421-17648252 GCA_026546855.1 Erythroxylum incrassatum | reverse complement strand
AAGAATTAAGTGAATTGAGATTTGCACGAGGATGAGTTTCCAAAAAGGAAATTGTATGTATTGGTTAAGATTTGTATAAGATTGAATAAAGATGTAATGAATAAGCATGAAAAAAAAATTATACCAGATTTTACACCGAGTTAGTCTTCGGGTATCCAACGCGACGGAGCTTTTCTAAACTTTTAGTCCGCGGATGTCGGATTCGCGATCTTTCGATTCCTATGGGTATCGTTCCGTTCTTTGAATTCGCAATCTGTTCACTAATTTCGTCCCGTTTTTGGATTGGTTTAGTCTTAAGGTTTCCAACGCGACTCATTAGTTTCGTTTGCTAAGATATACGTTTTCGGATGTCGGAATCTGATTTATTTACGTTTGATCGAATCCGCTCTGATTTGTCTCCGCTTTATGTTTTAATTTATTAGATTGTTTGTATTCGATTCGCTTTCAATTCGATCCGTTTTTGTTTTGTTTCCGTATTCGTTTCGCTTCGTTTTTCATTTTTTGCTTTCCGGTTGAGATTCGGTCTCGAGATCGGGTTCCAACAGTTACGACTGAGCAAGTCAATTTTGTAAGGAATAACCGCCCAGGAAATAACCCATTTTCAAACACTTACAATCCTAGATGGCGGAATCATCCTAACTTTTCATAGAGTAACAACAACAACAAAGTGAGAGAGCAAAGACAACTTCAGCCTAGGAATCCATTTGAGGCTAAAATGGAGAAATTTATGGAGATGATTGGAACTAAGATGAATCACAACAGAAGTTAAAAGCGAAGGTTGATCAAATAGTGAAAAATCACTCTTCATCAATTCACAATTTGGAGGTCCAAATGGGGCAATTTGCCACTAATCTTGCTCAATAGAACCTTGGAGGTTTCCCGAGTACCACAGAACCAAATCCAAGGAGTCTTTGAAATCTATACGACTGAGGAGTGGTAAGGAGTTGGAAAATCATGAAAAGAACAAAGGTTGCGATCGCAAGCTTGTTGATGATCAGCAGAGAGAATTGCAAGGCTTCAGTCACGATCGCAAGGAAGAAGGCTGCAATCACAACCTAAGATTTGAGCCAGAATAGGAAGAATCAAGCTTCGGGTGTGCTCGCAAGCCTTAAAGATACGATTTCACACAACCTAAAATAGGTAAAAATAAGCAAGCCGAGGCAGGTAAGTATGTACCACCTATTCCTTTCCCTCAACAACTTAAGAAACAACAGTACGATAGTCAGTTTGCCTCATTTCTTGAAAAGTTCAAAAAAATACTGTTGGACCTCAAACTTTCCTTGAAATTTTGAAGTGTCAAGTGACTTGAAAATGAGGAAATTAGAATGAATAAATAAAAATAAAATTTTGAATGTGAATAGTTAGATGAGATTAAGAGAGGCGAAAAAAACTTTTGTTATTGAGGTTTATGTTAAGGTATGGACTAAAATGGCGTTTAAAGTTTAAATGAAATTGTTAGTGAATAAATTGCTTTAATGGAGTTAAAAATTTAAGAAATAAAGAGAATAGTGTGAGAATTTGTAGAATTAAGGAAAGTTTGACTTTTTGGGGAGAAAAGTTGATCTTTTGATTTAAGCAGAAGTTGAGAAAATGGTCTTCATGAAACTTGTAGCTTATGTTAAGAGCTATCCGTCGCCATAAAGTTTGATATTTTTCGATATTGGGAGTGAAAATTATGATAAGTCAAAGTTTGATTTGTAAAAATGACCATAAGTGTACATTTGCATGTACTCGGCTTTGAGGCCACTCGTCGTACGGATTTAGTCTGAATTGGAGTAAGAAAGATTTGTGATTTTGCTTATGATGTTGTTTCCGCTTCGGATTCTTCTGTTTTATGTAATCCGATTCGATGCTTCCGTTTTATGTTCTCCGATTCGCTTCGTTAATTTTGCTTTTGTTTTTCTTCCACACTTTGTCCGTTTTCTGTTTTACATTCGATTTTGTTCCGCATTTGGTTATCCGATTGCTCCGAGTTTCCGATTCGATTCGATTAGTTTTGCATTGCGATCCGTTCATTAGTTTCGTTTTTTTTTTCGATTCGCCATTCTTTGGTTTTCCGTTTTTCGCTCCACTTTCCTGTTGGGGTCTGGTCTCGAGATCAGGTCCCAACATCCAATCAAGTATTAGCCCTAGTATGCTAAGATGCAACTCACTTATCACCTGAAACATTTGTCTTAACTCTTTCTTCCCCGTAACAAAATACTAAAGTGGTAAGAAATTTGTTGCAAATCTTATCACAGCAAGACGACACAAATTCC
The DNA here is from genome assembly GCA_026546855.1 of Erythroxylum incrassatum. Classification (NCBI taxonomy): domain Eukaryota; kingdom Viridiplantae; phylum Streptophyta; class Magnoliopsida; order Malpighiales; family Erythroxylaceae; genus Erythroxylum; species Erythroxylum incrassatum. Next base: position 17,645,994 of record JANVCL010000212.1, on the reverse strand, counting down.
TACCATTGGTAAATTCCTTTCTCATTAAATTTAACACTCATCCATGATTATAGATGAACTTGGTTACCTTTTTAGCTTTCTGCATAGACTCGTCAGTAATAAGAAAATACCTAGGATCCCCTATATTCTCCAATAATAGGTCAATGCAATGTGAAGCACAAGAAGTCGAAAAAAACATTATACTTATTATGTAACCTTCTTCCTGTCACTTTATAAGTGGAATCATTGTCAATAATGTACTGGAAAAAAATTTCTAGCCCTACCTCATTCACAACTTCATCGAGTATCTCAAATAAAGTATCAGTATTTGTAATAAGGTCATATGCATCAATAGACTTTAAAAACATTAAGTCATTTGCAGAATAAACCAAAAACTTTATAGTAGGCTCATGTCTCCTATTTATCTAACCATCACACACGATTGAACACCCATAAGTAGTCCAATCTACCCTTCTTTCTCCTAAATAACTTTTAATTTTAGAAACTAAACAACTCAGAATTTTACCTCTATAGTCCTCAATTGAAGGAGCTTTGTATCTTAAACTGTAAAAGGCTATGGCATCCACTATAGGCTGATAATAGTAAGATTGGGAAGCAGTGAATGCTACACCTATATCACATCACCATCTAGCCATTGCCATATCTACATTATGAGCCACATCTCTTAATTGCTAATTGAAGGTTGGGCTTCATAAGTTGTTCGTGGTGCAAAAAAATTAGTCGTCTATGGCATTTACCTTTTTCTTTTCCTAACAGGTCCAGGTGTAACATTCACTTCTTGCTAGGCTTAGGATGGAACACTACCGCTACCACTACCACCTTCAACATCTCCACTATCATCACGAAAACCAGTAAATGAACTTATACTACCAATTTTGAACAATTTCAATTCAACCATTACAAACTATACATTTCAATTCAACCATTACAACAATTTCATCTCCAATAATTTCCAACAATTTCAATTTCAATTCAAACATCACAAAATATATAAACAAATTCCATTTCCAAATTCCAACAATATCATTTTTTAACTATTTCAATTCAACTATTACAAAACATACATAAACAATTTCTATTTCCAACAATTTCCATTTCTAATAATTTCCAACAATTTTGAACAATTTCAATTCAAAGTTTCAAACATCACAAAACATACATAAACAATTTCCATTTCCAACAATTTATATTTCCAATAATTTCCAACAATTTCATTTTTGACATATTCTAATAATTTTAATTCAACAATTACAAAACATACATAAACAATTTCCTTTTCCAATAATTTCCAACACTTTCATTTCTAACATTTTCCAACAATTTCAATTCAACCATTACAAATCATACATAATCAATTTCCATTTCCAATAATTTCGAACAATTTCATTTCTAACACTTTCCAACAATTTCAATTCAATCATTACAAAACATATATAAACAATTTCCATTTCCAATAATTTTCAACAATTCCATTTCTAAAAATTTTGAACAATTTCAATTCAAAGTGTGAAGCATCACAAAATAAACATAAACAATTTCTATGTCCAAATTTTCAACAATTTCATTTCCAACAATCAACAATTTCAACCGTCACAAATTCATAATTCACAAAATATGAAATATACATAAACAATTTTCATTTATAAATTTTTTTAACAATTTCCATTTCTAAATTCCAACAATTTCTAACAATTTAATTCTAACATTTTTCAACAATTTCAATTCATCCATTACAAAACATACATAAACAATTTTTGTTTATAATAATTTCTAACAATTTTCATCACAAAACATACATAAATATCCAAATACAATGCAAATGTTTTCAAATTTCATAGCAAAAAACATACCCAAAAAATCAAAAATCCAATTAAATGTCGAATGGGGTTAGGTTTGGATCTAAATCTATTTCAAATATGGCGATTCCAGGGTTGCTATATGGCTGTGACTAGTGCAGTTGTGGGCTAGTGGCATCGAGCTATTGTCATGGTGCGATGGTGGTCGGCAGACAACTAGAGAGGGACTGGTGGCAATAGTGAAGAAGAGAGTGGGAGAGTGTGAGAGAGAAGAAAAACAAAGGAGAAGCAGTAGAGAGAATGTCAGGTGGGGGGAGGGAGGGGTTTTTCAAAAATCTGACCTTTTACAAATTAGTCCCTACATTGTTTAAAATTTTTTATATCGGTTGGTATACGTCCAATATTATGAATACTGTTGGTACCTGCTGGAATCAAGCAAAACAAGGTGGTACAAACTGTTACCAATAGTCAGTACCAAAACACCTCCTTTTGCACCATTTTTTTGACCGATACCGACTGGTACATAATGAAATTTGTAACTATGCTTCAAACAACTCATTGACAAAATCTTGACCATAATAAATAGTTGGAGCAATAAAGAATTATATTTAGCTAGAAGAGCCCAATTAATCAAATATGTCATCTCATCCATAAATGTTTATTGGGACTATCAATTGGTATTTCTCACAATCATCACAAAGGCAATTGACAGAATCTTCAAAAATTACTTATGGCTAGGTAGTAAGCTTGAAACCACAAAGAACAAGATCAAATAGGCTGATTTATGTCAAGATAAGAAGCATAAAGGCTTAAGAATTCCTTACACCATAACAATAAATCAAGCATTACCTAAAACAAGTTTTGGAGATAATCAAAGAAACACAATCACTGTGGGTAAAGTGGGTTTATGAATATTATATCAAGGACAATTGCTTGTGGAACCTTGAATTTCCTTAAATTACATCACCTATCATAAAATTAATCACAAAAATAGGAACAAGATAAGAGTTGTGTGTTTCAACTAGGCTAGAAATGGAGAACTTATTAATATTTGGCAAGATAACTAGAATTCTTATAGACCACTCATCCAAGTCAGTGGCCTTGATCCTTTAAAGAACTTAATTTATCCTGGGGCAAGTATAGTTCATGTAATATCAACCATCATATTCAGCTCAATTAACATCCCATCATCCAGTGCCTTCAACTTTTTAATAAATCACATACTAAGTCATTATAAAGACAAAGTCACTTGGAAGCCTCATGTAAGGATTCAAATACCTCATGTAAACTACTTTATAGTGAGATAAATCCTTAAGTCAACTGGCATAAAATAATTAGGTGTAAAAATAATTATCTTTGGGCGGCCAACATAATGTGAAAAGCTTTTAAATTCAAACTTCTTACCTTAAATAGACTAAGAAAGTACTTATGCATCCCAAATTGGTCTATCATGTGCAAAATAGATTTAGAATCCCACAATCATCTATTATTTCAATGTAATTTCTTTAATAAGGTATAAAAGTTCATAATGACATTATGATGAGGGTGTGTGTATATCTATATATATATATATATATATATATATACATACATACCAATTGGTGTCAATTTCAAGATTGATTATGTGTTTATTGTTGTAAAGACTTAGGTTCGTTATGATTTTATCCCATAGATATCAAGCATGTTTGTAAGCTTCCCACTCTAATCTACTATATCATTCCGATATATATATACACCAATTGGAGAACTACATAGTTATATATCTAGTTAGTTAAGCTTGATCAACAACTTATAACTTCTGTTGTTTTAGTTGCTTACCTTTATAAGTTGATGTAATTGCCTTCATCATTGCTTTCTTATTCTTTTTTACTCATAATCCTTTTCAAGGAATATATTTATATTCTTCAAAAAAAAGTTATTTCTAATTAGAATATAAATAGTTTCTAATTAGATTAACATGTTTTACTAAATTATAAGAAATAGATTCTCTAAATTATAACATGTAAGAAGAGTAATTGATTGAAAATTTTGAATTAAAATATAAAGGAGGCAAGATAATTGGACATAATTTTTAATTTGAATTTGAATATTTTTTTAAAACCATATTAAATTTTTATTTGGTATAGAAATTCAATTCATTTAGGAATCAATGGTTTTATCTAATTTATTTATCCAAAGTTTTGGAATATTATTTTAGATTATGAAATTGTATCGATAACCAAAGTTAAATAAAGCTTCATGTTTTATGCATTAATTTGATTATATTTTCATAATAAATTGTATGCTCTATTTATAGATTTGTTATATTTTTATGCATATCGAATTGATGCTTAAATATATGACAATTTATATGTAATGTATGTTCAATGAAACCATTCAAAATTAAATCTCTCATTGAATATTAAATACAAATTGAGAACTTAATTGTTGCCTTTTATTATTTATGTACAAAACCATATTTTTGTTTATTATAAGAGTTGTTGAGTATCTCAACACTCCTTTAACATAAATGTTTTATTTTAAATTAGGGGTTCCTACTTAAATAAATTTATATGATTTGGATGAGTAAATCTTGATCATATGAATTTAGAGGCTTAGTTAAGAATGATATATAAGACCTATTTTTTTATAAGAGTTATCATTTAAGAGATTTAAGAATCATATAAGATTTGATTGATGAGGATGTTATCTTCCTAATTTAAGTTTTAATTGTCTTGTTAAGTAACTCAAGATCAACTAAATTTAAATTGAATCCTATGTTACTTTAGAAATTAGAGTAATATACATGCATGATGTTCTACGAAAGCATAGAGAAAAGCAGAAACCATAAGAAGGCACTTACTTCGATCACTGTCGCTTTTGTAAACCTTGATCCAGAAAGGTCTCCAAGTATCTTCTCCCTCCACCACCCTCTCGACGCTACGATGTCTCGCAATCTCCAATAAACTCAACCCCAATTCGATAAAGTCTGAGGATATGAAGGATAGGTAGTAGAGCTTTTACCCCTTTACAAAAATGTCACCGCTTGATTATATCCTCCAATGCTCAATACGCATTTGTTCTCCTTTCTTAAACATTTTTTCTAACTATCATTGCATTAGTTAAACACTGTCGTTTAGGCAATTGAAATAGGAGAGAATACTTTCCAACATTTTATACCTTTAAACCTACATATATTTAATGAACTTTTTTGAAAAATCCCAAAAAAATATTTTAGGAATAAAAGTCATTTATATTATTTTAAATAAAATAATGGGAGTAACTAAATATATTATTGAATTCCTAATCTTATTTAGCGGTCATGACATATAACCTATTACTTATTTTATTTACATTTGTTTGTTCTTTAGTATATCGATACTAAGTATTAGTAAACTAAATTTCTCAGACATAGGTCAAATTTGAGTAAAATTCTCAAAGTTGGAAAGAAGAATTGTATGTCCATTATTTAATCTTGTTATTAATCCATGTTGTGGATAATGGTGATACAATTTCATATAGATGGAAAGATAAAGTGATATTTTAGAATTGACTAACGTCTTATAAACATTAATAGTTGTTGTAAGATGGATGCTAACACCATAATAACATAATGCAAAAGGTTGAATCAAGTAGAGTTGAAATGTATAATACCTTAATTGGATGTTACATTAATAGAATTGTTCCACTCAAGTTAGCCTACTAAAAACATAAATAAGGAATACAATTAAAGGTAATTGCTATAATATGATAATAGTTATTAGAAAAAAATTATTGTATGAATTTTCTTAACTATACGAGATATGATATAGATCATATAAATTTCTATTTCATGCTTTTAGGTATATGATACTAAATTTAAATTGAACATTAGCGCAATGTTCATGGCATGATAACAAATAGATTGTTGATAAAAAAATAGTTGTTCTAAGTTTATACAAATATTTTGTATATGTTAAATAGATTTTACTTAACATGAGTAACAAAAACATAAAGTTAAATAATCGAGATTATCCTTTTATGACATATTATTTAAATCAACATAATAAGAATCATAAAATTACATGTAAGGATATATTTATCCTTTTGATTATGAGTCATATGAAACTTATGGAACTTTTTAGGTTGAAGAATTACCAAATCAACCTTTTTTAAAAGGATGATTGTGATAATAAATTGTTAAAATGTATACATATGATGTATATGATGTAATAATAAATCATAAAAGGATTGAATACTTGCATTTCATTATATTTACTAATGAATTTATATGATAGAGCCACATGCATTAAATGAAATATTGATTTAAAAAGTTTTGAAAAGTTTGAAGTATTTAAATTTAAGTCAAAATTAAGCATTAAGAATATTAAAGCACTTTGATGAGATCAATGTAGTGAGATTTAAATTTTCTTTTTTATTTATAAAGAATGAGATTCTTTGCTGAATATCTCTATAACTAAATTATATGATTGTAAGGTTTTGTATGAAGAGTAATATATAATATAAAATAATGTATAGTGCATAATTTATTTTTTATAACTATGTCTAGTATAACAACTTACCTTCGATAGTTCAAATTAAGTCAATTAACAAGATTCTGTATTAAATATAAAATGGTAAGACTTTAAAATAATCAAAGCTAATGATTTATGGATGTGGTGCTTAGTTGAAGTATATATTATCTAATAAGTTTATAACTAAATTAGATAATATGAAGTTATGAGATATCCAAAAATGTTGGATATAATCTTACGATCCTCATTGAGCAAAATGTTTGCTTTAATGAATACTTACAAGAGAACGGTCCTTAGGACGAGTAATGGGAGTAAGATGATTTTTGAAATAATTCAAATCTCATAAGAATATATCTAAATGAAACTAGTGCATTTATTGATACAGTTTACGTATAGTCAAAAGGTTACGATATGTTAAAAGATTCACTTTTATAATAAATTCAACAAGTTTCTTTTAGATATGATTGTGGATTCATTATGTCCATAAGAAGTTTAAGAGTATAGTTGTACTCTTTAATATGATTTGGTTGATGACATATTGTTCATTACAACAATGTTTCATATTTCAATTATTGAAGATATGACAATCTAAGAACTAGTATGTATTAGATATGAAAAGGTTTGGGATTAAAATTCTATAGAGATTAGATACAAAAATTGCTTACTTATTTTAATCTAATTACATTCATAATATGCTAAAGGCATCTAGCATTTGAGATATCTAATAGTTATGAATTATTAAAGATATTAATTGTTAGATGCATGAGTTCATATTTGAGTTCAAAGATCATATGGATTTAAACTTTAGTTTGACAAGAACAAGAATAAGACTTAATTGAGGTATTTTTATTTATTTAGAATAATATTCTGTTGAATTGGAAAGAATTTAGTATAATATTAATTACTAATTAATTCGCAATAAAATTTCCATTTAGTAAAAATGATTATTTGGATCAATAAGTTATTTAAAGAACTTGGTATAGAACTTTGCATTATTCAAACAGTAATGTCTTATGGAACATTAGAGCCATTTGGCAGAGATAAAGAGCTAAGGTCTCATTAAGGATCAAAGTATATATATAGGTAATTCATTTTATTTATGATGATAATTAATATGAAGTACTCACTAAAGAGAATCTTATAGAATTCTCTTGTTAGACTACTGTCCCAATAGTACATGATTGCTATATATTGATATTTTATAAGATATTTAAATGATTGGCTTATTAAATATTAAATATTATTGATTTATTCGTTACATCTATTCGACTAATTGGAGATTTGATAACATAATTAACTAAAGGAATTATTTATTTATTTTGTTTAATTATCTAAAATATAAGATAAAGATAAGAGATAAATGTGCTTTGTAAATAAAATTATAATGGGATCATAATTATGAAATTCATCTTATATTTATATATTATCTCTAAATTGTTCTTAATCATTGCTCTATTAAAATTAGACATTAAAAGAGTGAAAATAGATACATTTTATGTTTCATCCTTATGAAGGAAATAATCAATCTCATAGAGTAAGATTATAAAGATACCTAAATAAATGTGTGAGTTCTTATTAAAGAATAAGTTCATTGAACTCACCTACTATAAGAATTCCATTAGGAATTAATTATATATCTATAGATATTTTGATTGTAATGGTTGTATAAGTGATCCTTTGACTTGAGATCTCTAAAATATTTAATATATGAATTGTTATGTTTTAATACTACTTATGACTTATCTTAGACAAACTAGCTCATTTGATAGTCAATAAATATAACACGAATTTTATAAAGGTAGTTGAGTGATAATATAGGATTTGTCATCCTAAATTATTTAGAGAGAATATTATACTATTCTCGATTAGTATTGATTTGAGAAATTCTGAGTTAAGGTAGAATGAAACTTTGAAAACAATTTTTAAAATTCATTAAAATAATCAATTACTATTAGTAGACAACAAATATGATTGAATTCAAATATATATTAGTTTCATGCTCAATATGTAATAGGAATATTATATGATGAAATGATTGAATTTTATTTAAGAAAACTATATCAAAAAGGATATTCCAAATTACTTTACTATTTGTAATATTTAGATGGTCATGATGTGTTATTAGACGTCAATCTTAGTCCATAGATATAAATTATTTAACTAAATAATGAAAGATAAATAAAATGAGTTTAATTTATTTAATCCTAAATATAATTTATGGTTATAATTTATATGCATTGTCGATATATTTAAGAACTTAATGGGTGATACACAAATAATAGTTGAAGAGAGAAAAAAGTAATTTAGTCAAGTGGTATTTGATTGTAAAGTTTGCAAAATTTTAAGGTCAAATATAAGATATTTGATAAATAAGGACTAATATTAAATATAGGATGTTATTTGAACCTAATTGGTATTTACTTATAATTATTTTAATTCTAAATAAAGTTAATTTGAACTGTAATTATAATTAAATTAAATTACCAAAAGGTTTAAATCTTATTATAAATAGACTTAGGCTCTAAAGAAGTTAATACTCCTTGTCAATTTCTTCATCGATTGTAAAGTTCTTTAAACCTATTCTTGTGGATTTTGATAGAGGCTAGATACTTATGTAACTATAATACTTGTAATAAAATATTTCAAAATTTAGTTTAAGAGGAGTTGTAGAAAAAAAAAAGTTTCATAATAGTTATGATTTATGATTCATAATTTAATCTATTTATGCACTAATCATATTATCTATTAAAGTGATCTTATCATTCGAAGAATTATTGAAAAGTTTTATTTTTCTTTTACTGCAAATGCAATCATATTCTATCCTGATTTTTCAACAATTATATCTTGTTTGACAAATATAAAAAGAAATTTATTCTAATGGAGACAAATTCTACAATGAAACATTCAAACCAAAGTTATCATCATCTTTAACAAGTAAGAAAAGCTTATTGATTTGTATGACACAAACTATATTAGTATCCTAGTGATTTTAAATTATACAGAAGTATTGCTAAAATTTGGAAATGGACAACAAAATTGGTACGACAATTTTGATTGTATTTTGATTAAATAATAGAAAATTAAATTTGACATATATGAGCAATATGATTGTATATTTCTTCTAATTAACAATAATGCATGTTCTATACATAATTGTAAGAAATAAATGGATAAAATATACAAGCATTGAAGTGAGAGAAGGAAAATAATATTAAGTTATTAATTCCATATTATTTAATTTATTACACATATTCTGGTTTCTGGTTTAAAAGTTCTCTCTATATAAAAAATTTCCTATTATATAGGATTTTTTATTATAACAATGAAGAAGGTGGTGAGGTGGACTTTCAAAATGTAAATTTATGAGATAGTCCATCTTAAGTATGAAAATAATGGAAGATAAGATTGTTAAGTCAAAATGACTTTACGATTAATAAGTTTTGATGACGAATAAAAAAGCAGACGAATGAAAAGCAGACAATAGCTAATCAAGAAAGCAGACGCAAGCTAAACAAAGAAGCAGACGAATGAAAAGCAGACGATAGCTAATCAAGAAAGCAGACACAAGCTAAACGAAGAAAAACAGACGGAAGGAAGCTAAGCAAAAGCAGACGATAGCTAAAAAAAGCTGACGGAAGCAAAAAGCAGACGGAAGCAAAAGCAGCTGAAGCAAAAGCAGACGGAAGGAAGCTAAGCAAAAGCAGACGATATCTAACCAAAAAAGCAGACGAAAGCAAAAGTAGACGAAAACTAAGCAAAAGCATATGGAAGTGAAAGCAGATGCTAGAAAGCAGACGCAAGAAAGCAGGCGATAAAAAGTAGACGGAAGTATCAGTCTGAGTTAGTTATAGGACTCAACTGAATAATCGTTTCTTTAAAGACTAAAGAAGCAGTTATCAAGAAGCAGTTGGAGACGAAGGCTATAAATAAGAGTCGAAGTCAAAGATTGTCAAGAGACAGAGATTATTAAATAGTCTAACAATTATTGCGAGAAATTTCCGTACGAAAAATTGAGCGTTATCTCTTTACTATAACAAGCTCGAAACACTATTAGTCTGATAGTGATACAGATAGCCTGAAGAGGCTAAGAGTAAAAGAATACTGATTGTATTGAAACCTGAAGAAGCTCGGAGAAAAAGAATACTTGTAAAGTTTTGAGAGATAATGAAATCTCAGATAGGCATGTAAGGACTGGAAGTAGCCCACGGTTTGGGGTGAACCAGTATAAAAAGTACTGTGTCAAATTCTCTCAACTCTCTCTTCCTCTCTAGATTGTGATTTTCA
>JANVCL010000212.1:17592248-17609101 GCA_026546855.1 Erythroxylum incrassatum | reverse complement strand
ACCATTTATGTTCTCAACCATATACTGAATATCTATACGACAAAAATTTAAACAATATAACAAGATAGACATATCTCATATTAGATTTCAAAAATATGTGATATAGCAAAGCAAAGGAGGTATCGGTATCACCCAACCTCACTTCCATGTAAAAAAACTATGTCAAATAAATAAAAATCCCTCTTTCTCTTATATTCATTCCTTGCCTCATAAAGAAATCACTGAGAAAAGAATCCACATACTTCCTTAACTATTTCTTACGCCTTGAGGTAGGAAACGAAACAAGGCTGTGCTGAGTATTGCTGAAGGAACTACAGAAGAGTTACCTTGGTGCTACGTTTAAGAATTAAGGTTGGGGCTGAAACGCTCGGTAAAAGCTTCGTGGTACGACCCGACAATATTTTGGTCAAACCGAAACTAGGTAAGGAAGCGTGTTGGACCCTTCACTCTGTGTTTTCTCTATGCTCTACATGGTATGGATATAAGGAATTTTTTGCATCCACCCATGAATGCTGAAGCCTATGGAGAACATTTGGTTTGATTAAGATGTCAAAGATGTAATCCAAAAGATACGTGTATTCTGTAACATAAGTTACGTGTATGTCTAAATGTTGTCAATTAGCTATAAGTTGTCCACATATAACAAATATCTTTTGTCTTTAGCATTCATGGGTGGATGCAAAAAATTCCTTATATCCATTCCATGTAGACCATAGAGAAAACACAGAGTGAAGGGTCCAATACGCTTCCTTACCTAGTTTTGGTTTGACCAAAATATTGTCGTGTCATACCACGAAGCTTTTGTCAAGCGTTTCAGCCCCAACCTTAATTCTTAAACGTAAAACCAAGGTAACTCTTCTGTAGTTCCTTCAGCAATACTCAGCACAACCTTGTTTCGTTTCCTACCTTAAGGCGTAAGAAATAGTTAAGGAAGTATGTGGATTCTTTTCTCAGTGATTTCTTTATAAGGCAAGGAATGAATATATGAGAAAGAGGGATTTTTATTTATTTGACATAGGAGGTTTACGTGGAAGTGAGGTTGGGTGATACCGATACCTCCTTTGCTTTGCTATATCACATATTTTTTAAATCTAATATGAGATATGTCTATCTTGTTATATTGTTTAAATTTTTGTTGTATAGATATTCAGTATATGGTTGAGAACATAAATGGTTTTGGTTTATTGTACAGGACTTGCTAAATATGACACGATGCAATATGTAAGATCTCCCATCAATACAATTTGTCTCAGACAAGTTGTGTCTATGGCTTCTCTCCTTTTGGCTGCAGGCACCAAGGGTGAAAGGAAGTCGCTTCCAAATGCAACAATTATGATACATTAGCCATCAGGTGGGTACAATGGCCAGGCAAAAGACATGACAATTCATACAAAGCAAATTGTTCGTGTTTGGGATGCACTAAATGAATTATACTCAAAACATGCGGGGCAGCCTGCAGATGTTATTCAGAAGAATATGGACAGGGATTATTTTATGACCCCAACCGAGGCAAAGGAGTTTGGTGTTATTGATATATATATATATATATATATATATATATATATGCATGTTAAATTTGTATGTTTTATATGTGTGATATTTTAAATGCAATTTTGTGTTTGATGAGATGAATTTAATTAAATATTTGGTGAAAATATTAAGTACACTTTGTGAACGTAATTGTTGCCTTCCATTGTTATAAAAACAAACAAGAATTCTATTTATTGTTAGGCTTATTGAGCAAACTCAAAGTCGTTTTAATCTGAATATGTTTAATCTTATGATAGTGAATTCTACTTAACTAAATTTGTGTGATTTAAATGAGCAAACTCATGATCACATGAATTTAGAGTCAGGATTAGGAATAACTTATAAGATATGTTTTGGTAAGAGTTGTTACCTAACAGATCTATAAGTCACATAAGATGTGATTAATAAAGTTGTTTTCTACCTAATTTGAGTTTAGTTGGTTTGTTTAGCAAATTCAAAATCAATCATATTTGAATGAGATCTTAGCCCACTAGAAAGATTAATCTTTCTGAATAGTAGTGAGGGCTACTATTTCAAATAAAATAGTAGGAGCAACCAAATACATGATTAAAGTTCTAATCTTATTTGGTAATCATGACATACAATTAATTATTTGCTTTCTTAGATTTTTTTTGTTCAGAGTGAAATTACCTTATTTAGTATAATTGATACTTAGTAAACCAAATTTCTTGGACATAGGATATATTTGAGAAGAGTTCTCAAAGTTAGATAGAGCATATTGAATGTCTATTATGTAATTTTGCTATAATCCCTACTCAAGATTTGGTTGAAGTTTTAGAGACGTGTCAAAATCATATAGATTACAAAATTTATTGATATTTTGAGTTGACTAATATCTCATAAACTTTAGTGACAAAATGTAAGATATATGTTAACACTATAATAGCAAGATGCAAGAGGTTGTATAGAGTAGAGCTGAAAGGTATAGTACCTTATTGAAATTGTTTCACTTAATTTAGCCTACTAAAAGCCTCAATTAAAGGCATTTGTTATGGTATGATATTAATTGTCATTAGAAGAAAATGATCACATAATTTTTATTGTCTATACGAGATATGATAGAGATTATTTATATTTCTAGTTCATGCTTATGAGTATTTGATACTTAATTTAGACTCAACATCATTATAATGTTCACAGTATGATAAGAAATAGATTATTGAGTACAAGTAGTTAATCCAATTTTATATAAATAGTTTGTATGTGTTAAATCAAAAAGAGAGTTAAGTTTAACATAATTGGTAAGAATATAAAGTTGGATAAGTGAAAATATCCTTTTATGCCATGTTGGTTAAATCAACATAATAAGAATCATAAAGTTACATATAAGGATATCTTTATCCTTTTGATTATGATATGAAACTTGTCAAGATGAAGAATAACCAATTCAACCTTTGGTGAAAGGATGATAAGTAATGAATTGTTAAATCTTATATATGTGATGTATTATATAGAATAACAACTCATAAAAGGATAATAGTTATATTTCATTAGATTCCTAATGACTTTATGTGATATAATCATATGTATTAAATGAAATAATGATTTAATTTTTTTTAAATTTCAAATTATTTAAATCTAAGTAAAAATTAAACATTGAGAGTGCTTAAGCACTTTGATGAAATCGTTGTGGTGAGTTTTAAATGTTTAGTTATCTATAGGGAATGAGATTCTTTGGTGAATAGCTTCACAACAAAATTCTATAATAGTACGAATTTATGTAAGGAGGAAAATACAATATGAGATATTGTATGATGCAATATTATTTTTCTTATAGCTATACCTAATATAATGACTTACCTTCAATAGTTTCAATTGGATCAATTAATATTAGATATGAAGCACTAAGTCTTTGAAAGAGTCAAAGTTAATGATTTAAGGATGTCATGCTTAGTTGAAGCATATATTATCCATTAAGTTTAGAACTAAATTGGGTAATAAAAGGTTATATCCAAAAGGTTGGATATAATCTTACAGACCTATTGAACAAATTGTTTGTTTCAATTTATACTTATAGAAAAATAGTTCTTAAGATAAGCAATAGGTGTAAATTGAAATTTGAAAAGTTCAAATCTTATGACAGTACTTCTAATTGGAACTAGTGCCTTTATTGATATATTGGATGTATTGTTGTAAGGCTTCAAGATATTAAATTTTTAACTTTTTTGATGAATCAAATGGTTTGTTTTGGAGATTATTTGAATTTATCAAGTTTATAAGAAAGTTAGTGGAAGTATAGTTATCCTCTTCAATGAGAGTATGTAAAGACATATTGCTCATAGAGAACAATAATTCTAATCTCCAATTGTTAAAAATATAATTGTCCAAGAACAACTCTTGTTGGATATAAAAAGGTAATATCTTAATTCTGTGAATTAGATCTATAGAGATATATTGGAAGTTGTTCACATATTCTAATTCCAAGAACATAGATAATGTACTAAAGATGTTTAGTAGATGAGATATCAGATATTTGTGAAGTGTTAAAGATATCCATTATTCCATGTATGAGTTGATATTTGTGCTCAACGAGATAAGGATATTTATTTTAGAAGTAAATCCCAATCAAGGTTTCTTTTACTTTAAACAATATCATTTTTAAATTGGAAAGGTTCCAATGTAACAATGGTTTCTAATTAAGCCATATACAATTTTCATTAGGTGGAAATGATTAATCGGATCAATAATTTCTTTAGTGAACTTAATATAGTTCCTTTCATTATTTAAGATAGTAATGTATAGTAAAACATTAGGATCATTGGGCATATAAAAGGAGCTAAGGTCTCATCCAATAGTAATGTACAATGAAACATTAGGATCATTGGGCATATAAAAGGAGCCAAGATCTTATCAAAGATCCAAGAATGTATTTAGGCAACTTCTCTTAATTATGATAATAACTAAAATGAAAGTTATAAGATTTAAGCAAGTGATCACTATAGAGAATTTTATAGAATTATCTTATTAAGCCATTATCCTAGCAATAACATGATCGTCATATGGTGATATGGTATATGATGCTTAAACGATTGGCCTAATGTAAGTAGGAGATTGTTGGTTTATGCCCTATAGCCAATAAAATTGGTTGTAGTTTAGTGGAAATTATTTAAAGGCATTCTTTATCTTGCACATGTTTAGATTTATATGATAAAGTCCATGAGATAATTGTACATTACAAATGAAATTATAATGAGATTATAATTATGAGATTCATATTGCATTTATATATTACTCATAAATTGTTCATAATCGTTGTTTTATTAAGATTGGTCATTAATAGAACATAAAAAGACTAGCATACATTATGTTTTTCCTTATGAAGGAAGTAGTCGATCTCATAGACTAAAATATGGAGATACTTAAACGAACATGTGGGTGCTTATTAGAGAATAAGTTCACTGAACAGACCCAATATAAGAAATCTATTTGAAACATTACTTGTATATCTATAGAAATTCTCGTTGTGATGATTATACAAGTGATCATTTGACTTGAGGCCTCTAAAGTTATCTTGTATAGAAATTACTATGTTTTGATACTACTTATGACATATTCTAATCATAACATTCAATCAATAGTCATTATATGTAGCATAAACAATATGGAGGTAGTTGAGTGATTAAGATAGGATTCATCATAGTAAAGTAATTAAGGAAAATGTTTTGTTGTTCTCGATTAGTATTGATTTGAGAAATCTTTGGCCAATATAGAATGACGCTTTGTTAATAGTTTACAGATTTAACTAACTGAATTAATTGCTAATGATAGAGAACTAATATGATTGGATTCAAAATATAATAGGCATTAATTACGTGCTCTATTTCTAATCTAAACATTGTATGATGAAATGAATGAATTATACGAAAAAATCAAGTACAAAAAGGTTAGTGAAAACCACTTTGACATTTCTGAATATTTGAGTGGTCATGATACACTACTAGACGCCAATCTTAGTCTATGATTATAAATTATTTAATTGGATAATTAAAGATAAATTAAAAGTAGTTTTAATTTATTTAATTCTAATTATGAATTATTATTAGCTCAGGGCTTATATTTAATAATTTTGATGATAACTATATGACATTTCAAAATTCAAATTAGATTTATTTCCTTGTATAGATAACGATATTTTTTAAAAGAAAATAAAATCATAGAAAAATTACTTCCTTTCTTGCAAGAACTTTCATTATGAACTTACTTTATTAGAAATGGTTTATTCAAAAGGATCCTACTAATTATGAAAGTCGTATATTATCCCTGTGATTATTGGAAGATTTTTGGTAAAGATGTCATCGAAATTATTCAGATTTAAATCCATCCAGTTGACTAAATATGTAAGTGAAGTAACGACTAATTAAAGAAATTGACTATTTAAAGAAGAGCAACTGTACTTGTGAAAAAAAAACATATACAAACTTTTGAAACATTCGAGCAATATCTATATTTTTGAGTCATATTATTATTATTGTATTTAGAAACTGAAATCACTCTATCAAGAGAGAGATTGTTATTTGAGAACTTACTTTTGATTTTACATTTTATTTTTCTATAGCTTTTAGAAACTTGTTATATACTTCAAGCGTGGAAGATTAGAGAACCTTAAAAAATATGTACTCATGAGCTTGAAGAGACTTGTCAAATTACTACTTGATTTTTATAGTAAAATACTCAAGTTAAATGCTTGAGGACTGGACGTAGACTTGGGTACCATCTGAAATTATCGGTAACGATCGATACTAATAAACCAGTTTCATATCATTTTTTGATCGATACGATACCTTCCATTCGATACCAATTGGTACAGTATGAAACTCTAAACGTTAGTAATAAGCGTTAGTTTTTACGCCACTTTTAAAATAAGTTCGAGTACATCTTCTTCAGGTGTGTGTGATCGGAATTTCAATTCAAATCCGAAAATTTGAAATTTTTTTGAAGTTGTAACTTAAGAAAAAAAAAGTCATCTTTTCGTTTATTTGAATGGTTTTCTAAGCCAACGCTCCATGTCATATCTACGCCTAAGCCTTTGGGTCTTAGCCTTAATAGAAGGTAATCAAAATAATCTACCATTTATCTAATATTTTAAAAACTTAATTAATTGGACAAGTTTAATGATAAAATTTTTGAATCGGTTAATTTTTTAGTTTAATTTTTAATTTGTCGATTTGATTTAGTTTAATAATTTTTGTTTTTAAAAATTGATGAGTTTATTAATTCTTCAACCAATTTTCTTAAACTAATCAATTTTTAATTAAATATTAAAATTTTTAATAAATAAATACAATTTTTAAAAATCAATTTAAAATTATTTAATTTTTAATTAATTTTATAATAATTTAATACGATTAAACCTTTTTATTTCTTTTTGGAAACATTACCTTTTTTTATGCAAGGAGCAAAGAACCTTTGCCGTGGAAATACTAATTAGAGTTGCCACGTGGGCCCCCGTAATTACATATTAATTTCTTGAGTTTCTTCAGAAATAACAATTCCTTTCCAGAAAAGAAAGAAAAGCCAAAAGCAAAAGAAAAGGAGACTTCAATTATAAAATGATAAATAGAGAGCTTTTTATTGTCTCTCCTGCTTAACCAATTAACCACCGCCGCCGTAGAGCAGACGTAAATGGCCGAGTTGACTCAGCCAGAGGTGGTGTACTCACCTGCCTCTCTCAGACTATGGACAACACTATCCAACTGGTTGGGTTTCTTCTTCCAGATCTTTCTCTCTGTCCTAAGAGCACTAGGACACTTACCTCTTCTCTCTTCTTCTTCTTCTTCTTCCTTCAAGCCCTTGCCGCTCGTTGAATTGTCGGAGACCGATTCTCTCCCAGCCGTTGAGATCGCCACCGTTTCTGATTCCCAAGTCACAGATGAGCGTCTTCGGAAGCTCACGGTACAATTTCCTTATCCAATAATTGTTTAAATTTCTCTATTCTTTTTGTTCTTATTTGATATTTTGTTGATACTTTTCCTGTTGAAATTATGATTTAATTGCGTAGTTTCCAAAGAGGAATTATCAGTTGATTAGCTTTTTTACCAAAAACTCTTTTGGTGTCCCTTTTTCTTTTTTGGTTCCTTAATATTTTCGTATGTAGCACGCTGACTATTTGATGTTATTGTCTTGTCGATGTTTTAATTGCAAGTGATGAGGAGACGTGGAGATTTGCTGTGAAAAACTTTGATAGTTATAGTACAAGTATTAAGCAATAGAAGCTTGAAGTCTGTGTTGTCTGTTGGTTGCCTAAAAGTTTTGGTTTTATGAGAGTATAATCGTAATGCTACGGGGCGAGCAAATACTTCAAAAATATATTTATTGCTAAACATATTCACTGAGTCTGACATGGACTTGCAGGTGGTTCTGGACTTGGATGAAACTCTAGTATCTGCATTCGAGACATCTAGCTTACCTGTTGTCCTACGAAATCAAGCAATAGAAGCTGGGTTGAAGTGGTTTGAACTTGAATGTGTTGCTTCTGACAAGGTTTTACAATTCTTTTCATTGTAAGATAGTTACCTCGTACACTTTTTAAAAGAAAATATTTTGATTTGAATATCTTGGGTATGAAGGAATCTGAAGGAAAACCTAAAATCAATTATGTTACGGTGTTTGAGCGTCCAGGACTGGATGAATTCCTGAAACAAATTAGTGAATTTGCAGACCTTGTTCTCTTCACAGCTGGCCTTGAAGGTCTGCCTGTTACTGGTTCATATTAATCTTATTTTCATTTTATCTTTGATGTTTTGGAGATTTGCTTACCTTCCTGTGACGCTACAGGTTATGCTAGACCACTTGTTGATAGAATAGATAAGGACAACAGATTTTCTCTCCGCCTCTATCGACCTTCCACGATTAACACGTAAGTACAGTCCGCTTTTGCTTCCCCTTTCTCTTTTCTCCCTCGCCTCCCCACTCTCCCTATGATCTTTTCTTTTTTTTTGCAAATATTTTAAAGCGCTCATCTTTTGAAATTGGAAACTTTATCAATTTAGATGTGGGTTCTACTCGTGCAAAACATATTTTTGACATTGACCGTTTTCTCCAGGTCCTTGTCTTTATATTTTTCAATGATAACTGTATACCTTTAATTGTATATATGTAGAAGCGCCCATGAAGCTTATGTTGTTATTCTCATATCTTTTCTTGAAGTGTATAAGCCTGAAAAAGTTGTACACGTTAACTTTTAATTTGTATGACACAGTATGAACCTAGTGATCACTTGGGAACTGGAAAGAATTAAAGTTACGTTTAGGATGATCAAATTTTTACTGATGCAAGTTTTTTGGTTTGTCCAACTGCTAGTAGATTAGTTGCTGATAGCAATATCAGTCCAGTCGCAACATTAGAATTAGGGAACCTGTGAAATAGAATCAACTTGTTTGTGAAGAATCTTATTTTGTGTTCCTTGGTATTGTAAGTGAACTACAACCTTCATATTTAATGAAGTATATGGTGACCTCAATAATAGAAAATAAAATTTTGTGCAACAAGGCTTCCCCGTTATCTTTCATGTGCTTTGTTATCTGCAATATCTACTTGCTAGTTGTTCATGTAGGAGCTAAATTTTTATGATTTCTTTATTATTTGCAAAGATGTCCAAAATTCAATTCAATGGTTCATCTATTTTGTCATACTTGAGCTTACATAAGCAAGCATTTGCACATCCTGTGAAATAACACTAGGTTTCCCACAAGAAATGAATTGCGGCCATACATTAATGATTGTTTTCCAAGAGTGTATATTGTAAGCATTTATTTAGCTATATGGGCTTACTAAATATCCTTAAAGCTCGAGATTTATTATTTATTTTGGGAAGTCTGATATGCCGATTGCTGACAGGGAGTATAGGGACCATGTGAAGGATCTATCTTGCCTTTCAAAGGATCCAGGCCGAATTGTTATTGTTGACAATAATCCATTTAGTTTCTTGTTGCAACCTATGAATGGTGTTCCTTGTGTTCCATTTTCTGTGGGGCAACCTCATGATATGCAGGTACTTATAAATCTAAACCCTTGACATTACAATATTGACTTTTAGCCTTATGGTTCACTTACCACTTATTTTTGTATGGATTGATTAGCTACTGGATGTACTTCTTCCACTCCTCAGGCAGCTTTCTCAGCAGAAAGATGTGAGACCAGTGCTGTATGAAAGATTCCATATGCCAGAATGGTTTAAAAAGCAGGGTATCCCTGCTGCTGGCTGGCCATAGCAGCATAAGATGATGAAAAATGGAAGTCTTCTTGACTTCGTATACCACCCGTGCAGATCTTCCATTCAAATTGTTGTAGGAATGATAACCTTTTGATAGGATTAACCTGTTTGCCGGAGGCATCGATGGTAATGCTAAGTTCCAAAGTTTTGGATCAAAGGACTTATCTGCTGCTGCTTTATTGATCAACTAGGTACAAGAAGGGTTACCTGTAGATTTGTCTATACTCTGATTGTTGTTGTAATTTTATTTATATGCAAGTACAGTAGTGTTGCTGAATAAATGTGTATCTTTCGAAGTTGTACAATTTGGTTGATTATTTGTAGTTTACACATTCCCCAGTGTTAAGTTGACTATGTAATTACCTTTGTATCTTGCTGTTGTCATAAAATTGGTTTTGTAGTTAACCATTTCCAATCTAATGCATCCAAATCCCTGTGTAATCCTTGAACTTACTACATTTGCCCAATTTGGTGTCTCCACTCAGAAACGTATTATGCAGAGGATAAGTGTTGAGTTGATAGTTGAGCCTTACAAAGAGTAATTTAATTTGTTAATTGCCATCTCGGCCTTTTCTACCCAATGATATACAAAGATATATATTCATGGCTCTTAAAAGTAATAATTAATTACCTGACATGTCTCTAGATGCTCATAAAATAAAATAATAACAAAATAATAAAAATAGGTGCTGTAAACCTCAATAATCTCCGCCATTTTGACACTGTCAAGATGGTTGTTGGATCATGTATGGCTTGCTAACGCTGGACCACGGGCTGACGTCTTACGAAATTCGCAACACTTCGAAGACTGCAATTTGTCTGGCGGAGGCAATGCAAAAGCTTGGCATGTGGGCGGCGGTAACTTTGTAAAGTCGACAATTGATTGGATCAAAGAGTATATTTTATAAAGGTTTGGACAATTTGCGCATTTTCCCACAAAGCTTGTAAGTAACAAAACCATCCTAAAGCTTTCATCTCTGTGAGTCAAACAAAAGGCTGACTTTCCAGTCTGAGAATTGTATCCCTTACGCTCCCCTTTCTTTTAATTTATTAGTTTCTGTAATTGAGTATAGTCTGTCTTTCTTGAAAGTCATACTCATAAAAAGTTCATATCAATCGAGTGTATTATTCCTTTTTTTTTCTCTAAATAATATATAAAAAATAATGTAGCAACTTCCATGCATATGTGTCACTCTCCTTTTATACTTTACAATCACAACTATGATACTAGTGTCACTCTCAATTTAAAACTTTTCTCCTGTTATAACTTTTATATGCTTTTCCACCTCCAAATACAATTACTGGTAATGGGAAAATTGGGGGTTATATGATCGTCTGGCACAATCAAATTGCCAAATCTTACAACTTTTGGAGACCAGCATTTCTATTTGGCTGTAAAGTATGCACATACGTATGTTCCTCCAATTAAAAAAATTTAGAAAGACAAACTAGAATAGAATATATCTTATCCAGTCCACATTGTTCTCATCTCGTTCAACAACTATGATTGCACCCATTAGCAGCTTCGCTGTGCACCAATGCTCGTTCAGTTTCTTTTATATATTCGTACCTCCAATTTGACCAATCTTTACCTAAGCACTTCCCAAAATAATTTGGTGGTTTCCAAAATAACATTCCATCTTTTTATAGCGTAACCAACATTGGATATGTTGTTGAGATGGAATTCTGTGCCCAGGATCGCTTACCAAAATGAAACACTACTTGGATATGTTGTTGGCATGAGTGTCAGTTTTGATTCTTTTCGTTTTTTAGATATTGTCCACGGTTAGATACGATTCCTTTTCTCGAATGTAAACCTACAGAATTCAATAGTTTCCACGACCTTTGGAGTATCTATAACGCCTCATCGTTTTGTTTTTGGTTTAAGCACTCCAGGGTTCTTCTTACCTCGAATGAGTGCCTTCTTTGTTACTTCCGGTCAGGTATTTTTTCAAGAGAGTTGAAGTCACGCAAATTGTGTTTAATATAATAGTCTCCATAATTATATCTAAACTAGCATTATGCTCTGTGTTTATAAAGTTCTGTTGCAAGCCAACTAAAAGGAACTCAGTTATTTGTGCTTTCTTAACACCGAACAAAGAAGTTCCATTCTTGTTTGTACCTGATAGTTAGTTGAAGGATAATGTGTCCGTAGTTCTTCATAATCTCACTCAATGTCTACTTTAATTTTATAACGGTGATTAAACTTTTAAATGTTAAATATTTTATCTTTCCAGTTTAATTATATTTTTAAATCTTATGACTTAAAAAAAAGAAAAGCATAAGATTTACAAGAGGGGTGGTATGAAAGCAACATAATCTTGAAATGTTACCATGTCTATTTTGTTATTACATTACAGGAGGAGTGGTATGAAAGCAACATAATCTTGAAATGTTACCATCTCTATTTTATTATTACACATTCCCACTCAAAAAAGTCGCAAATTATGTGCCCAAAACAATATCCCACATTAATCTAATTCCCAACTTCTTTATCAATGGAAAACACGACCAGTTTTATGGTCAAAAATTGAGACAAACAAACAATAACCAAACCAAGTTGACCCATCAGGTGGCGTAGGTGAAGTGCTCAAGCTCTACCTTAAATTACACCCCAAACTTTGGCTGCGGAGGAAAACCATAATTAAAAGGCAAAAGAGTAACCAATCAATATGGGTTGCTTGGAGATACAGTTTCAAGGATTTAAACATCTCGAAATTAACCAAATTTTGAAGACCCAATTCCTGCTTGACCAGTAGCTATGAAAAGAAACGCATGGACCGTCTCTTCGGTCAAATTCAAATTCGCTTACTCGACCTTACAAGTTAGTTTGCAAGGTTAATTAAACAGTTCTCGAGCACTCACATACATTTTCTTATTTTCTACATATATTAATTTTACTACTACAATAGGATATAATTTTAATGCTAACCTTAGATATAGTTGCCATAATGGCTGGTCTTAGATGTAGAGCCCAGTGAGTTTCCAAATACAGAAAACAAACCAAACAATTAGACCAGAACAAGCATCATTTCACATAATCACGTCTTCAAAACAATCGTAATTTTGTTTGTTAAGTTGGACCAAACGTAGCCTTTAACATTAACAGTCTCTTCCTTTCTTGCTCTCTGTAATAACTAATAAGCGTTTACAAGCTCATTCTTTTCTTTCTGCTCCTAACATTTTCTGTTCTCTCTACATCAATGAAGCGGAGCTACCTAGAGACCACCATCAATTACGCCGCCGAGCACTGCTCTTTTAGATGAAGAAATCAACTTTTCCCTCCTCCTCTGTTTTCTTCTCTATCATCTGTTTTTTTATCACCTTCCTATCTTTCTCTCATTTCACCCATGCCTTGGGCTCTGGTTCAACTATCGCCGTCGTCTCTGGCTCCGCCACCGTCTGCGGCATCAGGGCGGCGGAGTCCAGCCAGAGTGTCATTTGCCACCGCGGTGGTCGAATGATTTCCGTCCAACCCAACGTCTCTTTCTCCTCAATCTCCGGCGGGGAAAGCTTCTTCTGCGGGGTTCGTGACAGTGGTTATGCTTTTTTATGCTGGGACGCCGTCAACTCCTCTCTTTTCGACCCACGAAGAGTCTATAATAACCGGAGCGTTGTAGTACAAAATCTCGCTGTTGGGGATAATCAAGTTTGCGCCACTTTGAACGACACAAATAGCCTCAATGTTACCGGGGCTGTTATGTGCTGGAGAGGAGACGATGGCGTACGATCGCCGACAGGTGGCGATCAGTTTGAGTCAATCTCATGCGGGTTCGGGTTTTGTTGTGGGGTTTTGATGGACGTTGCAAGAATTCGGTGTTGGGGTAGCAATTCAATTGTCGCAAGTGGGATAGAGTCAGAGTTTAGGAACATGTCAATGTTGAATGTTTGGGTTGGTGGTTCACATGCGTGTGGGGTGAATTCTACAGGTTTTTTGGTTTGTAAAGGTGATAATTTGTCTGGTCAGTTAAATATTCCTTCGAATTATGCGCTGGAATACTCGCAAATGGCTCTTGGAGCGAATCATAGTTGCGCAATCAGACAAATGAATCAGTCTGTCGTGTGTTGGGGAGGGGGTGGACAGTACGAGGTTAATGTGACGGAAGGTGTTTTCTTTGAGTCGATTGTTTCAGGTTCGAATTTCACTTGTGGTTTGACAGCTTCGAATTTTTCTGTAATTTGTTGGGGACCAGGTTGGTCCGGTGAGAGTCGGATTAACTTGCCCGAAACCCTCCCTGGACCGTGTGTTAAATCTTCTTGTACTAAATGTGGTTTATATGCCGATTCTCAGAGACTCTGTGGTGGTTCTGGGAATATTTGCAAGCGTTGTGAGTTTAACTTGACGATTCCTACAACTTTGTCTCCGCCTTCACCGTCAGTGTTGCCTCGGTCAAGACGATCAAAGACCCTGACAACAGGGCTATTGGTGTTTGCCGTTGTGGGATCAGTAGGTTCATTCGCTGGCATTTGTAGTGTTATATATTGCTTGTGGACTGGAACTTGTTTTGGCAAGAAAAAAGTGCATAATTCAGTTCAACCAACAATCACTAGAGGCGGTTCCAATGGTGGCACTACATCAAACACTAGTATTCTCTCACGATCGTCCACGATAAGGCGTCAGAGCTCACGAGCAATGAGGCGTCAGAGGAGTGGAACCTCGTCAAAGCACGCAGATCGAGCTGAGGAATTCAGTCTCGCAGAGCTTGCTGCTGCTACCAATGGTTTCTCACTCGAGAACAGGATTGGTGGAGGGAGTTTTGGTGTTGTTTATAGAGGTAAATTAGCGGATGGTCGCGAAGTGGCAATCAAAAGAGGTGAAACAGACAGAAAGACCAAGAAATTTCAGGAGAAAGAGAGTGCTTTCGAATCGGAATTGGCATTTCTGTCGAGGCTTCACCACAAACACTTGGTCAGGCTTGTTGGTTATTGCGAAGATGGCGATGAGAGACTCTTAGTATATGAATACATGAAGAATGGTGCTCTTTACGATCATTTACATGATAAGAACAATGTGGAGAAGAGCAGCAGTGTTATAAATTCGTGGAAAATGAGAATCAAGATTGCGTTAGATGCAGCTAGAGGGATCGAGTATCTGCACAATTATGCAGTTCCACCAATAATACACAGAGACGTCAAGTCGTCAAACATATTACTGGACACAAATTGGACAGCCAAAGTTTCTGATCTTGGATTGTCCTTGATGGGTCCTGAATCAGAACGGCATTACAGACCGATGAAAGCAGCAGGAACAGTAGGTTACATTGATCCCGAGTATTACGGTCTAAATGTATTGACTGCAAAGAGCGATGTGTACGGTCTTGGTGTGGTATTACTAGAACTTTTGACAGGGAAGAGAGCAATAATCGCGAATGAAGAGAGTGGAGGCACACCAACGAGCATAGTAGATTTTGCAGTCCCTAAGATCATGCTGAATGAATTGGTGAAGATTTTGGACCCAAGAGTTGGTTCCCCGGAGCTTCATGAAACGGAGGCTGTGGAGCTGGTGGCCTACACGGCAATGCACTCCGTGAATTTGGAAGGAAAAGACAGGCCAACAATGACGGATATCGTTGCCAATTTGGAGAGAGCTTTGTCTCTATGTGTCAGTAATGGTAGCCATGGCAGGATCTCCTCCAGTGGCACAATCTCGATGGCTTCAGATTGAATTATTTTACTTGAAAATTCTTTCTTTTCTTTTCTAATTGAGTACACATTTTTCAGGATGGTGTAAAGAATTAGAAGTTGCCATCCAGTTTCCTTTTGCTTTTGGATTATTTTGGTTAGGTAACAGTGTTGTCACTGACATTGACAAGGAGCTGTCATAGTCTAATGGGAGGAATTTTGAAAACACTAACGCCCGTCAATTTGATGCTTTTTGAACTTTGACCGGAGTAGAGATGTTCAAAAAGGCCGGTTTGGCCTGACTTTAAGTTGATTGGATTAGTTGCCTTGTGGGTTAACAGTCAGGCTTGTGACCTGATTGTTATTTTCAAAACCACGTCAATTTGAAATTTTTCTTTCAAAAAGAAATGACAAATCGGCTTGTGGACCAACCCATCCGGGCTTACCAAGCCACCCATTGACATCTCTAATCTCAAGAATTGTTAATTTCTCTTCCATATCCATCTAACACGTGTTACGTCAGGCACCAAAATAAATGAGGTGGGGTGGGATGGATTGCCTTTGGAATTGCAAATGGAAAGTACTCTTCCCGTAGTACTCTTTTCAAAATAAACGAAAGTGATTTGGTTTGGTCCGGTCCCACTTAATTACTACAATTCAAGTTGAGAAATGCTTAGGTTAGATATGAGCTTTGACTTACAATGTGAAAGCAAAAACAGGCACCAACATGGTTGGCCTGGCTCAGGGTGGTACGTTTTATTACCAGGCTTCAAATCACCTTTGTTGTTGTTGTTTTTTTGTTCTTTCCATGTTGTCTGTTCCAACAATATCTAGCCCATTTAATAGAAGGCACAGAAAAAAAATGACACAGATGATTTGAATCCTTATTACTAGTGTATTTAGTATAATCGAATGCTGTGGAGGTAGAGAATCGAGATATCGAAGGTCCTTTTCTTCTTCAATAAGTGTAATAGTAAATTCTAGGTGGTCCTCTAACTATCAAAGATCCTCGATTAAAAATGATAATAAAAAAAGTTGTGTCGCATTTATTTATCTTGTCTCATTCTAGACAGTATCTACATTAGTAGGTTTCACTTCAAAGTGTGTTCTCTTCTACTCCATCTTTTCTTTTCAGTCATTTGTTCTATATCTCATGCCTCAATTTAGCCACCCGCCTTTGTAACTTAACCTTATTGCTATCATTAGTATGGAAATGTCATGCTATGCTTACCTTGTTTTTTTTAATAAAAAACTAAGATGTTAGTTTATGCCTTATAAATAATTTGTTAGTTGAACCAGATGAGAGTCTCCTTGCCCTAAACCGCCCCACCTAGAGATAAGATCCTCTGTCCAGTTTTACTCTGTCTTATTCTGTCTCATGGAATCTCAGCCATTTATTTTGCGGGACCCACATAAATAAACGGCTGAGATTTATTGGACACAATAAGACACCATAATATTGGACAGG
>JANVCL010000212.1:17566361-17586116 GCA_026546855.1 Erythroxylum incrassatum | reverse complement strand
AAATCTTTATCCCAAGGATATAAGTTGCTTCACCAAGGTCTTTCATGGCAAATTGTTTGGACAACCAAATCTTCACAAATTGTAGCATAGAGACATCGTTTCCTAGTAATAATATGTCATCTACATATAGCAAAAGGAATACGATTGCACTCCCACTAACCTTCTTATACACACAAGGTTCATCCAGGTTTTGTGAGAAACCAAACTTTTTGATTATCTTATCAAAGAGGATATTTCAACTCCTAGATGCTTGTTTCAATTCATAGATGGATTTATGAAGCTTGCATACCTTTTCACCATCGTAAGAGAGGAAGCCCTCTGGTTTTTTCATATACGCATCCTCAGCTGGATTTTCATTTAGGAAAGTTATCTTCACATCCATTTGCCATATCTCATAATTATAATGAGTGGTAATGGTAGGAGTATCCTAATGGATTTAAGCATTGCTACTGGGCTGAAGGTCTCATCCTAGTCAATTCCTTGTCTTTAACAGAAACCTTTGGCCACAAGCCTTGTTTTATAGGTAATCACATTACCATCCATGTCGGTTTTCTTTTTGAAAACCCATTCACACCCTATAGATTTTATTGACTCAACCAAAGTCCATAATTGGTTTTCATCATGGAACCTATTTCTGCTTTCATGGTGCTAAGCCATTTCTCATACTCTAAACTCTTCAAAACCTCTTCATATATAGTAAGCTCATTATCTTCTATGAGCAATACGTCATTATGTTCAATCACTAGAAATCAATATCTCTTGGGAACAGAGTGTATCCTACATGCCTACGAACTTCCTGTGTTGAAGAAGGTTGAACTGTTACTTCATTTGTATGAGTCACAATCTCAAGTTCAGGCAGCTGATCCGCGTTTGTTCTAATATCTTGAACTTCTTCAAGTTCAATTTGCTCCCATTGTCTTTTTTTTAAAGAAACTCTTTCTCTAAAAAGACAACATGCTTTGAAACAAACACTTTTTGTTCCTCAACAAGATAACATTAATATCCCATTGTTTCTTTAGGATATCCTACGAACAAACATTTGTCAAACTTCACATCAAGCTTATCTGACTTTATTAGCTTCACATAAGTCGGACAATCCTAAACTTTCAAATGAGAAAGGTATTTTTTAGTCCACATCTTATATGGAGTAACATCAACTGTCTTTGATTGAACTCTATTTAGCAAATAAACAGTTGTCTCGTGTGCATAGCCCCAAAAGGATTTTGGTAATTTTATAAATTTGCAAAGCCCTTCATCTACTGTGCCATGTCCAACAAGGTTCTGTTTCTTCTTTCGGCCACACTATTGTGTTGTGGTGTGTAAGGTGGAGTTCATTGAGTTAAAATTTCATTATCTCTAAGATAATATAAAAATTCTTGGTCTAAGTATTCCTCTCCTTGATCAGATCGCAGTGTCTTGATACCTTTCCCAAGTTAGTTTTCTACTTCATTTCTGAATTGTTTGAAATTTTCAAATGCATTAGATTTTTATCTCATCAGATACAGATACCCATATCAATAATAGTTATTGATAAAGGTAATGAAGTAAAGAAAACCACTTCTGGCATAGATAGACATCGGACCATATACATCTAAATGTATTAGGTCTAATACTCCAGTTGCTCGTTCACACTTTCCCTTAAAGGGTTACTTAGTCATCTTGCCTAATAAATAAGATTCACCCATGTCATATGATTCATAATCAAATGAACCTAAACTACCACTCTCGTGGAGCTTAGCTATACGTCTCTCATTTATATGACCAAGGCGACAACGCCATAAGTAAGTTGATTTTAAATTATTTCCTTTATGTCTTTTTGTGTCATTGACATTCATAATTGGATGCGACATATCTAATATGTAAATTCCATTGCATAATGTACCAGTATGATAAAGCATTCCATTCAAACTAATAGAACAACCATTGCTATTGAAATTCAAATGAAAACTAGCTTATTTAAACAAGAAACTGACAATATGTTCTTTGTTAAAATTGGTACAAAATAACAATCATCTAGTTTAATTACAAGCCCATTGGGGAGTGATAAAAAATAAGTGCCTAAGGCTAACATAACAACTCTTGCTCTATTGCTCACGCGCAGGTCCAATTCTTCCTTCATGAGTTGTCTACTGTCCGTAAGGCCCTGCGTATCATTATATATGTGTGAGCCATAACCAATATCTAATACGCATATATTATGATCAAAAACAGTATTAACCTCAATGATATACATACCTGAAGGAGCTGGGTCATCTAATGCCTGCTTCTTCTTTAAGGACTCTAGATAGACTTTATAGTTTTGCTTCTAGTGGCTAGTTTTGCCACAATGGAAGCAAGTTCCATTCGACGCAGTCTCTTTGAGTTTCTTTTTGGTTGCACTTCTTTTTGGTTTCTTAGATCTTTTCTTCTTTAGGTACTTTTTTCTTAAACCAAAAAAAGAAGAGTCCACCACTAACACTAGCTTGTTATCCTTCTTGATAACTTGCTCTGCTGTCTTGAGTAGATTGATCAACTCAGGATTGTTGTGAAGATTTGGTTTGTCCGATAGTTCAACACAAACTATGAATAACTATCAAACAATCGAACTATAATTAAATCTACACTTAATTCATAGTTCATAACAAAGGTAGCCAATCTCTCAATATAACCATTCATCTTCAGTGCATGGTGCACTGCAGATGTCCCCGAAGTCATTTTAGTCGTGAAGAGTAGCCTAACTCATGCTGCTTTTATAGCTCTGGTGACATAGAGGCTAGCATAATGCAGGTAGCTAAGTCACTATCTTTGAAATGCTTATGATATGTTCTTTGATCCTCATCATCAGCATCAGCAACAGGGGGTTTAGGAAGTGGAACGTCTAGGACATAGCCTAGCTCCTCAGATCTGAGAACAATTCTCATATTTCTCAGCGAATTAAGAAAATTGAGTCCAGTCAATTTATTAAAATCCATAAGTGAGTGCAAATTCACATTGGAATGCATCTTCAATCAACCTAAATGTGAAGAGAGAAAGAATGTTAAAATATAAATACATGCATAATTATAAGGACTTGTATGATATGCATCTCCTACTAGTTTCAAAGAATCCACAGCCCTCACTACGAATGTAAGAAAATTATGAAAAAGTGTCCTAATGGGTTGATATCCGGCATTACTAAGAATGATCTTGGGTTTACCCAATAAGCTACCTTACGTTAATCGGTAAGTATCGGTCATATCAATTGCATCATAGATGTTACTATTGTTTAGTGATATTAATTGATGATTTAAGCACACACATTGGATTATCAACTGTTGATGTGCGTACATCTGATGTATGCTACCCAGTTGTGCCTTTGTCTACGTTGACTTTGAGTTTACTCAATAAATTAACGTTTATGGTGAAAACCGACCTATTTATCCAAAAATCTTATTTCCATGGTTCGAACATATCCGTATAGAGTGGGCTTGGGTTTACCCAACAATCCTAACTTTAAAACAATTATGGTTCTCCCCATATTAATGGAAGACATTAGTTTTCATATTATGTGTGAGGGATTTCATACTTTGGTCTCATCTAAGTCGCATGATTATAGTCACAATGACTATATGGTATGATTTAGGACGTTTCATCAATCATATTGAATCTATATTCATAACCATCCATCATCCTACCTAACCAACCCTGGCATGCATTCTTTAATGCAACCATCTCATAAGGTGTTCTTCTATAGGATGTGATATGTTATGCATCTAAAGATTTGACGTTCGATTGAACTCTCGAACTGAATTGCTCTATAATATTAGCATCAGCTAATTTCTCAATCCGTATGTTTTCAATTCTAATTCAAAATACCAATATACCAAGTGTAATACCCTCTACTTTGATGTATGAATTAAACATTTTAATTACATCATGCTTGTCATATCTAGTCATACTAAACATGAAATACTTGAAATAGATTAATATAATATTAATCTCTTAGATTTCCAAATAACTTGAGAACATCAAACTATCACCCTAAGTATATCTAGGTAGTCTCCACTTCATTAATACTACTTCGGTACTTGTCACATAACTTGTGACGGCCAAAACAATCAAGACAACTGAATATACCAACAACATAGTAATATGACATATTTGACATCCGAAAATTTTTAGGAAACACAATTTCAAGTAAGTCAGTTTGACATGCATACAACAGCAAATTAACATATTTATGATCACATAAAAATGATTCGAGGAATTGAAACCAAAAAACACACAATCATCACTTCAAACAAACCAGGTCCAACAGTTTTCTCAAAAATATCTACCTCTGTATTTTTCTTGAAAAAATCATTGAAATAATTTCAATAAATGTTGAGAAAATTACAGAGGGTATAACATAAACCCAAAATGTTTCATGAATTTATTTCCAAGAAAAACTCAACCAACCTTAGCAACCATGTCAATCAGGATCTGTGTTCCTCAACACAGTCATTCCTAACAGCACACAAGAAATTCTCAAATAAATATTGAATCACCTCAAAAACATTTTTCAATCTTCATAGACATTTATAAACATCTTATAAAGAGGGTGGTTAAAGAAAATCCCAAAAACAATTTTTCTAGAATTTATTCTCAAATTTGCAAGCATGCTTGTTCATGTAATGTGCATAAACACAGCAACCAGAATAGCAGGGAATTAATTAGAAAAAATATCAAATCACTTTGATATTTTTTTCCTTCCACAGACATACTCAGCAACATCTCATGAGCAAATATGGGTGAGAAAAGTTTTAAAACAATATCTCTATACTGATTTCAAATTCAACACAATCAGACTGCACAACTGTCACAACCAATCGGTAGCATCACACATGTTATGGTTTCTCCTTTATACGGAGCACAAGTGGCTTTGATACCACTATAGGAAAATTCGGGTGCTTGCATCATATACATGCGGTGCGAAAAACAAAAA
This sequence comes from Erythroxylum incrassatum, assembly GCA_026546855.1. Classification (NCBI taxonomy): domain Eukaryota; kingdom Viridiplantae; phylum Streptophyta; class Magnoliopsida; order Malpighiales; family Erythroxylaceae; genus Erythroxylum; species Erythroxylum incrassatum. The sequence goes on along the minus strand of JANVCL010000212.1, from coordinate 17,581,174 downwards.
AATTGCTCCAGGATTTTCCCAAATTCTAGGGTCTATGTGCCTATATAAGGAAATACTATTAAAACTAGCTGAAAATTCTCAATTCATATACATGTTAATAATATATATATATATATATATATAGGAATTCATGGCTTTTACACAAACCAATCAGTCATATAGTACCCCTGTACCTTGTTTGTAGTATCCTTCATTTTTTGATCTTCTACTCGTCGGGTTGTCACAAGCCATAATGACCAAAATAGACTATCTTCAACGATATCCACGTAAAGATCGGAGAAACTGACCAAATCAAACTCTTTGGTCTAGAAATGTCTAGAACAAAGACAAAGTGCTAGCTCTCTTCTTTGTTCTATAGAGAAAAAAACCATTAAAGAGAAAGAAGATGAGAAAGATGAAGAGAATAAGGTGAGAATCGTGAAGATTGCATACTTAACCATTTTCACGATTATCATCATCTTGCTTGCTTTTTGTTTTTGTCTTTTATCATTTAAAGAAAATAAATGCATCACCTTTTAAAGAAGCCTCTCTCATCTTCCACGTTATATATATATATAAATGTTGAGGTGGTCCAGTCATACTAGGGCCAGTCCTACCGGGTCTCGGGTGTAGAAAACAAATACCAGAGACCTTTTTTAGCAATATTGATGTCGTGTTCTCCTTGGGACATATCTTAACCTCATTGGGATCTATTTGGTTGTATTGCTCTCCATATAATGGATCTCTATCCAAAATTATCTTACGAATCCTCCGAGTCACTCTTATGCGTGTGACCCATTAGGTTCCCAGTTATATTGGCCACTTGGATTAACATTTAATCCAAGCAAGTTATAAGTAGCACTAGCAACACATTATGATCCCCCAATTGGCCGAACAGTAGGTGGTTTGATGAACGAACCCATGCTCGTCACGAACCATCTCATGAACCCTCCCATAGACAATTGTTTTGCAATTCATCCTTTCACCATGCAATACCCCACTTAGTTATAAGTATGGGCAAAGTGTCAACTCTCACTAGACTGACTACGTCAAATCTAGCCCAAGTGATATCAGTTCTCTTCCTGGGACTCATTCCTCTATATGTCAATGAAGACATTCTTCATGACACATGTACTCCGATCAAAGATTTCCAAATAATGGCCCCAAAAAGAGGCCGTGGGTATCATCTTCTGCTATCACAGAAGTGGTGAATCCTCTACTGGCTACTCAATTACCTTCGAATATCTTAAGTTGTACTCAATCACCACCCTATAAGTGACCTCTACAAGGAAACGAGGAATGGAGTCAAAGCATAAAATCAGTTTCCAAGATATCCTTGAGTACCTCAAGTATAAGGATACTTGCACCATTGTTATGAAGAGATTATCACTGACATTAGAATAAGGCATCCATGTGATGATCTCATGGTAGGTCATCCAATGTACTTACTACCTCTAATAAACATCTACATCTCAACTCTAAACATCTCATGTTTACAGTTTCTGAGATCAACTGCTTGATCAAATCAAGGAGTTTGACATGTACTAGTCTATCCAAACTAATGATGTTCAGTCTTATTAATCCTATGACTAGGGATAATTTAGATACTGACATAATTACACATGATAGGAATCTTGTAGTATGATTAGATCATGATTCCCTTCATACTATGTCATATATCATGGACTTCATTAATTTGCTTATAGATCAATCTTGATTCATAAATAATGAACACCAAATTAATGAAATATGCCTTTCTTTATTATTGAAAATAAAGTTTGTACATAACTTTGTACAAAACGCATTAAAGGAGATTGCCTTTAGGGCACTACTCTGACAATGAAACAACAAGTTCTTAAGTTAAGGAGCAAGGTTTAAACTCATTCAATCTATTTTGAGTATTCTTACCAATTATTAGATCAGTCATCTATCCTTGCCAAAGAGCATACTCAAGGAAATTGACAGAAAACTAAGAGAGTTCTTATGGACTGGGTTCAATCAAGGCAGAAGTAGAGCAAAGTTAAGTTGTTCAACAAGATTGATTAATAACTTAGCTTAGGGAAAATATTTTTGTGGTTGTGTAGCAAGAAGGAGGACCTATGGGTGAAATGGACCCACAGTATAATTATAAAAAATAGCAGTATCTGGGTCATGAAAAATATGAATGACATGCGTGGGACTCTAAGAGATATTTCAAGAACAAGGCAACGGATGCAAAACTTGGTGTTTCATAAGATTGGAGATGGTGTTAGTGCATCCTTTTGGTTCGATAATTGGCATAAAGGGGGCCCCTTTAAAAAGTGGAAGAATTACAACAGCTAAGGAAGGCCCCAAAGACGAAATTAATCATGTTCATCAAAGGTAATCAATGGGTATGGCTTTATTATAATAATAGTAACTCAACAACTACAATGGATTAGATGCCGAGATGCCAGGAGGAGGAGGAGGATACAATTCTACGGACTATTGATAGTTTGAGGACTTTTTACACAAAGGCATGCAAGGGTACTACAAAAGGATTAAACCAATAGGGTTAGATGGACAAACCTGGTTTGGGATCCAGACATCGGACCAGCTCATTCCTTTATACTTTGGTTGTGAATGAATGTGGGATTGCTCACTAAGGATATGTTGAAGTTCCATATCAACTCACTGAGTTGCGAGTTGTGTGAAGCAGATATTGAAAGCCTAGAACACCTAGTGATTGGATGGAGATTCACCAAAGAGATATGGGCAAGAATCCAGTCAAAAATAAACATTAGTAGTTCAACATCAACCTAGGAGGACACTGTTAACTGGCTAATGAGAATCAAAATGGAGAATCTGGCTAACTACAAGGTTATTAAGATCAGTTGGAGCACAATGGTCTATAACATATGGAAGGAAAGGAATGGCACAATATTCAGACAAGAAAGCAGAAACATAAACGGGGTCTCTCAAGAAACTGTACTACAGATCAAGGGTAACTTTGTCAGTAGTCAATAGATATAGCATAAAGTATATGAATATAGTTAAGTGATCAATATAAGATTCATCACCCTAAAGTAATTAAGGAGAATATTTAATTATTCTCGAACAATATTGATTCGAGAAATCATTGACTAAGGTAGAATGAATTTTAAAATAGTTTATAAATGCATTAATTTAATCAACTATTAATGCTAGAGAATTAATATGGTTGGAATTAAATATATAAATATTAATTCCATGTTCTATGTCTAACTGGAATATTGTATGATGAAATGATTGAATTATATTAAAAATAATTCACAAAAAGGTTAGTCAAAATCACTTTGACATTCCTAAATATTTAGGCTGTTATAATGCATTGTTAGATGTCAATCTTGATTTATAGGTATAAATTATTTAATTAAAAAATTAAAATAAATTAAAAATTTTTAATTTATCTAATCCTAAATATGATTTAGGGTTATAATTTATATATATTGTCAACATATTTGATATCGTAATGGATCACACTTAAAATGGGTTGAAGAGAGAAAAATGTTTTAATCAAATTATAATTTTTGAGAAACTTTATGATTAAATATAAAATACTTAATAAATAAGGATCAATACAAAATATTAGATCTTATTTAGACATATTCAGCATTCAATTAGATTTAATTTTAATCCTAACTAAAGTTTAATTGAAGTTAGAATTTTATTTCAATTAAACTATCAAAATGCCCAAATCTATTATAAATAAGCTTAGACTCCAAGGAAGTTACCATTGATTATCTAACCCTCCCTATAACAGTTGTAGAGTTCTCTTAACTCATTTTGGAGATAATATTAAAGGTTAAGAACTTATGTGACTAAGGTAGTTAAGATGAGCTGATTTTAGAAACTGTTTGTGAAAAATGACAAAAAAGATCAAGCTTTCAAATAAAGTATGAATTAAGATTCATGTTTTGTTGTGATTTATATGTTAATCATTTTATATAATTTAAGTGATCTTGGTAATTTTATATTTATTTTACTGCACAGAATTGGATCTTGCACTGATTTTTAACTGTAGTATTAGGGCTGACTTTAATTATAATTATATAATTTGATTGTTATTGATCTTGAATTTTGGAATTGAAATTAAAACCTTAATCTTGAAATCAGATTTAGATCTATTTAAACTTTATTTAAATATGAATTGATCATATTATATTCACAAATCCTAGTTCTTAAAAAATTAAATTATATTTGATTAATACTAATAATTCACAATCAATTACAGTAAGATTGTAATTTGAGAACCTAAAAATCTATTTATGAAAACCTGAAAATTTTAGATTTAAAAGCAATATAAACCCATATTTGTATTGGATTTCTTATTGGGTTGAATCTGGAAGAGTTGTTGTGAATCCTTTATTGCTGGCAATGACCAAATCAACAACTGGCAGTGTTTTTTTTGGGTGTTTTGGGTATTTTGAGTTAGCTGAGCAAACTCAAGATTAACTAAATTTTATTAAGATCCTAACCCATTAAAGATATTATAGTAATCTTTTCAAATAGTAATAAGGGTTATTATTGAAATAGTAGGAGTAACCGAATATATGATTAAATTCCAAATTTTATTTTGTAGTCATGACATATAATCAATTACTTGATTTTCTTATAATTATATTTTATTCTGAGTGGAATATACTTTTTTCTAGTGTAGTTGATACTAAATTAGTTAACTAAATTTCTTAGACATTGGTTATGTTTGAGAATAGTTCTCAAAGTCAGATAGAAAATTTTTATGTCAATTATGCAATTTTGCTATCAATCTTTGTTGAGAATTTGGTGACAAAGTTTTAGAGATGTCAAGATCAAAAAATATAATGATACTTTTAGTTGACTAATGTCTCATAAACTTTAATGGCAACATATAAGATGTATGTTAACTTCAAAATAGCAAAATGTTGCATAAAGTAGAGCTTAAAGGTATGTCATCTTGAAGAATTTGTTCTACTCAATTTAGTCTGCTAGAAGCATAAATATGGACCATAATCAAAGGCATTTTTTATAGAATGATAATAGTTATTCATTAGAAGAAATGAATGCATGACTTTTATTGCCTATACCAAATATGATAGAGACCATATATATCTCTAGTTCATGGTTATGAGTATTTGATGCTGAATTTAGATTCAAAATTATTACAATATTTAAGGCATGGAAAGAAATATATTTTTAAGTAAAAATAGTTAATCTAATTTTATGCAAATATTTTGTATGTGTTTGATCAAAGGATATTTATACTTAACATAAGCGGGAAGAATATAAAGTTAGATAATCAAAACTATCTTTTTATGCCATATTGGTTAAATGACATAATGAGAATATACAGTTACATGCGAGGATATATGTATCATTTTGATTACGAATTGTATAAAATTTGTAAAATTGTTAAGTTAAAGAATAACTAAATCAACTTTTGGTGAAAGGATGATGATGGTATTGAATTGTTAAATCTTATACATATGAGGTGTTAGATGTGATAAAAACTCATAAAAGGATTGTACTGATATTTCAGAATGTTACTAATGAATTTATATGATACAATCATATATATTAAATGAAATATTGATTTAAAAGTTTTTAAAAGTTCAAATTATTAAAATCTAGGTAGAAATTAAGCATTTAGAATGCTTCATTACTTTAATAAGATCAAAGTGATGAGATTTAATTTTTTTATCTTTAGATAATGAGATTTCTAATGAATACCTCTACAACTAAATTTTATAATAATATGGATTTATGACAAGAGTAAAATACAATATGAGATATTATATAATGCAATATTTATTTCAGTCACCTTTGAGCAGAGTCTGGTTGTCACCTACTAACACTTGTGACGAGCATGGTTTCTTGCCCAACAACTTTCTCATACTTAGGTGCTCCGAGAGTTGGTAATACATCAGCCATAGCACCTTGATGCTATATGGGAGTCTCTTGTTGAGCCCCTTCTATGATTGGCTTTTGTGTTTCGGGGGTTTAGATTTGTTGATGTTTGGGTTGTATCCCCCTTTTAGTCCCTATTTTGGTAATCTGTTAGCGTGTTGATGTTGTGTAGTTTGGCTCTTCGCACAGGATGGGCTAATTTTCTCTGCTGTGGTTTTTGTTCGGATTCGGGGTCTCCTCGTCGCATGTACCTTATTATTCTTTTATTCTAATTTTATCTACTTATTGATTTACCAAAAAATATTTATTTTTTTATAGACATACCTAGTACTATCGATATTTCCAATTAAATCAATTAGCAAGATTTCATATTATATATGAAACATTTCCAATTAAATCAATTAGCAAGATTTCATATTATATATGAAACACTAAGACTTCAACAGAGCCAAAGTTAATGATTTTAGGGATGTGATGCTTAGTTGAAGCATATATTTTTCCATAAAGTTTATATCTAAATTGGATAATAAAAGGTTATAGGATATCCAAATTGTTGGATATAATCTTACAAACTCATTGAACAAATTGTTTGTTTCAATTTATACTTGCAAGATAATCGTTCTCAAGATAAGTAGTAGGAGTAAGATGAAATTTAAAAAGTTCAATTCTTATAACATTACATGTAGATGGAACTAGTACCTTTATTGATATATTTGAAGTATAGTTGAAAGGCTACGAGACATTAAAGATTCTTTCAAGATGAATTCAATGAGGTTTCTTTTATAATTGATTATTGATTTATCATATCCATAAAAAGGCTACTGGGAGTATAATTGTCCTCTTCAATAGGAGGTTGTAGAGACATATTTCTCATAGAGAGAACGATAATTCATATTTTCAATTATTGAAAATATAATTGTCCAAGAACAACTCTTTTAGGATATGAAAAGGTAATAACGTCATTCTGGGATTAGACTTATCAAGATAGATTGGAAGTTGTTTACCTATTCAACTCTAAATATGTATATAATGTACTAAAGGTGTTAAGTATTTGAGATATGTAATACTTATGAAGTATTAAAGATAGCCATTATTCTAAGTATGAGATGATATTTGAGTTCAATATTAAATGGATATTAAATTTATAAGTAAATCCTAATTACGGTATATTTTACGTGGCAAAATACTATTTTAGGATTGGAAAGGTTCAATTGTAGCTTTAATTGCTAATAAAGCCAAAATAAATTTTATCATTTAGGGGAGATGATTGTTTCGATCATAAGTTCTTTAATGAACTTGGTATAGTTCCTTGCATTGCTCAGACATTATTGTAGTGTAAAACATTACAACCTTTAGGCATGTAAGAGGGACTAACGTCTCATCAAAGATCCAAATATATATTTAAGTAGTTTCTTTTAATTATGATAATAATTAAGATGAAAGTTGTCAGATTTAAGCAAGTGATCACTATTGAGAATCTTTTAAAATTCTCTCACTAAACCATTATCCTCGTAGGAGCATAATTGTTATATGGTAATACAGTATAAAATACTTAAATGATTGGCTTAGTGTAGGTGAGAAATTGTTGGTTTATATCCTACATCCAATTGGTTGGTTGTAGTTTATGGACGTAATTATTTTTAGGCATATTTATCTTAAATATATTTAGATATATATATATATATGATAAAGTTTGTGAGATAAATGTATGTTGCAAATGAAACTTGATAAGATTATAATAATGGAATTCATGTTGCTTCTATATATTAACCATAAATTGTTCCTAGTCATTGTTCTATTGAGAATGAATATTAATAGAGCATAAAAAGACTACCACAATTTATGTTTCTTATGAAGAATATAGTTGGCCTTATAGACTAAAATATAAAGATATTTTAACAAACGCGTAAGTGCTTGTTAGAAAATATGTCCATTGAATTAATCCCCTATGAGAAATCTATTTCGAACATTACTTGTTTGTCTATAAAAATTCTCATTATAATGACTGTATAAGTGATCTTTTGACTTGAGATCTCAAAAGTTATCTCATATAGGGAATTTTATATAATGATATTAATTATGACCTATTCTAGTCAAGGCTAGCTCAGTCAATAGTCAGTAGATGTAACATGAACTGTACATAAGTAGTTGAATAATCAATATAAGATGTATCACCCTAAAGTAATTAGGGAGAATATTTCATTATTTTTAGTTAATATTGATTAGGGAAATCCTTGAACAAGGTAAATTGACATATTGTAAAATAATTTAGAAATGTCATTAACTGAATCAACTGTTAGAGATGCATAACTAATATGATTGGACTCACTGAGTAGACATTAATTTTATGTTCTATGTCTAATTGAAATATTATATGATGAAAAGATTGAATTATACGAAAAAATTATATTAAAAAAGATTAGTCAAAACTACTTTAACATTCATAAATAATTGAGTCGTAATGATGCGTTGCTAGACACCAAACTTGATTTACAGATATAAATTGTTTAATTAGAGAATTAAAAAGAATTGAAATGAGTTTAAATTATCTAATTCTAAATATAATTTAAGATTATATTTTATATCTATGGTCAACATATTTGGGAACCTAATAAGTTATATTTAAAGAACATGATGAAGAGAGAAAATTGATTTAATCAAGTTGAATTTGATGATAAAATTAGATAAACGTTATAATTAAATATGAGATATTAAATTTTATTTAGACATAATTGATATTCAATTAGAATTAATTGTAATTCTAATTAAAAATTAAATTTTATTTCAATTAAATCACTAAAATATCGAAAACATATTATAAATAAGCTTAGATTTTAAGATATCTAACACTACTTACCTAACTCTCTCAGCAACTGTTGCAATATTATCTCAACTCGTCTTATCGATATTGTTAAAGTTTAATCACTTGTATCATAATAGTTGTTAAGATTAGTCATTTTAAGGAAATAACAACAAAATGATTGAATTTTAAAATAAAGTATTAAGATTCATGCTTTTTCGATTTATGTATCAATCATTTTATGGAATTTAACTGATATTAACTTGGAAAAATTAAAATAAATTTTTTTATATTTATTCTGTTGTGAGCGAGATCCAATCTGGCGCCGATTTCTCAACAGAAGAATCGTAAGGGAATAGAAAGAAGCCAAAGCACATCTCCGGTATCGCCAAAAAAGGAAGTATGCTGAACTTGTCAAGAAAGACCCCACAATCCACGCTTTTTAGGATACGTTGAAGCTTATCTTTTTGTGTTATATTCACCTCGCAAAGTCAAAACACGTTCTAGTGAAAATGATCGAACATTCATTACAATATCATATCATAAGCCAAGTGGGAGTGGGACCCTTTCTATTACAATAAGACGCAGATCTAACTTCTGGGAATTATAACAATAAGAAAGAGATTCCTCCAAAGTATCTCGTATACTCACCGATTTAGAGATAAACCAGGCTTTGTTTCTTTCTTCTCGAAAGACAATTGCCATTCTCAACCAATCCAACAAACTTTTCAAGTAAACTTGCATTGCTTTATTATTATTATTGTCATTATTTACAAGATCAAATGAGGATACCTACAGTTACACTCTTTATCGCTTATTGCAGCAACAGTTTTAATCTTTTTATTTCAATAAAAGTTTTATTAAAAAAAAGTGTTGGTTATTACATTACAACTGCATGCAAAGCTTATAACTCAACAAACGAATAATAAGCGAACGAAGAAACTGCGACCTTAAGAACCAAAGTGTGGCATCTCACTTGCACTTCTAAACCACACAAAAGTGTTCTCACCTCCATCCCTAGAAGGTGAAATACTGGGGGGGTGGGTGGTAAAGCAATTTGAAACCTCTCAAGTTTTATTGGTATATAACTGTCCTATGATTTAAGCAAAAATATAGTTTTCACCCAATTCCATTTGGCAACCTAGCTTGACGATGACTATATTCGCGGGTATCTTCTCCTTAGTCTCTGCTCATCAACTTCATTCATCCAATCAGAGAGCCACAGGAGACCCTTGTAACCAAAATATGTTGCTACCAGCAGGGCCAATACAATGGCAACCATTAAAAGAAGCCACTTCACGTAGGCTGCAGCTTTCTGTTCCAAAAGAACCACCACCAATAAGCAAAGCAAAGAGAGAAGTACGCTTTGATGGACAATAACGGTGCATACCTGCAATCTTGAGATCTGCTTTCTTTCGTGTACCCTTTCACGGCGCTTTCTTCGTTTTGCTATATTCTTCTCAGTATGAGAAGATTTCTCCTTCAGGAATATAACATATTATGAAAGCCCATTTACCAAAAAGTATCACTATCATGCATGTGCATAACTAGATGAGATGACTTTCTTAATTTTTTACACCCACAGATATCAATTTTAAGATTAATTTGTAAGTTCCTAGTTCTTGTAATAGAAAATATAAGGATTTCGAACCCAAAATAAGCTGTCATGCCCCAGAGCATCAGAAAGCCATCAATACAACTTTCGACCAACGTACAAAACAAATTAAACCCAGCAAACTGAACAACCCTAGAAAGAGCAAGTACCTCTAAATCTTTAGATTTACGTATATGCAATTCCTGATCTACAACCTTCACTTTATTCCTGCATTCAGAAACACAAGGAAGAAGTCCAAGCCCAAACTGGTTTTTAGACAAATCTTTGGGATCACAACCCTTTTTGCGATAGTTTGCTTGAACTTCCTTACATAGCCACTCCTTTTTCAAGGCTTGGCACTGGCATCGAACAGTTACCTTTTGGAAAAAAAAAGGTTGAAATGAAATAACAAATCAAAAAGTAGTGGTCAAATAACAGTTTATCTGCAGGGGTTCTTTTATTGAAGACTTAATTGCAAATATTACCTTTTTGTTGCACTTATCAGGCAATGGGCATGGACCAGGATGACAGATCTCTGGGCATAAATGCGTACAATTGGGCAACTTCCTACCAGGTTCAACATATTGTCAAAGTTCCATACATAAACACATGCAAAGTAATGCCTATCGCTTCCAGTAACACCTTTTTTTCACATAATTTCCTCCATCAACATATGAGAGACTAATGAAAAGCATGCGAGTGCAAGGAAGTTAAAGTAATCATGGAAGTCATATGCTAATCAATATGGGTCAAAGATGTGAGAGCAAGAAGGGAAAACAAAGTAATAATGGAGGTAATAGGAAAATTAAATTACCTGAAAAGAAAGTAACAGGAAGCTTAATAATGACTGAAATGAGAAGAAAAAAAATGGAATTCAAGTATTACCTATGGCAGGGTCCATTGCATGAACGAACATGAACTTGCTCCTCTGTTGATAAGCTATTGTAGTATGTACACTCAAAAACATGCACCATAGAACCACAATGGCATGATCTCTTCACAAGCACTTTACATGGGGCACACTCTTCAGGATGACATGGCAGAGGACAACGATGTGGACAAGCAGGATGCCTCTCCTGAATAAATATCAGAAATAACAGACAGTAACTAATGGATTTCCAAAAACATAGTGATGGTGTCATGAATATCTCAGATGCAGCAATAAGTGCTGTTGTGACAAATTGTTGACGACATGTTATCAATCTACCCAATAGGATAATATTACTGGAAAAGACAATAAAGCATATGAACTGACTAATGAATGAGAACAAAGACAGTTAGTTAGTGCAACAATGTAATTGTACCACCTTTTGACACTGAAGTTGACATTCTTCACAAGCCTCGCCTTTTTTCACTTGAACAGACAATGCCGAATTCTGGCTCTTCAGAGCATGGCAAGTGTTTGTACAATAATGATTGCCACAGCGAAGAGGATTCCCACACAAATTTTCACAAGAAAACTCAGTTCTGTCTGAGCAGACCATCTAGAATGAGAAGACACCCACCCCCAAACCAAAAGGAGAATTCAGAAAACCAGCACCATACTTCAGCTGACGTGTTAAGTAAATAAGTAACCAACAAAAGAAAGTGATACAAACCATCCTTTCTGCTCCAATGTGCTGACCAACACATGATCTCCAAACAACTTCTGGGCATTTAGGGCATGGAATTCCGGCCATACCTTCACTTTGATGATTTTTCTTTTTCTTCTTAGGCTTCAACGTAAAATCAGGATTAGGAGGGGGTCTTGGACCATGACAACTGAAAAATAAACAGAACTTTTTTATTTATCAAAGGTCTGAAATCTGAAAATGCTCCAATCATTTTCTTAACCAATGTCTCATTAACTTAAAGAGATCCAAACCTTAATTTGCACTTATGGCCACAAGGGTACTCCTCCTCACAAATAAACCGACAAGGAGGGCATGCTCCATAATGGCATTTGTGGGGCTGGACAATAAAACCATGTAAAAATCATCAGCGATTTTCCAGCATATTGCACAACTTTTAAAGAATTTGCTCATAATTTGGAGCTATAGCAATAAAAACGCATAATACAACGATGCAAAAAATGGATGAACTACCATTAGTACCTTAGATATTGATGCATGCCTGCATAAAGGAGGTATGGCACATGATTTGCGACACCTGGGAGGTTTTTGATTCATCTCAGTACCACATGGAACCTAACAAGGAATCCATCAGTCATTCAAATAATCATATCCAGCACCTTTTATAAAATGTAAGGAGAGTACAAACAGAAGTACTTGCCTCAAAGTTTGTCTCACCACAAGCACAGGAGATCACAACCATCACAGGACAAGGTGCACAGGGACCTCTAGAAGAATAAAACCAGTTATTGAGAAACTGTTTTGAAGAGTATAATTACGTCTTGCAATTTCGAATCATTTAAATGTAACGGTCCTACTACTAAGTCAACTGCAGGAATGAGATCCTTACAGAACCTCACAGATATTTTTCATACGCATGTTCTAATAAAAATATCACTTAAACAGAGTGCACATGGATCCAGACATAGTATATTGAAAGATATAACAAGGTAAGCAAGCAAGGCTGGGAACTGAACATACCTATGACATGGGGCAGGACACTTATGATTCCTACATCGAAGCCTCTTACCACAAACCTAAAATTTTACAACAATTACTATAACCTCCACATAACTATTACACAAAACGCAAGCTTGTATTGCAAGACACACCTCTCCACAAGGTGGGCAGTCACCATCACAGCATCGACGCTTACATGCATGTCGTCCACAATCTCTCAGTCGCTGGCATTTCCTTTCACAAACCAAATCTTGACAGCAAGGAACCTAATCTAAATTCAGTTAAATCTTCCAATATGGAACTAGGAATTTTTGAAAACGGACAATAAAGAAGGGAAACAGATTCATTGCCCATGTAATCAAAGGTCATAACAGCTATCCAATTTTTTTATAAAAAAAGTGAAATACGAAGGTCAGTCTAATAAAGCAATGGTCTAGACTGATGTATCCTTACCTCTTTCTGCAAGCCACCACAACGGCAGGACTTGGTGACTACAAGTCTGCAAGTCTCTAAGCACGGTCCCCGGTGACATCTTTCAGGGCACCTATGATAACCACAACTCAACTTCTTATCACAGGTAGCACCGCAAACAGGCACAACAACATCACACGGAATTCCTTCATACACTCTTTTTCCACACGGACACGATCTCTTCCCTTGAAGAGGACATCCCCCACAATCCTCTGAATGACACCCTCTCTGGCAAACATGCTTCCCACACCCCAATAATCTGTCACAAGGATTCTCGCATTGAAATTCCCTCTCACAACACTCTCTCTCCTCCAATTTCTTCCCACAATAGCATCTATAAACCCCGTGAGAGTGACAAGGCGGGCAAGGCCCACCATGGCAAATCTCTCTGCACTGGTGAATTCCACAATCCAATAATTTATTGCACACACTATCGCACGAAAACAGCTTCTGCCCACATCGCCTAACATTTTCAACTTTCCCACAAAAGCATCTCGTTTTAACGAGTATTGGGCACGAAGGACACGGTCCAGGATGGCACAGCAATAAACAGAAATGACCACAGTTGTGCTTCAAGGGACGGTGACAAACTTCGCCGCAAGAATGTGGTAGAATCCAAGGGTTGTCCTTTGGAGGCTCTTCAAGTTTACCACAAAAGCATAAGTAAGATTTGGGGATTTCAGATCTGGAGTACACTGATCTGCACTTTGGACAATTCCACGTCGAAGTCTCCGAGGCTTTATCCTGGGTGATGGGAAGGCGTGTGGCATTGCGTGCGGCAGAGAGATCGGAGGCTTGTCGAGCCCAGGATTGGATACACAGGAGATGGAAGACATCGTAACAGAGAGAAGTACAAGACCAAGTGGGGTCAGAGGGTTTTATGCGTTCGAGACAAATGAGGCATGAGAGAGCACCGGAAGAAGAAGAATTGAGAAAAGATTGGATCTTTGAGAGATCGTGTGGTGTGGGGGCTGTGTTTGATGCAGATTGGTTTTTGGTGTGTTCAAAGTATGATCTGAAAATGGAGTTGGAGAGGTCGTTGTGGTGGTGGCGGTTGTGTGATTCATATTGGGAGGGGTCCGTGTCGATGTCGGAATCGGAATCGGAATTGGAAATTGATTTGTTGTGGTGGCTGGTCGTGGCGGTGGACATCGTCGGAATTTGGAGAAATTGAGGTACGCGTGTGTCGCGAGTTGGTGTCGAGTTTTTGGTTGAGTTGCACGATTCCAAAGTCCGTAAATTGACGCGTGGAACAATTTTTATGATGATAGGCAGAGGAGTCGTCGTGTTCTGCAGTTCCGCCAGGAATCCTTCCCGCCCTTTGGAATGTGTTCACTGCAGGTCGTAAGGCCCGTTAAAAGATTTCGAATTAAATTGAATATAATTTGTATTATTGATAACAGATTCCAATGTTCTGAATACCGTACCGGACTTGGTATCGGATTGGGCTCTGCAACGGAACTGTACCGGTACCGGTTAGTACCGGGTACCGTTTCGGGATATTTTTTAAATTTAT
>JANVCL010000212.1:17537278-17547714 GCA_026546855.1 Erythroxylum incrassatum | reverse complement strand
CATGTACCATGCCTTGTGATTAATCTTGATATCGTGTTACAAAAGGACTGAGCTTATAACCATGGTTACAGGTTAAACAAAAGGACTGAGCTTATAACAAAAGGACTAGACCTGACAATGTAAACTACTATCCAAACAACACATTAAATATCCCAAAAATTAATTTAGCTATAATCAAGTGGCTTCACTACAAGTTATAAATCCTAGACCTAGGACTTTATAAATCATAGCTAAACTACAGATTAAGCTACTCCCTTTTGAAGCTCGGTAAACTCCAGTCATCACTGCATCTTCAAGAGAAAAGAAAAGGCTAGCCACTCATAGCAACCGGAAGCCTCACCACTCTCAACGAATCCCAGCTGCCTACGGTAGAAGTCGGTTGTGAAAAATGAAGATAAAACCTATACAGAAACAAGCATAAAATCGGTGCAGAAATCGTCCCCAGGGAACCTTGGGGTAAGGTCGTGAATCTCTCTTTTGTTCTTTGTCTTCGCACGTCTCTCCTCTCTCTGTCTGCTGCCGAAAATCGACTCCAAGATGATATCCCCTGTAACCTAATTTGGAAATGTTTATATAGGATGGATCGGGTCGGGTCAGTACAGCGAGTGAAGAGTCCGAGTAGAGTCTGGATATTCGACCGTACATCGCGACGAGTGAATTATTTGACGTCGCGACGTTCTGCTCTCGCTTACTCGCTGCGGTGAGTGAATTAATTGACGTCGTGACGAGCTATTGTGTGTCAATGCGCTGCGACGTGATAATTACGTTTCGCCGTGGCGAGGTGATTAGTCCACGCCGCGACATACCTTAAGGACTTCACGCCGTGTTGACTCTTCTGATCCTTTTTGACTCCTTTTTCTCCTACAATATAAAATAACAATTTGCAGTAATGCAATTAATGTCAATTTGCACAATTTTACTAACAAATTGCATAAAACATAAGCTCATCGTAAGGAACTAATTTAAACACAAAAATCATGAATTAAGAGTTAAAAAGTACATTAATAGCCATGAAAGTGTAGCCAATTTATATGATAAACTTGGGCTCAATCAAGGGGGTACATTTTACGGCTTATAGCATTCATGCAGGCTCTACCAAGATGTATCATGATCTCAAAGGCACGTATTGGTATAGTGGAATAAAAAAAGATATTACGAAATTTGTGTTTAGGTGTCTATCATATCAGTAGGATTATTACAACTCCTCATTCCTAAATGGAATTGGAATATGATTACTATGAATTTTGTGATTGGATTAGCCTGTACTAATACTAGATATAATGCTATAAGGGTGATTGTGGATATATTAACAAAGTCAACACATTTCTTACCTATCAAGACGATTTATTCAACTGATAAGTTAGCTAGGCTATATGTCAATAAAATTGGGTGTTTACATGGGGTACCACAATCTATAGTCTTTTATAGAGATTCCAACTTTACGTTAGTTTTATGGCATGAGTTACATAAAGCTTTGGGTACAAGATTAAACTTTAGCACTGCTTTTCATCCTCAAACAAATGGCCAGTATGAGAGAACTATTCAGAATTTTAGAGGATATGGTTATGATGTTTGTTATTGATTTTTTTGGTCATTATGATAAGCATTTGCCACTAACTAATTGAATTTGGTTATAACAATAGTTACCATGCTAGTATTGAAATGGCTGCTTATGAAGCTTTGTATGAAAAAAAATACAGATTACCTCTATGTTGGGAAATTGATGAATGACAATTGATAGGAACTGAGTTAGTACAAATCACTTCCGAATAGATCCCTATTATTTAGCAAAGATTGAAAACATCTTTTAGTAGACAAAAGAGTTACGCAAATCCAAAGACGAAAGTTGTGAGATTATTAGTAGGTGACATGGTATTTTTGAAAATATCACCAATGAAAGGACTGATAAGGTTTGGTAAGAAAGGTAAACTAGCTTTAAGGTATATCGATCTATTTGAGATTAAATCTAGATTGGGTGAAGTGGCCTTTAGGTTGATGTTACCGCCTAACTGGTCTAGATTTTATCCTATATTTCATATGTCGATGTTGAGAAAGTATATTTTGGATCCTTATCATATCCTTCATTCATACAATGTAGAGAATGATGGTGATTTGACATATGAAGAACAACTTATTGACGTAGTAGATTATCAAATTTATCAGCTGAGATCAAGAGAGATACGAATGGTGAAAGTGTTGGAGTAATCATACGATGATTGACTGTATGTGAGAGACAGAGCTAAATATGTAGAATCAATACCTGCATCTATTTCAACAATAAGGTGAGATTAAAATTTGAGGACAAATTTTTTTGTAAGGGGTGAAAATGTAATGATCCAAATTTTTGTTAAATTACTTATAATAGACCAATAAGTGGAAAAGCCTATAAGAGTATAAGCTGAGCTTAAGCTTAAGTTCATTTCTCTCTTAAACTCTTTTCCTTGAAAATTAGTATTCACTCCTAACTTTTGACACTCGTACCTTTACCATCCGTCCACTATTTTTGGTGATTTAGGACTCTACAGTAAGCTCTCAGGATATTTTACAAAACCCCTAAACTTATTTCATTAAAAACAACTCAAATTTGGAAGAATCACGATTGGAAAATTTGGTTCATTTAGGTAAGTCACTGATCTCCTATTTGTGAATTTTTTAGGGAAACTAACACCACCATCGTGTCTAACGACCTTAAAAAATGTAGGAAAGGAAAGAAACCTGACACCAATCGACCTATTTTATTGGTGAACAGAAATGGGTCACCTTTTAGCTTTAATCTTTCGATTCTCGTAAACCAAGAGGACTTTCGATGTAAGAACAATGCATTGGATTCTTGGAGGTGAACTTTTCATTTCTTGGTGGGTGGTGAAGATCATAGCATTACAGTGTCGGTGTGTGCACCCCATGCTCTAGTGACAGTGGTGATTTTCGACCCTACCACAAAAAGGACTGGAAATAACTTTAAAAATTCCCAAATGTTATCAATTTTCATAAAAGCATTGTATTAAAATTTTTCATAGTTTGTGAGCTAAAAATTTAGAAAGGGTTATGTTCTTATAGAAATGCTTGAAATTGAGTTTTTATTGAATAGAATTGAGAATATCTGGATGTATTAAGTATAAATGAGGGTGTACGGGGTAGAAATTGGTATACTTGAATTTTGAATTGAATTATTATGGATTTTACGGTGTAAATGTGGACTCAATTGGGCATAGACATGTAGTTTGGAGGCCTAAATTGAGTTGCGGTGACTAGTAATATAGAAGTGTATTTTTATTATATAAATGACCTTTCTTTCAAAAGGGGGATGTTCGTTTTATAGGGGAAAATCTTCCAAATTTTTAGTAGGCTCCTAGTAAAATATGAGATATTTGTTTTTTTAAATAGAAAATAGATCTCTTTAGTATTGATTCATGGTCTCATTCTCGAGGTATTTAAAATTGGTTTAGGTTTTAAACCCTACTAGTCATTCCTCCTTTTCTTTCTATAGATCAATCAGGAGCAGAACCCTCCACTTTGATACACTAGGTTTGGTGTGAAGGAATGCATTCTACCTATGAGTTAATATTTATGGTTATGAACATGCTTTAGAATTAATTCTCATATTCATCATGGAAACCATCATCATTATCATATGCACGCATGTATAGAAATATTTTGTTATGCAATGTTATGTTTATCTTGATATGTGATGATATAGAGGATTGGTGTAGTATGAGATACCTGATGAGCGTCACCAAGTTGTGCGCACAGTGAGTCAATTGGTTAGGTATGGATTTGGGTTGGTATTTGATCCATTGGTGGATATATTGATTGAGACATGAGACTGTTAGGGCAATTTGGTTGTGTTGTCCTCATAAAAAAAATCATGTCATAGTAAGGCTTTGGTGGTTCAATTGAGTGTAAATTTTAGATGGTAGTCCACTACATTGGACCAAATGACCCGTGTAGAATAAGAGAGCCCTTTATTGCTATAGTCTATGGGTAAAGGGCATGTCATAGGGTCATTCGTCAGTCCTCCACTATTATTTGTGTTTTGTAATTGTGATGATTATGTGACATGATATTGATATGGGAAACGCATGCATGTTTATGAACAAAATCATTACGTTATGAAATTGCATTTATGGATGTAATACATTATAAATATATACATATATATGTAACATTTGAAATCCTTAAGAGTGCATAACATAACCATAGTATTAATTCACTCGGCGAGGTTTGACTTCCCTCAACTATTTTTCAAGATCTTCTTTTTATATCTCTTCTAACAAGGTACTTCATCGATCTTCTTCCCCTTCGGTGATTCGATGTAGTTTTGTAAGTGACTTTTGACTCTAGAGTCACAATATTCTTGTATATGTTGGATTTCCCTTACAGTAACTATCTCAACATTGTAGCACATTGAGTATTGTATATTGTTATAACTGTTTGATTATTACCAGTATGAGTTTGATCATTTTGAAATCTCATCTTTATTATGGATATAGGAATTTGACGACATTTTAGGCTTAGTAAGGGTTCAATAAACCTTAAGTTTACTATTCCTTTAGCGCTAGTCACCATCCAAGGTTGGGTTATGGCAAAAAAAAAACAAGAGCAAAGCATGGATGACTAACCTCGATGGATGATTAACCAAAGATAATGGAAGCACACAATGGAAGAAGGCAGGAGAAGAAGAAATGAAGAAGACAAATGATGATGATGGAAGAAGAAAACAATAGAATAAACAACGAAGAAAATGAAAACGAAATGGGAGGTGGGCTTTGTTTTTTTCATTTAAACTAAAACAAAAATGACGTCATTTGTTTTCATGTTAATTTTTAAAAAATTTTAACATTTAGCGACAATTTTTGAAATTTTTCCAAATGTTGCAACGTTTAAAATGAATAAAAATGACATCATTTATCGTTGAGCAAATGACGTCATTTTCCTGTTATTTTATTAAACGTTGTAACATTTAGCGATGTTTTCTAAAATTATCACCAATTATTGCAACATTTAAAATGAAACGAAAATGACGTCATTTTTGACATTTTTTGAGATCGTCACGACCAATTGTTTCACATTTGGCAATGATTTCTGAAATCATTGCCAAATGTTAAACAATTGGTGACGATCTCAAAAAATGTCACCAAATGGGTGGTCTACATTGGTGATGATCTTCGAAAATATCACCAAATGTTAAAAAATTGACAATAATTTTTGGTAATCATCACCAATGTAAACCACCTTTTAGCGACAATCTCATGGAATCGTCACTAAAGGGGCATATTTGGCAATGAATTTAGAAAATCATCGCCAATACTTTTCACATATATATTTTATATATTCTGCAAATTTTTTTGTAATATATCATTTATATAAAATAGTATAAAATTAATATATAATAAATAAATATATTTAAAAAGAGATTCATAAAAAGGATAAATAAAAAAGTGATAGCTCTCTCTCTACGCATTTTTCTCTGGCCTCTCTCTAAGCATTTTACCAATCTACCCTCCCTTCCCTCCCTTTTTTGGAAAATTCCGACTTCTTTTAGCCACTATTCATCATTCTTTGAGGTAACGCGTCGTAATAGTACTCAAAATAACTAAACCTACAACTATAGCAGTGGCGAGTCTAGGTTGAACCTACAAAGAGTGTTCGGTTAGCTTTTGCTATGAAAATAATCGGTCTTTAGGTTTTTTTAGGGGCCGGGGTTGGGGGGAGGGGCGGTGTTGATTTGGTTCAAATAAGAAAATAAAATGAAAAAGAACTAAGAAAAGCAAATTAAAGAAAACAATCTAAAAATGACGAATGTGATGAATACATTAGGGATCTAGTCATCGGTTCAATCTCCGCCTACACAATTAAACAAACTTCACTGAATGGTTATTCTTATACCTCTCTTAGTAACTATTAGTTGTACATTAACAATAAGCTCCATTAACCCCAGTTTTTCCTTAGGTCATGTTTAATTAAGAGTCGCTCGTCAATTAAACCTAGCCATCGAACAACCTAGAATATGATCTTTAGATTTAATTAGACAACAGTATTACGAGTTAGGAAAATATATTAATTAAGGCAACAACCACATATGCTAGGATCATTTAACCTAGGTTATGTTAACCCCAATGATTAAAAACCATTAGTTGCTACAAACGAATCTCAACATAACAATTACGGATTATATTGAAGATTCTAGCAATGGGTTCGTAATAAAACAATCTAATGAACACATTAAGATCATCTTAACATAATACCTGAACAATAAACATAAGATAACACAATCAATCCCTAAAGATAGAAAGATAAAAAATAAAAGAAATGATTAACCAAGTTGTTTGACATTGATGTCATCTTTGAACAGATGTCAGTTTCCAAGGGAATGGAGCTTTACCCCTTGTGAGTCATCGGTGTGAGTCACCTTTCACAAGTGTGAAAGATGTCTTATGCCCATATAAGGGACATGATAAATCAGGCATGGCCATGAACTGGCTTAACACTGTTCATGCTCTTCATTTGATGTATTTTCTAGTCTTCTTTTGCTCTAATCCTTCTTGATTTATGAAGAAAAGTAGGTGTGAGTCTTAAGAAGATGACTCAAATATAGTGCTTTCGACTCACTTTAGCTTTTTCGCTTCCTAATTGTACCTAAAATCAAATAAGAACTAAAGTGAGTATCTTAAGCATTTTTATATCATTAATCACTATGTGTTATGAAATAAATGTATAATCAATTAAGCACATATCAATGTTCCCACAGTTAGCTTTTAATTGTCCTTAGGAAAAACATCTAAATTAAAGCTATAAACCTAAAACATTTACTCATTTCCTATATTTACCAAGAATATATATAGTTATAAACAAAGATTAACTTTCAAAAACCATAGCAAGAACTCAATATTCAATGCTTTTACTCATCATTAATCAACATTCATCAACTTTAGAAACTGAGCAATCTAGAGGTAGACTTGGAAAATTTGTGTTTAAATAAGATATTTATGGGTACTCTCAAATACCATTATAATCATGACATTCCATAACTTTGCAAATGATTTCATTTCTCCACCACTAAGGTTCACATACATAATCATAAATCAAAGGACTTCTTTAAGCTTGTAATGTGGTTAAGGGTTAAGGTAAGATGCGTTTGGGTAATGTAACATAAAAGTCATTAAAGCTAGTGAAGCAAAAGTGACACTCAATGCAAGATTAAGAGAAAAAACTAACATTCACTCAAAAATGTGTACCATCAGCTAGTATGAATGCAAAACTATGTTTCACAACTCAAATTCAAGCTCTCACACCACAAACCACATAAAGAATAACCAATTAGAAGGGATCGCTCATAAAAATTGATGATAACAATACATTTAAACTATAAGGAGTGATCCTTACAAAACAACATCTACCTTATATGCATCATATTCAAATTATCCATTCCATACAACTTTAAGACGAGACATTAATCATAAATAACTTTGCAAAACAATTGCCTTTCCGCCTAGATACTTTTATTTAAACTTTTTTCTTTTCTTTCCTTTCCTTTTTCTTTTTCTTTTCTATTTTATTTTTCTTTATTTTTCTTTTCATTTAAAATTTGAAATAAACTACATCAACATGGGAATTTCATTTATAAGAAATAAAATAACTTTCCAATAATCATAACCATCATATACATATGCACACCCCACACTTATACTCTTGTACATCCATAATCATTAACAATCAACAAATGCTCCATTAGCTTTAAGGTTTAAATAGGAAATTTGGTTAAGTTTAATAGCATATAATGTCGTTAGTACAAAAAGAGAGGCTAATAAAGCTTAAAGGGGCTTAACAAAGGGAAAATTCACATCAAGGGGTAGGTTATTTGGATAATGTAGTTTATAAAAAGAAAGAATGCCTATATCATTTCCATGTTGATATATGTGATATGTACATGTCATAAAGGTCATAAATAAATAAACAAAAATGAGACTGATATGGATGTGTCAGTTTAATAAGGCTCCCTCACTGGCTTTTGTCTACCATTAGTCACTACTCTTCTAAAGATAATGCACATTGAGCAAAAGTACATGTTAAAGTTGTCATAGAATCTTCTTGTTAGTTCACACTCTAATCATAACTATATATAATCCTAGAAGTAATAAAATGAGAAAATCTTTATGTTTTTGTTTTATTCTCTCTCTCACTTTGTTGAAAACTTAAAAACAAGTAAGAACAAACAACATCAAAAACATATATGCATATAAGAAAGAAATGAAAAAATATAAAGAAAAAGAAAAAGAAAAGAAAAAAACTTCTCTTGGATTGCCTCCCATGAAGTGCCTTTGTTTAGTGTCGTTGGCTTGACTCTTTTTCTTCCTCATCATGTGACAAAATTATGATCTTCGGGTGTCACATATGTTTTATCCACTTTAGGTTATTCAGGATAGGCCTTAGTCAATGATCATTCACATAGATTGGCTTCCCTATCTTCAAATTTCTAATCTCCACTGAATCCATATACTCTTGAAATATCTTGAATGTCTCTTCACCCTTTTCTTCCTCGATTAATTTCTCCAATCTGCTAGGTAAAGCTAAAGGGTTAGTCTTAAAACTAATTATGGACTCAGTACTCACCTTTGAGCTAAAAGATATATCCATGCCTCCTTCGAGCTCCTTCACTTCATCTTCACAAATAATTCCTTAAGTAGTTCTCTCAAGATTCTCAAGCTCCTCTTCCTCTGTAAGTTCTCTGCACTAATGTCCCTTGGGTACTCCTCAGGCTGATATGGCTGCTCCGCCTCACTTTATGGTTCCAAATGGTTGATATCTCCCTATCTAAACATTGCATCTTGTTGTAACCCTTTCACATCCTACTAAAATTATAAAGTGTTAGCAGCAACATCATTAACTAATTCTTCTAAGGATGTACCTGAATTTTACTGGCTCTTCAATCTTGGAAGCTAGACGAAAATTGTCTTTGATCCTGTTAGAATTGCAAAATATTCCGTTAAATTTGTAAATTATTTTTTTGAATTTGAATATTATTAGCAGCCATAACATTAAGTAATTCTTCTAGAGATGGACCTAAGTCATAATAAGAACCTTTTGGCCTATACAGGAATTGTTGTGTGTCCTGCAAATTATCAAGGAAATGATTTTTTTGGTTATCCTATCCATTATAAGATTGGGAACATAAGTTATAGAAAAATTACTTCCATCCATGAAATTTTTTTAACAAGTAAAAAGTGTAAAGATGATGAAATAACTAAAAAGAAACTAATTATAAACAAATATGTATAAAACACCAATTAAAATCAAGAATAAAAATTAAACCACCATAATCCCTGACATGAGTGTCAAAATTAAAGTAGCGTGTCATAACACTACTCAAAATAACTAGACCTATAAGTATAGCAGTGGTAAGTCTAAGTTGATCCTGTAGAGAGTAGTTGATTAGCTTTTGTTATTAAAACAATCAATGTTTAAGTTATGGGGGGTTTGGTTTGGTTTAAATAAGAAAATAAAATGAAACTAAACTAAGAAAAGGAATTAAAGAAAACATTCTAAAAACGATGAAAGTGACGAATACATTAGGGACCTAGTTATCGGTTCAATCTCGGCTTACACATAATTAAACAAACTTCATTGAATTATTATTCTTATACTTATCCCAACAACTATTAATTGTAGGTTAATGATAAGCTCTATTAAAACCAGTTTTCCTTTAGGTTAACGATAAGCTCTATTAAACTTCCTTTAGGTATTATATTATTAAGAGACCCTTGTCAATTACACCTAGCTATCGAACAACCTAGAATACAATCTCTAGATTAAATTGGACAATCGTATTACGTGTTAGGAAAATAGATTAATCTAGGTAATAACCATATATGCTCGGGTCATTTAACCTAGGTTATGTTATATGTAATGATTACAAACCATTAGTTGTCACAAACGAATGTCAATATAACAATTACGGATTATATTGAAGATTTTAGCGATGGGTTCATGATAAAACAATCCAATGAACACATTAAGATCATCTTAACATAATACCCAACCAATAAACATAGGATAGCACAATCAATCCCTAAATAAAGAAAGAACAAAAAAATGGTTAACTAGGTCCTTCAGTGTTGATGTCACCTCTGAATCGACATTAGGAAGCTAGTTCTCTATGGATCTCCAAAGGAATGGAACTTTACCCCATTTCTTCTTCGAAACTGAGATCTCTCACCCTTAAAACTAAAACCCCAAATGAAAACATCAACCTTCTACTATCACATTATAACATTTCATACCAAAAATGAGGGTTAAATGGGATAGGTGACCATTTCTCATGGGGTGAGTAGTTATTCACGGCCATAAATGACATGACCCACCTTTTGGGCCATGTTGGCACTAGGGAATGGGTAGGCTTAATGCCACCAAAACCCGTAGTAAGCCCAACTTTTCTATAT
>JANVCL010000212.1:17514171-17527293 GCA_026546855.1 Erythroxylum incrassatum | reverse complement strand
TTCTTGTTGCAAAATAAAATAGAGACATGGGGCTACAAGTCATATGAAGGAATTGAATTTCAATTTAGCCCCTAAGATGTTCAATTTCTGAAGTGAAATTAGGTGTAATATTTAGTCTCGATTTTGTAATGGTCTAAAAGTGTTTTGGCCATAACTTCTTCATTTCTGAACCGAATTGAGCGTTTTTGGTGTCGTTAGAAACGTAAGACATTGAGGAACAATTCTCTAGAAGAAAGTTTTGTCAAATTGCTTCATTTACCTGATTGAAAAAAGGGCCAAGATGTCAGTTTTTCCAGGAAGCATGAAGGGCAAATTTGGAAGTTCACTTAAGGTTTAATAGTTTAAAGCTTTCTTAAGCTGATGAGATATGATTGTTTGGAAGTTCACTTAAGGTTTAATAGTTTAAAGCTTTCTTAAGCTAATGAGATATGATTGTTTTTTACGAGTCAAAATGAGTGGAGGTTATGGTATTGATGTAGTCAAAAAAGGAAATTGGTTTTGCTTGATTCAATAAAAAAATGAAAAAATAAAAAAAAATATTATACCGTTTTTGGATTAGTTTGGATCGAGTGTGTACTAGGGTTTCCAACGCTAGTTTAGTTTTTCTAAGGTTTGCGTTACCGGATGTCGGAATTTTGACTTTCAGTTCTTTTGAACCGTTTGCTTGCTTCGTTTTCGCTTTGCTTTCCGAATCTGCTTTTCCGATTGGGGTCCGGTTTCGATATTGGGTCCCAACACATTAACTTTTATTTTTATATAAAGCTATTAATTTAAGTTTTAACATTTTTGTTTATTTATTTTTATAGATAAATAGAAGAAAGTTCAAGTTCTCCAAATAATTCAATCTCTTCAAGGTGATCTAGCTTAGACTCATGTTAAATTGGTTCCTAGTATGAATAACCATATTTTTATATTAAAATAAATATTTGAAAGGCAAAGAATCACCAAATTAGACAAACTTTTACTTGATATCAAAGGTGATGTTGGATAAGAATGTTATCAATGATGTGAAATGATAGATATAATTTTTTTAAGAGAGTATCAGAATGAGAAAGATAGAAGATAAAGACTAAACTAAGAAATTGGTAGTAAAATTTTATTTTACAGTGGTTAGGATTATAAAGGCAACGTTGAAGGTAGTATTTCTACCCAATAAGAAGAAATTGCTATAACTGATGTAAGGAATAGAAGAAGACATATGTCATCTTTTTTGCTCCACAAACGACTCCGAGAGCTTAACCTTCAATTCATAGTGCCTTACAATCTAAAAAAGCAGCTTATAATGTGGACATAGCAATGACTAAATGGTGAAATTATGAAGGTGTATCATACAAGGCTACGTAGTCTTATTATTACTAGCCTATAGTGGATGGTGTTGCTTCTTATAATCCAGGATATAAAGCTCCTTTAATTGATCACTGCAGAGGTAATCTTCTAAACAACTCTTTTTATGAAATAAAAATTTACTTGAATGGAAGAAGAATGACTTGGCCAACTTATGAGTGTTAAATTTGAGCAACTTACGGGTGTTCAATCATATGTGATAGTTGACAAATAGAAAGCTTGAGCCTATTAAGAATTTTTCGGTTTATTCTGTAAAGAGGACATTATTCTTAAAGTCCATTGATGTATCTAGCCTTGCAAGAAATGTTGATTTTTTTGAGATATTTGATAATATTGTTAATGAAGTTAGGCATGAAAACATTGTACAATTCATCATTGACAATGATGCCGTTTAAAAAGAAATTAGGAAGAGGTTGCAAAGCAAGAATATTTCTTTCTATTAGACTCTTGTGCTACAAATTGCATTAGCCTGATTTTGAAAGATACAAGAGATGTTACATATTTTTCTATCATTAATGAAATTGTGCAGAAAGCAGGAAAAGTGACTAAGTTCATCCATATCGTGCATGTGTTCTAAATTTGGTGGAAAATGATTTCACCAATGGTAAAAATGTGTCACCCTACTATTAGAAGATATCCAACTAATTTCTTGTCACTTTAGTGTTTTGTTTTAATGAAAAAGGATTTAAAATAAATTTTTACAAGTGGGTTCAATCTCAATATGCCAAGTCTAATAATGGAATAAATGTTTCCAAAATTATACTTGAAGATCATGAATTTTAATCCTAATTTTAATTTGTCATTCGTGTTTGTGAGCCTTTAATGAGAGTACTTTGTCTAGTTGATAGTCATGAGAAGACAACAATATGTTACATTTATGATGCTATAGAGAGAGCAAAGGAAACAATTAAGACTAATTTGAATACTAGACCAATTTGAATACTAGACCTTCTTTGTATACACCTTTTCTTGCGGTCATCAATAAAATTTGAGAAAGATAACTTTATTCTCGTTGTTTGCCCCTAAGATATTTTTTTTAATCCTAGTGTCTATTTTAGACTAGATTTTATAAATAAAGTTGAAGTTAATAAGAGAATGTTATTAACTATCGTAATAATTATTTCTTAAAAGATGATATAAGATCTCTTTCACTCACGATTGGAGGCATATAAGGATGCATCTAGTAATTTTGAGATGTTCATTGCAATTTGTTAAAGAGACAAACTTTATTCAAGTATATATATCTTTACTTTTTTGTTACTTACTTAAAATTAATCATCACTTTATTTTATTTATAAGATTACTTTTATTGTCTTGCAACTATTTGTAAAGATCAATTCAAAAATAATATTCTTGAATTAAAAAAATCTGCAATTTAAATTTCAAGTCAATGGATGAGTACAACTAAATGTGAAAAAAAACAGACCACATTTAAATTCATTCATTTAAAAAATGAAATAGAATGGATTATAAAAAATTTAATGATTTGGTCTTTATTCAATGTAATTTAAAGTTTCGAGAAATGTGCGTAATCATCATTATTAATTAGAATAAAATTTCTTATAATTTATTAATTATTTATAAATATGGGAAAATATAGAAGATATACGACAAGGAACAATACAGAAGATACACAATCGCTTTTTACAAGGCAGAATACTGGCAGTTCGAAGCATCATTACAGAAGGCAATTGGTAGCAACGCCAGAACATGTAACGTGTTATTGCATCACACAGGAAAATGGAATGGCACACAATCAGCTTTTAAGGAAAGCAAAAAGAGCTCAACAAATTTGTACATCTCTTCCTTAAGTGATGGCACGAGACTTCACACAAATTCAAAGCGCATGAGAAGCTTTACCGAATTATACTTCTCCCCCTTTTCGTTGTACAATGGAACTGCTCGAATCCCTCTTCTTAACTCTGAAATAGGCAGGCAGGTCTGACCTCCAAAATCATCCTTTTCAGACATGTCATATTCATGAACTTCAATCCGTAGTAAAGCCAGCTCTGGAACAGTTAATGGAAACTCAAATTCTTCGTTCCAAGCAGGTACCCAATTATCTTCCAGCGTTTTCGTTTTCTTCATTATGGTATCTGCAGGGACCCCAGCAATCCCTACCTGCACATATGAAAATAGAGCTCGGTCAGCAAAGGAGACTGTGGTTAGTTCTAGGATGATAGACGGGGAAATCAAGATTAAGACTATTCATGTGCATTACAATGATGGAAATTTTTAACTGATTACTTATCAAGCAACAAGGATTCTGCTTACCCTAGTATAAAAATCTGGAGGTGAAAAAGCATCAAAATACGTGCGGTGGAAATCAGAATACCATCCTTCTCCCATGTATACTTTCACCTATTCAGTAACAAATTGAATCATCATTTTTTCCAAAAATAAAAGCATTTAAAAATATACACTCCACCAACAGAACACTCACCTTCAAAGTTGTCTTCACAGAAAAGTTTGAGCTAGGATCAAATATGTCCCCATGCGGACCAGACTCCAGTAGAAAACGTGGTTTCTTTATATAACCACACCCACTGTTTCCTCTAAACATTCCATGCATCAACCAAAGTGACCTCCCATAACCCTAGTCACAAGCTTGATTTTATCATTTTGGAGAGATGAAATTCCATTAAATTGAAAAACATAGTTTCCATGCTTCAAGCATCCATAAAATCCTGTAACTTGATTTTCATCATTAATAATATTATCCAGTTATTGGCCTAAATACACGTACATTAAGTGCCTACATAGTGTCATTGTTTATTCAAATTATAAAGCAACGTTACACCTGCCTACAATACTCAACGCCACACTGGAGAAACCTATAACCGCATAAAGGTTTAAGATCACAACCTGCATGTTGAAAGCCACCATCTGAGCTCCATGTGTCCACCCAATCAGTGGGTTGTAATTGGATGAATATATACGAGTACCTTTAGGATACACCCTAAGTATGTTCCTCCGTGTGAACCTACAAGTTCCACCAGAGTTTGTAGAGCTTGATTATCTTATCATCCAAAAAATAATACAGGATGTAGCATACCACAAGAATATTATGAAAACAAAGGTAAGTAAACTATAAGTAGACAGAGAAGGCCTGACAAGAAAGTGAAAATTTGGACTTGAAATGGTCCAGCACAAAACACATAAGAATCATTATTTTCAAGAAAAAGCCAAAATATTAGTACTTGAAACAAAGTTCACTTAGCACCTCATACTCTATTTTCCAACAAATAAATGTTAATTTTAAATTTACAACTGTTTACAACTAAAATTGATAAAATAACCACGACTGTATAACACACAACAGATTTTGTTGACTTGGAATTCCGAAAGGGCAAAAAAACACTTCTAAACTCTACCAAAAGACCACTTATTACCTTTAACTTTTATTTTTAGACCAAATAAATCGCCAACTTTTAATTTATACTAATTTAAACCAATATATGATAAATTACTTTTTGTAATATTTAAAAGATTGATAAGCTTGTATTCTTTTACGGGCATTAGTGGCGTGAATTTGCAGACTCACATGGTGGTGTTAAATGGAAGAAATGAAAGGAAAACTGTTGTGGGTGAAACAATGTTGAATTCCAACTTTACGCAGCTAAATGGGTCCAGATATTATTAGGAAATGTCAATGTAAATAATTTGGTCAAATAGTTGGTAAAAAAAATATAAAAGTTGAAGAGCTTAGGGTAACTGAGAAACTTTATAAGGAAACACTTGTAGCAACACTTAAAGTGAGCAGTGGTCTCACATAAGATATTTATTGATTTAATATTATCTGTTAGTTACTTATGCATGATAATAGCAGCAACTATAAATTTTTGACTAACTGGTTATATGCAGTGATTTCTTCATTATTGCCTGGTCAATCCACTATGAAATTATTCTAAATGATTTGAGTTCATGTTTGTGAATTTGATTTTGGTGTTGAAATGTAAAAAATAAAAGATTCACAAATATGCTTACAAATATTTTTTTGTCAGTTCTATTTGATTAAAAGAATGTTGTAACCAGTCATCTAATCAACTCCACTTAGTACTCGTTACAAGTGGAAGGAGGAGCTTATTTGTATAGGATATGACATCTCTAAAAGATGCCTTCAACCTAGACTAAAAGATTAGAGTGCCGTGGAGACTGACTTTAAAAGAATTACTTCATAACTATGTGTTGTATATAGGTTGTCTTTTAACTGTTAATGTGCTTGGTTCCAGATTCTAAGGACATTCACTTGATTATTTGTTTTTGAATCATATCCTGTTAGTCGATGAAATGGTTAAAGATAGTGATTTTACATCCAAAATTACTGCATTCTAGTGGAAGACCTTTCACATGGAGGGTAAAGATTGTGACAGAAGAAAAGACTGCTTAAACTTTAATTTGTAGTACAAATGAAATATTCCAGCCAAAACTAGATTGATGATAGACTGAGTAGTATGAAACTAATCACAGTTGGTATAAACAATTGAATGAATTTGAATATAGTTATACTTGGAACAACTAAAATATAAAATATTACTTGAATCAATCCATATAAAATGTCAAGTTCAAATTAAAATTAGAGACCATTGAAGATAAAGGGGCCAATTGAACATTAATTAGTGTCATGAGGATGAAATTGGACTTTGTTTTAAAAGCAAAAGAGGGCGATGACCGATAGACAGTTGCTAGGCATAAGAAAATAAAGGAATAGCAACTATTACCACATCAACATGGATTCATACAATAGAGACATTAAACATTTGCAATAGTTCAAATATATCATAGAACAAATAGTCAAACCTATACCTGATGATTTCCTTTCCATGTGTCGCTATGGCCTTTTCCAGCTGTTGCTCACTTAAGCTAAGACGCCTTACTTTATCAGGATCTACTTTTAAACATTCGTCTAATCCGCCTTTAGGCTTCCCAGCATGAATAGCAATTAGATGTTTATACTCTGGAGCTATGTTTTTACGAGCCTTAGTATCTCCTTCAAAGTCGTCTTTGCCATCATCGTCATCATTATCATCATTGTCATCTCCATCCAATTCATTCTGTTAAACAAGGATCAGTAATCAACAGAAATAGAAAGGACAAACAGTCAGTTGAAATCCTTATGTGCATCTTAACACACCTTGTCATCATCTATGATGTTGCTTTTAAAGCCGGAGACTTCTCTTCCCCAAGCTTTTACTTCACTTGCATCTGCTCCACTCTGTGAGTCCTCTTTCTCCTTTAACTCCTTTGCCTCAAGGTATTCTTTCGGCGGCTTGGTTGATATGATTACGCGTCTCTTCAGTGATTCTGGGGAAGGGAATTCCTTTAAGCATTCTGAGCCAGGAGCAAAGAGGATGTCTCCAAATGTTTGACTAATCATCTAGGAAATATTGAAAAGTTCTCAATCATTAGATTGTTGAAGCTCCGTAGCCTGCATAACATGATAGACTCACCTCAGCCACTTTTGCCTGAAGATCTGGAGTGAGATGGTCTTCTAGAGTTATAACAACAGGATACTCAGAAGCAAAAAAGGCATAATCCTTAATAGACCTCAGACATTTGATGAGTGCCACGGGAGTTGTCAGTGTCCTGAATAAAGGAAACAGTTCCAAACTCAACAGGTAATTACTCAAATGCTGGTATCTTAATTGCTCGTATTGTGGAGCATAAATATTCAAGAAATTAAACGAACTTAAATTCCAATTCATCTTGATTTGCAAAAAACTTGATCAATAACTTCCAAAATTTCTGTGACTGCAAACAGCAGCACATTCACAATAAATTTATGAGAAAATACCCAAAATGAGATGCAGAACAATGTGGCAGAATTATCACTGTGAAAACAAGAGATAAGCAGTCTACTTCTACTAAACTGCTATTATTGAGTGATCATTACATTTCATCTCTATATATAGGCAGTATACCTCCCATGAAGAACATTGACATTATCCTTACTGGAATTAGGCCATATATCCAGTTCGATGACTCGAACACCTTTCTTCAATGCATTGATGATGGGGACATCACTGCAGTCACTACTCAGCTGATTCCCCGTCAGATAGGAATTGTGGCCAGTAAATATGTAATAATGAGATAACGGAGCGGTCATATCATGGTGCACCTAAAATCAAAGACATGCCAAGCAAAATGTTTTTGAAATCTATGAAGTGAAACAGAACAACAATCCTACATACAACAAATGAATCATGAAAATGAAGCCAAATAAGTTCCGGTCTCCTAATCATTTCTTGAACTGGTATATATTTTTCCAGAAAGAGTAAACAACACATGCTACTAGACCATATCTTGGTTTCAATATACACCAAATAATCAGCAGTTAGAGAAGCAAAAATTTCAAGTTGAATAAGGTCGAGTTCACCAAGTTAATAACATAATTGATAATTCCAAAACAAGGCATCAAAGATAAACTATTTCCACTTAAGAGCATTACTAAACTAGAGTGTGTCCAAAACCGATAGATTGATCTGGGAAGTAAGGACTTGAGACATCCAAATCTGAGATCTTGCCTAGCATAGAAGTACCATCTTAACTGTTAAAATTAACAACAACAAAAAAAAACCCAAGACAAGGCAAACCCAATCCAAGTTAAGAGAGAAAACAACACAAATCTCCTCCTTATTAACAAAGAAAGAGTCGAAAAGAAGAAAGAAATTAAATACCCCAAGTTTAGGGTCAAGAGGAGGATTAACGTCGCTGAAAAGGTACTTAAAGAAGGCCTCGAGATTGAGACCTTTGCGGTGGAAAAGGTTCAAAAGCTTGAGCTCGTGGAGGCTATCGAAGATAGCTTGAGCGTCGTGAAGAGTAGCATTCTCTTGGCGTTGGATCTGAATCAAGAACCTGTGGAGATGATCAACGGTCATGAAGCCATTCTCGGAGTACTCTCCAAACAACTGCTTGATCTCCTCCGGCGTCTCCGACACCGTCAGCTTGAACCTCCGGCGGAAACAGAAGCACACTCTGTACGTTTGTTTGGACATTGGGATTGGTGAGACTTTGTCTGCGTTATCTAGTTCAATTTTTATAGAGAGCGAATATGTGGCACTGTATCTTGTAATTTGTAAGGGAAGAATGACAGAGTGTTAATAGTGGCGGAAGGCGGCAGGAGAGAGACGTGATAATTCCAATCCAGAGGAATTGGTAGAGTCTGGCGGGGCCCAGTATCAGTGCTTTAATATCTAAAATAAATAAATAGAAGTACAGCTGTTGGCTGGGTTAGGTGACTTTTTAAAATACCAAGCCTAGGATTGAAGTAAGAATACGAAGAAGAATCTTTGTGAAATCAATCCACATAATAAGGAGTAACGATAACACCTTAGCTGGGATTTTAATAAATTTTCTACAAATTAGTACACCTTCGTCGGTCAGTTCAGCTACTATGCAATATGCAGTGTTGTCGGCTAGGCTATGGCTGTGCCTACTGATAAGTAAAGCTCAACGTCCTCTGTATATCTATCTCCTTTGATTTTCTCCACGTGTATTTTGGATAAGATTTTTTTGTGTGAACTTAATCTGTAATTTTGTGGTTTCTGTATCCAGGTACCCCTAACGTTGACGATTGTGACGTCTGCGTCCACAAACCAAACATTTTGTGGACACGACATTTTGGCACTTAAAAACGAACATATTTGCTGTAACAGCTATGATGTCTGTGTTAAAGCTGCAAATCAATTTCATTTCGTACATACAAGAAGACAATTGTGACGTCTGCGTCCATAAACCACAGCAATTGATTGAAAGTTGTTCCAATCATTTCGGATACACAAGAAGACAATTCAAGCCTACCTTGTTAAAGCTAAAACATCAACGCTCATTTTAACAGTGTAAAACGCTTTGCTTGCTATAACACCATGCATTTGTTGGCGTATATAAGTCAGACAACATGGTGGAACAAGAACAGAAAGGCAAAAGGAAAGGAAAAATGAGAAGAACGAGGAGCTTCAGGGAATTACAATCGTGGTAGAGTGAAACAGTGTACCACTGTACCTGGAATCCCTCTTTTTTAACTCCAAAATGGAAACTCAAATTCCTCCTTCCAAGGTCTTCGTTTTTCTTCATTATGGATGATAAAAAATCGCAGAGTCATCCTTGTAGTTAATGATTCGTGTGCTTTGAAATCATCCCAAAAAAACTCATTTCCTCACTAAAATATCATATACATTATTTTTTAAAACAAATTTTAATAATTGTTTTTAATCATGTCTCACCAAAGATATGAATCTCATACCGTACCAATCCATCAGAAAATGGTACAAAATTTATCAAAACTATACCAACTGGTACTAGCTAATTGTTGGTGTTATTGGTTCAAAACTTGGACTCTACGATTTATCAACATTATTATCTCAATATACGTTTTACCATTATTATGCAAATTATGGCCCTTAACGTTATTAACCCTCCCTTTTGCTTTAATATCTCTTAATTCCTCTTGTCAACGTATGTAATTGTTTTTGCTATATAAATCCCTCATGCATCTGCTTTTTCTCTCGACTCCTACGGTCGCATCCTCTCATTTTCTCCAAACAAAACACACGTCTCCTTCCACAAAAAGGCATCTTTACACATATTCTTATCTATTTTGCTTTTGTTTGCTCTATTACCAATTCTCAAGACAGATCCTACTTTACCCTTTGGAGTGCACTGAAATTGGTGGAGGAGACGTTAACCATCCCATTGTCCTATTGCACCGTAGAGGGAGAATTCTCGACTTGGGTAGTAATTTTAACGGCGCCTTGCATTATCAGATAAATTGTTTCAATTTAATTATTTATGATATTTCCACTAACAATCTAAGTCAGAAATTTTGTTGCATTCTTGCTACTATATTTTAGGAATTGCTACTGTTTGTTGGAAATTTTTACGTTCTTGCTGCTGTATGTTTATTTCGGTATAAGTTGCAATATTGTTATCTTCGTATTGTATGTTTATTTCGATGTAAGTCATCTCTATTTTTTAATTGAATAGGTCGTCTAGGAATGAAACTAACGTAGGTTCTACTTTTATTATTCCCTACATATTTATTGTCCATCTCACTATAGCGCCGAAAATTATACCTGACCTTACTAGATTAGAGCTTCTAGATCGGAGAAATTTTAAACGATGGTTTGAGAAAATTTTATTTTACTTCCAGTAATACGAAATTGATTATGTATTGTTTCAAAATATTCCTAGTAACAATATCGACCCTAAGACAACTAAGGATAACCGTACTGTTAGGAGAGTGTTGCTTAACCATATAATCAACCCATTATTTGATATCTATTGTAAGTACAAAAATGCCAAGGAAATTTGGGATGCTTTAAAAGTTAAGTATGGAACTTATGATGCTGGTATAAAGAAATATGTAGTTGCAAGGTGGTTAAAGTTTACAGTTATTGGTGATAAGCCCATTATAGACCAATTACATGAGTATGAAAACCTAGTTGCTGAAATCCTTGCTAAGGGTATAAACACACGTGAATTGTTTCAAGCTAACGCCCTTATTGACAAACTACCTACCTCATGGAATGAGTATAAAAACCAATTGAGGCATAAGAAGAAGGACATGAAGCTATATGAATTGATCGATCATATAAATATTGAGGATGTCAACCGTACACAAGATAAAGCCAAATCACTCATTCTTGTTTGTAATAACCCAGACCACCCGCTTGCAGATATTGTTCGCTTTGGGCCTTTTTAAATGACTCGTGGTCCACACCCTGTTTGACTGAGCCCTATGGGCCGATATTTGTAGAGGTTGTGATAGGCACTCGACCACAACA
The DNA here is from genome assembly GCA_026546855.1 of Erythroxylum incrassatum. NCBI lineage: Eukaryota > Viridiplantae > Streptophyta > Magnoliopsida > Malpighiales > Erythroxylaceae > Erythroxylum > Erythroxylum incrassatum. The sequence continues at coordinate 17,516,167 of JANVCL010000212.1, read as the reverse complement.
ATAAGAAAGAATGTGAGTCTCATGCATATAGCATTATAAGACTGAAATTTATTAAATGACTTGCAATGCTGAATGAGTGATTTATTTGCTATGCTTAGTAATGTAGATTGTGTAATCTTATGATATACCATATTGTGTGAACATCTAGAATGTGTTTATGCTCTAAATGAGTGTCTGAAAAATATGTATTATGTGTATGTGATCCGGTGAAATCATCAATGATGGTTCACTCATTGAGTTCGCAAATATCATAAAAATTGCAATGTGGTTTTTCAGGTACGAGACTGGACACCTATTCTTTAGATAGGACTAATGGACCCTTTGGATTTTGTAATGGCTCAGAGGTTTGTCAGCTGGCTCTAGGAGTTTTGTGTCTTGTATTTTGTTGTTTTTGTTAGAACCTATACGAGGCTGTAAATATTTGTCTTAAGTAAACAGTGTAAATTTTGTGGATAAATACAATGAATGATTTAAAAATTTGCTAACTTTCAAATGATGTTAGTTGATGCCATGTGTAAGTTGGTTTTGTCTTTGCTCTAACATGCCATTATCATAGGATATGTACTTGAATATTTCTAAATGTTTGGGTATGTAACCTATGGTAGTGGGATGTTGCACATTAGTTAGCCTAAACGGCATCACTAGAAACTCAAAATGCCCATACTTGCTCCTGAATGCACTTTTAGGTACATCAGCCTCACTTATCTTCAACTGATAGTATACTGACCTCAAGTCCAGCTTAGTAAATACCAGAGCTCCTTGAAACTGATTAAGTAAATCATCAATTCTAGGCAACAGGTACTTGTTCTTCATTGTTACTCAATTCAGCTGCTTATAACCGATGCATAACCTCAAGGTCACATCCTTTTTCTTCATAAATAGCAGTGGAGCTCTCCAAGGTGAAACACTGGGTCTAATAAAACCTTTTTCCAATAACTCTTGAAACTGAGTCTTTAACTCCTTCAGTTCCACAGGTGCCATCCTATATAGAGGAATGGATATAGAAGCAACACTTGGAACTAGATCGATTGTAAACTTTGTTTTCCTATCTGGTGGTAAACTAGGTAGCTCTTCGGGAAACACATTCAGTAACTCCCTAATCACGGGAATGTCCTATATACTATGCTCAGCTCTAGTATCAATGATGTGAGCTAGATAAGCCTCACATCCCCTTGCATCAATCTCAGTGCACTCATGAAGGATATCATCCTGGATGGTACTACTTGACTAACTCCTCTGAATACTACCCTCGGCTGACCAGGAGATTCCAGTACTACCTCCTTAGTGTAGCAGTTCATGATAGCCCTATGAGCAGTGAGTCAACTCATGCCTAGGACCACATCTATCTCCCTCATCTGTAATACAATCAGGTCTGCCTTCAACTCAGCTTGATCAATCTTAATCGAGCACCCCTTGTAGACCTCTCCTATAACATCAATACTACCTAGAGATGTACTCACCTCTAGTCTATGCTGTAGCAACTCCCTATCACAATGCAGTCTATATGTCAAATACGGTGCGATAAAGGAGTGTGTGGATCCTGAGTCTAGCAGTGCAAATGCCTCAAAGTTATAAATGAGAAGCGCACCTGCCACTACATCTGGTGAGTCTTGAGCTTCCTGCCCAGTCATAGCATAGACCCTAGCTTGGGACTGCAGTCGGCTGCCCCGCCCCTTAGTCCTCCTGGAAGAACTCCCAGAACTTACCCTACCTCTACCTTGGCCTCTCTGTCCAGATCCACCACCTCTGCTTTGCTGGACCGTAGTTTCACTCATAGATCAGCTACTCACAGCAAGCCGAGCTCCCAAAGTAGCAGGACAATCTCTGATCTGACGGTCCATGAAGCCGCATTTGAAGCAAGCTCTAATCAACTTCCAATATGTAAGTGTAAGTCGACTTGTACTTTTCTGTAACTCGACTTACGCGTGCGCAGTACTATAAGTCGACTTGTATATCCTGTAACTCGACTTATGCTTGTACAGTACTGTAAGATTGT
>JANVCL010000212.1:17495892-17508340 GCA_026546855.1 Erythroxylum incrassatum | reverse complement strand
CTTATTAGGAATAATGATACTCTATTTCGAATATTTGATGAAATTATGAATGAATTTGGTCTATAAAATATTGTTCAGTTCATTGTTGACAATGATTATACTTATGAAGCAGTTGGAGGAAGATTGCAAAGTAGATATAATTCTTTTTATTAGACTCCTTGTACTGTACATTACATTAACTTGATGTTGAAAAATATGTGAGATGCTAGTGCATAAAGTAAAAAAGGTGACCAAGTTCATCTAAGATCATTTATGGGTCCTGAATTTAATAAGAAAAGATTTCACAAATGGTAGTAATTTATGCCATCCTGCTATTACAAGATTTTTAACTAATTTCTTATAACTTCAGTGTTTTATTCTGATAAAAAAGAAGTTAAGGCAAATGTTACAATTGATAAGTGAGTAACATCTCATCATGTTATGTGTAATACTAGGTTGGAGATTTCTAGAATTATACTTGAAGATAATAAATTTGCTCCTAATGTTAATTTGTCATTCGAGTTTATGAGTATTTGTTAAGGGTATTTCGTTTAGCTGATAGTGATGAGAAAGCAATAATTAGTTATTTTTATGGTGCTATAGAGAGGATGAAGGAAGCAATTAAGGCCAATCTAAAAAAATATCTTCTTTATATAATTTATGTACACCTTATTTTGTAGTTATTAATGAGAGATAGAAAAGGTAACTTTACTCTTCGTTATTTGTAGCTGGGGCATTTTTGAATCCTATTTTCTATTTCAGACCTAGTTGTACAAAGAAAGCTTAAGTTAATACAAAAAATGTCATTAATTATTACAACTATTGTTACCTATATTATACAAGATCTCTTAAGCTCCCAAATAGAGATTTATAAGAATGTTTCCAGTGATTCTGGGATGCCTATTGCTATTTGTTAAAGAAACAAACTTAAATTAGTTTTTTTAAACTTTTGTTAATTATTAAAAACTAATCATTATTTTATTTTGTTTATATTATTATTTTTGATATCTTACAGTTGCTTATTGGGACCAATTTAAAAGTGGTATTTTATAATTACAAAAGTTTGCAATTCGAATTTTAAGTCAATGTGTGAATGCAACAAAGTGTGAAAGGAATTGAAACACATTTGAATCCAACAATTCCTAGAAAGGAATAGATTGGAGTATAAAAGATTAAAGGACTTGGTATTTGTTTACAATTTAAAACTTCATAAAAGGTATGTTATTAACATTATTAAGTTGAATATAATTTCTTTTAGTTTCTTAATAATTTAATGTTACGTGTTTATTAGGATTCTTAATATAATAAGTAGTTCTGTAGATTCAATGTACTTAGAAGATTGAGTTTTTAAAGCACCAAGTTTGATAGATGAGAGTGACTTGGAAGACAATATTAGATAGAAAAATATTGATATGACGTTTCATGCAATGAATTTGAATGATAGTGATAATAAGATTCCTTTCAATAGTAAAAATTTTGTACCAAATAAGAATTTAAGTCAGTGCGATTTAAGCAAATATTCGATTGAATTAAGTTCTAGTTTTTCATTTCTTATTTTCTTTTAATTTCACTTATATGTGATATAAACATTAAATTCTATATATGTAACATAAATATAATTGTAATTTTTTATTTCAAGTTTCATTTTTGTTTGATTGTTTCTTTGACATGCTCTTATTGTAAATTGTAATGCGTTGAAAGTTTTAGATATTTATTATTCTTTTTATTTGATATTTTAATATAATTATTATTTATTATATAATGTAATTGTAACATTTTAAGTACTTTATATTGCCCTTAATGTTCTATTTATATGATGATTAAATATTCTTTTTTCAAATTGATTGTATTTATTATTTATATGTGAAATATGTAAAAATAAATAAATAAATAAATTGTTATTATATTGTTATTATTTTTAAAGGTAACGATGTAAAATTATAAATTATACAGTAAAATAAGTTGAAATATTATTTTACAATTTTTAAAAAGTTAAGGGCTATTTTATAAATTTAAAAAATTACTTAAAATAATACTCAATATTAACTAATATCCATACAATATAGTTCTATTTATATGATGATTAAATTTTTTTCATATTGATTGTATTTGTTATTTATATGTGAAATATGTAAAAATAAATAAATAAATAAATTGTTATTATATTGCTATTATTTTTAAAGGTAACAATGTAAAATTATAAATTATACAGTAAAATAAATTGACATATTATTTTACAATTTTTAAAAAGTTAAGGGCTATTTTATAAATTTAAAAAATTACTTAAAATAATACTAAATATTACCTAATATCCATACAATATAATTCTGTACTAAAATCAAATCTAATACCAGTACCAATACGATGTTTTCGCAACATTGTCTCATATTAACTATTAGAGTACTATGTTCAAAAAAAAAAAACTATTAGAGTACGACACGTTCCAAAGGGCACAAATGCTCGTCCTTTGATTCCTCCTTACAAAATTTTAAACTACTTCCCACCAATGTCTGCCTTAATGAACCAAGACAATAGCTTGCAACTTTCAGCATTCCCCGTCACATTTACAGGAAAACACTAGTACAAAACCATCCTACCCCGTGAGCTAAAACACCAGTACCTCTCAAATGATCACGCTCTTTTACTCTTTATCTGTTTTCCAAGCGTACAGAAACAGAATAGGCATAAGACACAGGCTCATGCAATGCATGACCAATAATACTCTGCAAGTTTATACAAACTCAAAGCGGACTAGAAGCCTAACATTTTTCAGTTTCTCCCCCTTCTTGTCGTAAAGAGGAACCGAACGAATTCCGGGTCTTAGGTCTGCAACAGGCAAACATGTTTGTCCACCAAAGTCATCTTTCTCAGACATATCATATTCTTGAACTTCAATCCGAAGCAAGGCCAGCTCAGGAACAGTTAAATCGAACGTGAATTCCTCATTCCAAGCTGGATACCAGTTGTCTTCCAGTATTTTTGTTTTCTTTGAGGCAGCATCACCTGGTACACCGACAATGTAAAGCTGACATATGCCTTGGTTAGTATGCAGAGACAGGTATGATTACTTTCAAAACCATAAACGAGAAACCTGCATGCCTACAAATGCAATGGCTCAGGCATACTAAACTATGCAAGAGAAGCATAAAACTTTCAAAACTTTAGTGCTCTTTTTACTGTTGCTATTCATAGCAACCTTTTCAGAAAACACAGGAAAGGAAATGAATAGCTTTTGCTCAACCTTGCTCCTATCACTAGAAAGAAACAGTTCTATATCTTATTCTACGCCAAGAGGAGCATCACACAAAGCTTGGCTTTCCTTCTGTTCCGTCGTAAAGAAGTATACTGTTATCTCACATTTCAATGCAGAGTATATTTTATCACTGATGCTCCTGAAAAAGGGAGGGGGAATGGTTCAGTACGGTCTAAAGGTTTTCTCATTGGAGGAGGAGTAGCACAGACATATTTGTTATCTAGATATTCCTTGGTTGAAATTATAAAAGGAGAAACCCTAAGTACAAACTTCAGCCACATTACTCTTTGTCGAAAAGAAAATGTGAAAAAGTTTCATGTTGGCCAAACCATGTAGAATTTCATGTTCTATCTTCTCTCTACTGTGTATCTTCATGAATTTGGTGATTATTTGCTAACAAGATATACGCAATATAGAGTTGGACTAATGAAAGACACAAGCAGATTCACTAAATATATTTACAAGTGATAATTTTACCCTTTTGCTATGATTGTATTCTCATGAGGCTTGGTAACAAAATTTTGATGCTAGATCGGTCCAACTAACCTTTGTGTAGAAGTCTGGAGGTGAGTACGAGTCAAAGTGTGTGTGGCTGAAATCCAATCGCCAGCCATCACCCAAGTATATTCTTACCTATAAATTAACACATGAACTGTCAGACGAAGTCAATAGAAGACAAGGACAAGGGAACTCGAGATAAACAAATATGCTCACCTTTAACCTTGTTTTTGTGGGTAAACTCTTTTTAGGATCAAATACCTCGTTATTTGGACCTTTATGCATCAAAAACCCTGGTTTTTTCACATAACCACACCCTCCATTGGCCCTGAACATTCCATGCATTAACCAAAGTGATTTGCCATACCCCTGTTGAAAGGAAAACCTTGAATATTAACATGAATCTTACTTGGAGGAATCCTAACCCTGTGATCTGAAAGGTATAGGAAACCTGACTTCAGGATTACAAAGGAAGTTTATGAATGACTATCAAAAAATGGGGATTGTCAAGCAGCTAAGACAAAAGCAATCAGAATTCATAAGCATTCATACTAAGTGTGACATGTAGCCTCTAAATTTTGGAGAGGCTTCTTAATGAATAGAATTTCCTTAATTAATGCTGAATTTTTGATGCAAACCTGCATATTAAATGCAATCATCTGAGCTCCATGCATCCACCCAATATGAGGTTTATAATTAGAGGAGGTAATTCGTGTCCCTTTAGGATACACTCTCAGAATATTCTCCTGTGTGAACCTACAAAATGAAACAGTACATATCCACGTCAAAGATTAGCTTTCAAGTTTCAGATTAGCAATGAAACCTCTTTCAAAGATCAATCAACAATGATCTGAAAAATCACCTCACTAAATCAATCCCATTAGATGCAGCAGCCTTTTCAAGTTCCTGTTCACTCAAACTGAGACGTCTGACCTTATCAGCAGCAACATGCAATGCATCTTTCATTGCACCTTTTGGTTTCCCAGCATGGATTGTTATCAAACGCTTGTATTCAAGTGATCCATGACGTCCTGATTTATTGACATCTTCATTTAGGTCATCATCTTCTTGGTCACTGCCAGTCTGACATTTGTCACAATGTTAAATGAGCACATTAGACGCCAAAGATCTAACAAAGTAAGACATCTCTCTTGCTTACCCCATCATCAGCTTCTGGTTCTGCATTGTTTTCTAGTGTCCCTGTCGCTTGAGGTGTCCCTGATGCTTGAGGTGTCTCTGATGCATCCTCTTCTTCATCTGAGGAATTTCTACCAGTTGGTGAGAGCATTCCCTTTTGCTTGATACCGCTGGATTCAAGGTACTCTTTAGGAGGTTTTGTTGAAATTATTATTCGATGTTTGAGTGATTCTGGTGAGGGAAATTGTACTAAGCTATCTTCTTCAGGATAATACAGCATGTCTCCAAATGTTTGAGTAACCATCTACATGAAAAAATTTCTGGCATAAATAAGTAGAAATCAAAGGGCCTGCTTCAAGGAAAATATAAATTCTTAAAAGAAACTTGAAGCTGACCTCTGCAACTTTAGCCTGAAGATCTGGAGTGAGATGGTCTTCTAAAGTTATAATGACAGGGTATGGAGAACTAAAAAATGCATAGTCTCTTATGGACTTGAGACATTTGATGAGAGACACTGGCGTGGTGAGGGTCCTGCATCATGGACAATTTTGCTGTCACAGGAGTAACTATAAATGATAGAAGCTGTAGATACCACAAAGCAGGTAATATATATGTGTGTGTATATATATATTCAACCAACATAAATGCATGGATGAATGGGATTATACCAGGATAACCAAGAAAACTCTGCTTCCATTGGAAAAACAATTCCACATATCACCTTTCTCATAATTTCAATTATTTCTTTTGCATATCGATTTGGTATTAAGAAGAGAAAAGGAGATTGAGGTTTTTATTATAGAATAAGAATAACAAAAAAATAGAAAATTAATCTGTCTATCAAAAAAGAGGAGATCCTATGAAAAATGTAACCGATTCTTTCGTTTCCTTGGGTCACTAACCATCTGCCGGGAGTTTTGGATTTAATACCGATATTTTAGCAACAAATCCAATAAATCTAAGTGTAGCCCAAAAAGAAAATAACCTGTGAGGATTTAACTAGCATGTATTATAGAGAAGCCTTGCAGCTTTCAAATTCTAATAGTCATATATGCATGTCTACGAGATCTGAGAAGTCAAAGAAGTCTTTTTGTTATGCTATTTACTACCTGTTATCAACAGGATTGAAAAAGAAAAATAGTACGACCAAGTAACAAATGTGTGGTAATCACATCATGATAATGTTAGTCCATACCTTCCATGAAGGACATGGATCTCATCTTTTGTTGAACTTGGCCATAAATCTAATTCAATTACTCTTACACCTCTTTGCAAAGCCTTAATGATCGGTACCTCACTACAGTCACTGCTTAGTTGGTTCCCAGTTAGATAAGAATTATGTCCTGTATAAATGAAATAATGTGACAACGGAGCAGTCATACCCTGGTGCACCTGGAGTAACATACAACTTTGTCAAGAGAACAAAAGAGAAAATATACAAAATGCACAATTTTTGAAAGCGTTTGGATAGAGAAACTTTCAGCAAGGAGATGGGTGAGCAGAACGTTTAAAAGTCAATCAGAGAGATATCATACAATGCCTTATTTGCCAACAATAAGCATGATTAACAGTGCATTTTTGGCGTCACACTATATCATCATCATTATCACATCTTCACACCCAGTCTGAAGTTTCGCAATAAAGCGGGGCATCTGGCATCACACTATATCCTAGTCGAAAAAACATGAACTAATTTTCAGAGACATTATTCACCTCAAAATAATGGTAGATGTAAAACTCAAGGAAGTCTTCACTTCAGTTCTTGCCCATGAGAGATTGGCAACCACCCAACTCTATGGGCTGACATTCTTCTAAACTCTATATACGTTTACAGTAAAAGCTATCGAAGAGAAGAAAAAAGAAAAAGAGATACGCAACATATGTGTTCAACATCAAAAGTTTACAAACGAAGACGTTACAGTTTTGCTCATACATAATTAATGATAACATATATTCCAACCAATTCCAATAAAATTGAAACTCATCACTAAACCCTCTGATTTAAAACGAAGAGCATATCATCAACCTTCTTTTGCAGTAACAAAAATTACGCAAATGTAGAAGAGAAGAGCTGCTTTTCATCAAAAAAGGCATTGAAAAGTTGAGAAAGAAGAAAAAATGTTGATCTCTGCAGTACAGTTTTCTCTAAATTAACAACCCACAACTACTCGCCAATTCCATAATGTTGCAAAAGACGTTTAAAGAGGAAGAGAAATGTGACCTGAGGAATGATTGGTCCATTAAGATCATCGTGAAGCAAGTAATGGAAAAAATCATCAAGATTAAGACCATGTCTGACGCATCTGGTAATATGGTGCCTCCGACGAATAACTTCCTCAACTATTCTCTCTACTTCTTCCAATGTATGGTGCTCCTCTTCCTGAGACTCCACCAAGAACTGGAGCAGCTGATGTGCAGTCATGTGTCCTCCTCCATCGCAATACTTCCGGAATGCTTCTTTGACGTCATCTGGAGGCACGGCCTCGGTGATCTTGAACTTTCAGTTGAAGAGATTAAACATTTTGTAATTGTAGCTCCCACTTTCATCGTCTTGCTTCTTCTTCTTGTCGCTCCCCATCGTTTCTCTCTGAACCTACGTAGTTATGAGCTGTTTTATCTTTTTCTTCTTTTTTGTGCATCCAAAGGATTTGGGAAATGAGAGAAAAGAAGACAGATTGCAAGAAATGTGGACAGGGAGAGACTTTGGGAATGCCACAAAATAGGAGAGACTTTGATGCTTTATCGTTGGAAGCTCTGAGTTGGAGACCAAACGAACGACCGCCTCGGTCTTTGGCAGTGCCTATTTGCTTACCCTTTATTTTTGTTTTCCACTTGAGCTAAATGTCGAAACAACAAGGCAAGCGGACAAGACATCCATCAAACAGTTTGGGTTAAAATATCAAATATGGCATAAACTAAACTCCTAAATTATAAAAATCTTATTTGTTTTTAATTTTAGTGCTAATCTGTTTTTACTTCTTAGACGCAAAATTTAGAAGATTCAAATTGATAAAGTTTGTTATTTGTTAATAACCAATTAAGCGGAATTCAAATTTCGCGTCTATTATATTATACGTTTACTTTTTCAAAATTGAATTGCCCGCTTCAGCTCCAAGACTGAGGAGTGAGGACCAGAGTCAGGTGGCTCTGATAAGGTACACAACAGCTGAAGCGTTCGTTGGAGGTACGCGCTAGTCCTGAGCCGTCAGATCTCGACAATGGCCCAGTGTTCAAATACAATGTCCATTGTCCAACTCCAACCATCAATCTTCGACTCTAAATTTCCACTTAAACCTTAATATTGAACTAGTCGTATAATTAATACAAGCATCTACCCAATTGAAAGAGTGCAGAGAGATGGCGACCCCAACAAAGCTGGTTTTCATCTGTCTTTTGTGGATTCTGGTTGTCTTTGGAACCCTAGCTATTATCCAGGTTTTCTCCTTTTAATTTCGTTCCCTTATAAAACTTGGTATGATTTGTTTTTGTCATTACCATGGAATTTTTTAAATTTGATTCTCGATAAGCAGACTCCGTTGAGCGATGCCAGAGTCTCTTCAAAGTCTGAGGTTGTTACTGAAAAAATTAAACAGGTATTGCTGTTGTGTTTCTTCGTAATCATTCAAAGGCCATTCCAAGTTGTAAAATTTTGTTGGGAATGTGAGATTCTTTGTTGTTAGGTAGAGAATTCTGATGATGATTTGGAAACAGTGACCCACAAAGTTTTTTTCGACATCAAGATCGGTGGCAAGCTCGCAGGTATACTTGTGCCTAAATTCGCATTCCCCCATGGAATTGTAGTCATTAATGTCTTGTTAAATTTGCAGGTCGCATCGTGATGGGGCTTTTCGGGAAAGCAGTTCCTAAGACCGTGGGTAAGTGCATGGAGGAAATGGGTGTTGTGTGTTGAGCTTTGTTTGTTTGTTTGTTTTTTTTTTCCTGGAAAACTGTTTACTTAAATGAAATTATATGCTCTTGTGTGCAGAAAACTTTCGAGCGCTTTGCACAGGTAGCCAAGTAACTTTTGCCTCCCTGTTTTGCTCTAATTGCTTTCCAATTATATATGAACTCAAATCAATTGGTCCCCTTAAGATGAATTTGTTTGACATGAAATCTACCAGCAGGAAAATCATTTTTACATTTTTGGACCTGCAAATTTATTGTTTTACTTGGGACTAGGGACCTGTTTTGTCAAGTGCATTTCCTTGGAAAGCCATTATATGCATGGGATAGGTGTGGGCGAGGTTGATTAGTGAAATGGGCTCTGTCAAACCTTAATTATTCCATAATAAACTTGAAAGCTTTCTCTTCTCCATTTACTGTGTTATCTTTTCGTTGTGATATCATTCCTAGCTTGACTATAAGGAGTCATGATTTTCAGGATCTGTATTGTAACATTATGCATGTGATAAACCTGTCCTTTATAGGGGAAAAAGGGATTGGTGAGAGTGGGAAACCTCTCTATTACAAAGGTAGCACATTTCACAGGATTATCCCTAGCTTTATGATTCAGGGTGGCGATTTTACTCGTGGAGATGGCAGAGGGGGAGAATCAATATATGGTGCCAAGTTTGCTGATGAGAGCTTCCAGCTGAAGCACACTGAAGCAGGTATGTTGTAAGCCACCAACTCATATTTGACCGAGGAGCATAGCTGATAATTGCTAATAGCTAGTCTTCAAGTGATCTAAGCTTTCATGCTGAGGTGCATGGGCAATATCTTACAGGACTATTGTCAATGGCTAATGCTGGGCCAGACACCAATGGATCGCAATTCTTCATTACAACCGTTAAGACCGGCTGGTAAGTTTATTGTCTTTTATTTTTGGTGGTAAATTTCTCAGGAATTTACACCGAATGCTGGTCTGATTGACATTGATGATGCTGGTAACAACTTGGAAGCACACAAATGTTTGCTGAATAACATAGAAGGGTTTGCTGTTTCTGGTTGTTCTTTTCTTCCATAGGTTGGATGGACATCACGTTGTGTTTGGCAAGGTGCTTTCTGGCATGGAAGTTGTGTATAAGATTGAAGCTGAGGGGAGTCAGAATGGAATACCCACAAGTAAAGTAATTGTTTCGGCCAGTGGTGAAATGCCCTTGTGATACTCTTCTGGTTAAGTTCACCAGCAACTAACTGAACTTACCAATATAATATATCTGCAGCGCATGCCTTAAATATGTAGAAGCTTAATCTTATTTTGTTTTAAGACCTACACAACATATACGCTCTAAGCATTGCTAGTCGAGAGGAGAATGCGCTCAAAAATCAAAATGTTTTTTAAGTGGCCAAACAACTTGAATTTCTGTAAGAAACCATACTATTCCATTTCATGAATTGACATGTCATCCCACAACTACTTAACCTTGTTTGGTTATTTAGTACAAACAAACCCAGCAAAAACAGCACAGAATACTAATAAATAGAGGCACCATAATCTGTTATAATCCTCAAAAGAACATTACAGAAACACAACGCCCAGTGCAGTTCCAACATTATATTTATCCGTAAATTCCTTTACCAATAATACAGACTGATCAAAATTTTTATTGGATGGTAAAGGAAAAGAAAAAGAGTGACGCTTAGTCGTCACCGTCACGGTCAGCGTCAGGGTGGTTGTTACGTTGTTGATGGCACGCTGAGAAGAAATTGGTGGACAGGTGAGAGTAAAGCGAGACAACCTTTGAGATGTTGCCGTTAATTTCTTGAATCAAGGCAACGTTCTTGACCATGTTGTCGGGCATCTTAGACTGGTGATTGTCGTTCACTTGCTGAATCAACGCTCTGTTTCTGTCCAACACCGACTGCACCTCCTGAAATCTGTTGTTGAAAGTCTTCCAAACCTCCGTGTCTCTCTCTGTTGGGTCGTTGTTAAACGCCACTTCTCGGCGTTTGTGAAGGCGCTTGCTGCTGTCTTCCATGTTCGATCAGGCGGCCGAGAATGAAATCAATGTGGTCGTATGATTGATTGTTCACATCACTTTCCAATCGAACGTGCTATATTCTATACACACAGCAGTGTTGAGGGGAATGGGGTGGTGCACACGCGTTATATCTGCGAAAGAAATTGGGTGTTTCCAAAAATATCTTATGTTGAGATTCAATTGGAAGAGAAAAGGGCACTGATATTTGCCATTGCCACGACAACAAAAAGGGTGCCGTCTTTTGTAGTTAAAAAACATATTTTGTCGTGCAAGGCACAATTTTGACAGAACCGAAGAATTGTTAGTGAAGGTCCAATGCCTTTTAGACTCTAATCCAATCTAAATAGATAACCGAATTGTTTCTGCTTGGGAGTGGATGGTTTAATGGTGTTTTTTCATAATTGAAATTTTCCTAAGACATTTTTTGTAAAACAAAAAAAAAGGAGAAACCAAAGGATTGCCAACGCAACAAGAGGCCTTCCATTTTTTAATATATAGGATCAAGATTTTATATCTGAGAGAATTGATATTAAAGAAACAACTAGTATTAGGATGCTAAGTTGGTTGACATGCAACATGTTTGATGCCAAAATAGTTTTTAGGTAACTTAGGTCAATAAGATTGGCCTAGGGTCAACGTCAATATTAATTTTACTGTAAATGCACAACATAGTTGTGGTTGACATAGGCAAGTACAAGTTGATCTTACGAAAATGGTAAATACTAGTAGTTATCCTTTTTCTATTTTCTAGTTGATAATCAAAATTTTGGTTTTTAATTAAAAATAAAGCTAAACAAATAAACTAAACTAAGATTAAACAATTATGAACTCATGACAAGTAGGATATGAAAAAAATTAACATTAAATAGTAATGTCTAGATGATGAATCCCCCTAAGAGTCATTAAATATATTAACTTTTTTTATGCAATCATATTATTAATTATTAGACTGTGAAAATTCTTATTTAACAACTCTCTCGAGACTATTAACAACTAATCTATCGGTTCATTAACAGAAATCTTGCTAGTTAAAAACCCCTAGGATTGCTTTATCGATTTATGAATTTTACTATTAGGTTTGACCCTAATTTAGAAGATTTATGTTGACCTATTTCTAGATTTGCATTCAACTCTTTCCAACTATAGTAAAACTATTCATACAAGAGGATTTCACAATCTCAATCATATGAAATCAAATTACGCACTAATATTTTGGATATATTAGAACAAGAAAAAATGCATAATTAAATCATAATAAATTAATCAATATAATTGAATGGAATAAAAGATTAAAACATATTGTTATCCCAAAATAAGACTCATCACACCTAGACATTAAATAAATTTAGTTACTAATCATAGAACATGAATCAAAGATATACATGCAAAAATCTTATAGAAAATAAAGAAATCATAATTCTAAATCTCCCTTTCTCTTTTGTTGAATCTTCTTGCAAATTTGGATTTGATGTAGCTATCTACTAAATCTCTAGATGTATTCTTCGTGTTTTCTTTATCCCTTGAACAAAATCATCACTTTTTAGGTGATTTATGTTGGACCTCGAACCTTTCTTGGAAGTTAGAACTGTTAAGTGAATTATTGGCAATTATTCATGTGTAAAGAAAGGAGGAATTCATGAAATTGAATTCAAATGGA
>JANVCL010000212.1:17479215-17491388 GCA_026546855.1 Erythroxylum incrassatum | reverse complement strand
AGTACAACTGTATAATATATCAATATGGACTATTTTGTAATTTTTAAAAATTTTAGGGACTATTTTATAAATTTAAAAAATTTCCCGACCCCAGTACGGTATTCATAACATTGGTTTCTATTCTATAATATGGGTTTTCTCTATCAATGTCATTAAAAATCTACATCATCCCTTCCTTTTATTATTGCATGGGATCTGTGCTTTAAACTCTGTGAGTAAGCCTAATTCTTGAAAGGAATACTTTTATGATCATAAAAAATCATTTATTTCAATTGCTGATTATTATAAAAATTGTGGATTATTAAAAGCAGCAAGTGTGAGTGTGAATGATTATGTGTTTATGAATTACAATATAAAACTTTTGTTTGCTGTCAAGCAAAGCAAAGTGTTATTGCTGGTGTTCTATTCTATGAAGGACTTAATTTACTCCCATATATGTTTAAAGTGTTATCACTGGTGTTCTACTCTGTAAAGGACTTAATTTACTACCATATATGTTTATTGATGAACATGCAATGAGTGTTAAATTTAAACAACTTTATGCTCTTAAAATTTTCATGCCCAAGTGTCAATGAAATGCAGAAACTGAAAATTTCTATAAGTTACGCCTTCTTCCTTTCTTTAAAGAGATGTAAGTTGTTGTGCAAACTATTACATTATTGGTGAGGGAGGTTCTTATTGTTGGTAAAAAAGAATTCATTCTTGGGTACAATTTTGAATCAGTTATTTTATGACCCGAGTTTAAATGTAAACCTTTTCTTTGCTTGCATATTCATCTTACTTGGTACTTATATTTTTCCCGTTCCATGGTTTCCAGCGAGGCTAAATCAAATACAATTCGTTCTTCTTGACTTTCAGACTTTGGGATACTTGATAATTCTCTTGGATTTTGCATACAAGATGTTGTTGACCTTAGTAAAAGTATGTACTATCTTTTGTAGATTTTTCCTGAATTAACATCCCATCTATGATACTAGAAAAGTTAATTCTGTGAGACATCATGAACAAAATGCTGGTCATGCTGTCTTTCTTTTTTGTTAAGTTTTGTGCAGGGCATCGACCCTCATCTCTAATCTTCACATTTTTGCCAAGTAGACTTTTGTCCATTGCCTGTTTGTTTCACCGTAATCTAGAGTTATCCTACTAACAATTTTATTTTGTTTCCGGAGTGATCAACATTTGCCTAATTTATACAAAAAATGTCTTGTATGTGATTCACTGTATTTTTGCATTTATGATACTAGCTCAATGAAGTTGTAAGTGATTGCATGAGTTGCCTTTAGCAATCAGAGAATTGCTTTTCTATTGTGTTTTGACTTATATTATGTCATTTTTTTATTTGTGAAACATTGTGTCTCTCTTTTGTTGTCACATTGAAAACATCATGTTTTTGTAGCCGCTAAGTCTAACCTCCACTTTATTGTGGTTTCAAATCCTATATTTAATCAGTTGAAGTCAAGCAGCCAGGCATTTAGTGTTATTTGTAAAACTTGGGAAGGTTTTAGTATGAAGATCTTTATCTTGAAAAGAGTATAGCCTTGTAACCTCATTGCAGTGAATTTGAGTTCCTTGTCTATTAAAGGTGTTACTCCCCCAAATTGTCTACTCTTTGGAGTATAACAGAAAATCATGGGATTTACTGCGTTTTGGTTGGTTTCTTGGGATTCTAGTGGAAGCTTAAAGAGGATGTTTAAACATTTTCTTTGTTTATTTTTCGCCCTCTGTTCTGGTTACATTGTACCAGTTAATTAATGACGCATAATTTTCTGAGTACTAGCAGAAGTATATTCTTCCTCTTCTGGGTGTATGGTAACAAGTAGAGAATATGAGAGGATGTTGTTCTTTCTATTGCATACACTTATTGTTCTTTAAGCTTAATGGAGTAACAATAGAACAGAGAATGTGTAATAGTTTTTATTCTGTAATCATAATCCTTCTTTATAAATTTATGTTTTTGGAATGCTTTGAAAATTTATGTTTGTTCACATTTATCATTTTCTATTATTATTTACTACTGAATAAATATTATTTATTACTGAATAAAAAGCACTAATAATAGTTATTTAATTAAATAAATATTTCGTCATAATTAATAATTTTAGGTTTTAAAAGTAACTTCTATTAAAATATGAACATCAATTAAAAACATATTATTACCCATTCTTAATGGAATTTGTGACTAAATATACCGAGAGTTATAAATTTAATATCAAAATTTTGTATAAATTGATACTGTATGAAAATATAGATTTCTAACTATGTAGTAATGACTAATGATGTCAATTAAAGACATTATGATTTTTCAATTAAAATTTTAAATTGATTTTAGAATAAATTCATAGATTATTATTATTGTTATTATTATTATTATTCTATATTTTTATTAGAGTTATAAATTTAATTTTTGTAGAATTCAATATCTAAAATCTAAATTTCTATAAGAATATTCAACAAAATACTAAGATATATAATATTCACACCCTTATAATTTTTTTAAAAATTATGTCCTCATAAGTCATTTTACACATAAACAACTAATTCTACCAAACATCAAATGATAAATAACTAATGCAATCAGCTAGTCAAATAAGTTGATATAATCAGTTATCAACTAACAACTAATGCAATCAGCTGATTGCCAAACAGGGCCTTAATCTAATTTTTAAGGTTTATGATTTCAATTCCATAACCCAAGATCAATAACAATCAAACAATTTTAATCAAGTTATAGAATTAAAGTTGGCTTAGATACCATTGTTGAAAAATCGGCCCAGGATTTGATCCCTTACATAGCAGAATAATTAAGAAACTTTTTCGTATTTTAATTTTTGAAAATCAAGATCACTTGAATTCTATAAAATGATTAATTAAATCATAACTAAGTATAAATCTTAATTCGTACCTTATTCCGAAGCTTTATCATATTCTTGTCGTATCCTTTGAACTATTTTCAAAACTAGCTCATCTCAATTACCTTAATCACACAAATATCCAGCTTCTAGTAGTATCCACAAAACAAGATGAAACAACTTTATAATATTACAGAGTGGGCTAAGCAAGGAGTACTAACTCTATTAGAGCTTAAGCCTATTTATTATAAATTCTGGACATTTTAATAATTCAATTAAAATTAAATTCTATTTTCAATTAAAATTTAATTCGAATTACAAATAATTATAATTAAAAACTAATTATACCCAAATAAGTTCTAATATATAATATTGATCATTATTTATTAAATATCTCATATTTAACATAAAGTTTCTTAAACATTACAATCAAGTTTGACTTGATTAAAATATCTTTGTTCTCTTCAACCCATTATGTATGACTCATTAGGTTCCCAAATATTTTAACAATGAATACAAATTATTACCTTAAATCATATTTAGGACTATATAAATTAAACTCTTTTAATTTATTTTTAAATCTCTAATTAAACAATTTATATCTATAAATCAATATTGGTGTCTAGTAATACATGATAATACTCAAATATTTAGGAATGTCAAAGTAGTTTCATCTAATCTTTTTGTGCTTGATTTTTCTATATAATTCAATTATTTCATCATACAATGTTTTGATTAGACATAGAGCATTGAATTAATGTCTACTAGATTTTAAGTCTAATCAATTAGTTCTCAACCATTAGCCATTTATTTATCTAATGAAATTTGTAAACTATTTTATAAAGCATCATTCCACCTTAGATGATGATTTTTAAAATTAATACTAATCGAGAATAACAGAATATTCTCTTCAATTACTTTAGGATTATGAATCATATCTTGACCACTCAACTACCTTCCTATAGTTCATGCTACATGCAATAACTACCGATTGAGTTATCCTTAACTAGAACAAGACGCAAGTAGTATCAAAATATAGCAAGCCTTATACAAAATAATTTTAGAGATCTTGAGTCAAAGAATTACTTATATAATTATCACAATGAGAATTTCTACATACATAAAAGTAATGTTCCAAATGGATTTTTCATATAGGATCAGTTCAGTGAGCTTGTTCTATAATAAACACCCACATATTTGTTTTAAGTATTTACATACTTTAACTTATGAAATCGACTACTTCCTTTATAATGAAAAACATAATGTATGCTAATATTTTATGTTTCATTAATATCAAGTCTTAATAGAATAATAATTATAAACAATTTAGGAATAATACATAAATGTAATATAAATCTCATAATAATAATATAATCATAATTTTATTTGCAATATATAATTATATTTTGGACTTTATTATATACTTCTAAACATGTACAAGATGAAGAATACCTTTAAATTATTTTGTCACTAAATTACAACCAATCTATTGACCATACAACATAAACCAACGACAATATCTTTCAAGAATTAGAACTTGGCTCGAGGGAAACTTTAAATACAATGAGAGTTCTTCACCAACTATGGGTTACCTTGTCGTTGAGATGAAGGTGTATACTGTATCTATTAATTACGGAAACTAGGCCTTGAGAATACTAGAATAAGATTTCCAATGCATTTCAAAGATTAAAGTAGTAATGACACCTTAAATGGAAATCAATATTTTTGTTAGTTTTGGAGCAATCAATTAAACTATAATTAAACTCTTTCCCGGTGATCTCGGCATTGTTGAAGCCATCACAGTCATAATCTTTCATATAACCGAAGTTCAGAATTCAAATCCATCTTATTGGGATTGAATAGTAAAACTTAACTATTCCACCGTTTCTACTCGTGAAAACATAAATAGCTAAAAATGCTACGTGACATTAGCCTACTTTTGGTTAAATTAATTATGTTATGGTAGAAATTTCTTTTTATTTAAAAAATAAAAATAATATCACATTAATATTAACGTAAAATGTAACTACTAAAAATGTACTTTTGTCCAATTTTTTATTCACTTAAGATTTGTTTTAAATGTTTTGAAAATTTTACAATTTAATAATGTTTCCAAATGTTAAGATTTAAGTTGTGTATTATTATAAATATGAAGGGTTAAATGCAATTTTAGCCAAAAAAATTATTCCACCCTGTATTTACTAAATTGTCAATTTAAACTTTGAGAAATGAAATTGAATAGGTGATGAAAGAACAAGAGATGATGCACTATATTTGACTGGGATATTAAATATAAATTGAATGTTTCATTGTCTATAGGAAGCCGTATTGCTTTGTCAAAGATAATACAGTACCAAAACAATATAAAATATGGTCGTAATATGTATCAACATTTCCATTTCGCGTTGTAAACGTGTATACCTTATTAATCATATATGAATATTTATATGAAAACCCCGTGCTCTGCTCTCCTCTGTTAACGTTGCCGGAAAGTAAGCGAGGCCGCGATTCTTGCTTTCGCCTCTGTCTTCTCTGTTTCTGTTTTTTGGTTGCTTGATTCTGTTTCTTCCTTTTTTAATTAACTGCAATTAGACTATGTTTATTGCTTTAGGTGGTACGTCTTGAGCCATGGATCTCAGTCCACTTCAGCTAGGTATCATTTGACCGTTTGCATTCAAATGTCTGCAAATGTAAATCAACTGCAAATTGGCTAGATATTTGACTTGCAGCCAGGCGGCTGCAAGGGACATAGCCAAGTAGACGTGTTTTGTTACTTGGACTAGTCGGTCTAGAATTGACTGTGAACAACCTCCTTAAAATGCCTGCGAAGACAAAAACATAAAACGACACGTTGCATTTGGGTATTTCGAGTGCAATTACGTAGGACTGGTCGAGATGGGCTTTGCTTATATTTAAATTAAATAAGAAACTTATCTGACTCTCGCGTGGGTTGTTGCCAAAAAGCGACGAGAAGATAAAAGGTCCGTATTTTCCAACCCCAAGTATTAATTGAGTGGCATGCCAGCCTCAATTAGTCTTGCTGGGATTAAATTACTGTACGAAAAGGGTGCAAGGAAAGAATAGCTTCATCACTTAATTATGTGGCATACGATGTTAGGTTTATGTCAAAATTAGTGATGTAAGACATTAGTTCATCATAATATCAGCGCGATCCAATGTCAACGGTTTAAGTTTCCTCCAATTACGAGGCAATATCGATGGGATGGGATGATCCTTCTTATTAGAAACAAATATATTTGATATTTGAGAGATGGTCCAAATGATTACAATACATTAGCACGTAAACAATATTTGTGCTCATCTTCCTTCACATGTTTTGTACAAGAATTATTTGTCTGATTTAATTCTAAATAAGAGTAACCACCATGTAATTCGCAACATCCAACGGCAAATTAATAAATAATACAGATATCACAATTAAAAAATAATAATCCATAAAATTTAATTTACTAAACCTCAAAGATTCGCGAAATTGAGTTCTTGCATGTGACAGACCACATGCTTGCCTTTGCCTGATTGGATGTTCAAGTTTATCATTTAAATATCTCGTATTTGGAAAAATAGAAACAATGGGCTTATTCTCTGAAAACGCAAGTAACCAAACAAATCTAAGCTTCTTTCATTTTGTGGGGTAGGAAAATGAAATTCGATATTGGCGCTGGCTCTGGGTTAGCGGCGAGAGTAATTTGACCGGCAACATTCGAGTGGAAGGCTTCCACCCAGCCTCTGTCTACCTGTGGACCAGTCCAGTCAAATATTGAACTTGATTTTTTCCTTTTCTTTTTATTAATAAAATCAATAGTTTCAACTCATTTTAAGGTCTTCCCTCTCACAAACATGAAACACCTCGCCTTTGTCTGCGTTTTGACTCTACCCCTCCCCTCTGTACATATTTTAGACTCAAGAAACCAAAAACGCACAAAAGAAGTCCGTGGGGAAGAAACCAACTAACCAGAGATGGGTTTCACCAAAGGAGAGAGACTAAAGAGATTGTTTAGAGGTGTAAAGACTATATTTTTCTTGATTGCCATGTTCATTTCCTTCCTTGTTTTCTCTGCCCCTGTTTTTCTTGCCATAGCCGACACAATTCTCCCAATTTCCTTCCTCTCCGCCTCTCCCTCTCTTCCTCCTCTGTCTCTAAAAAACCTCCACTCTCACTTCAACAACTATGATTTCAGATATTCGCTTATTGACGTCCCTCTCATATCGGTTGTAAGATCAGCCATTATCATTTGTAAGGGAATTTGACTGATTAAATTCTATCCATCTTCAAATTTTCCAGTTGAACAAGTGCTTTATTGGGGCTTGGGTTTTCTCTGTAGGTGTCTACAGCTTCTGTGACGGGCCGAGGTTGTCAAATGGACCATACTTGGGGATTACAACTCTATGCTCTGTTTTGTCGTTAATCTACGTTTCATTTAAGGCGTCGTTTGTGTTTAATGCTCCGGTTATCGCCAGGGGAGGGAATCTAAGAACACCGGAAATTGCCTTGTTCATCTGCTCCCTGGCTTTGGCAGTTGGTCATGTTGTGGTTGCATACAGAACAAGTTGCAAAGAGAGAAGAAAGCTTCTGGTCTACAAAATTGACATCGAAGCTGTAAGTCCTCTGTTTCTTTCTCCTACTCTCTCTCTCTTCCATGATTACAGTTTATTGTGTAAGTTTTATCCAGCGATTTGATCTAAAAAGGGTGGACGTATATAAATTGATCGTTACAACAACTATTCCTAGGAAAATCCGAACACTGAATCGTCAAATCCTTGTGCCCCAGAAAACTAGACTAGTCGATTAATGAAAACCCAAGTGTTCTGAATAGGTGATTGCTGGTAGTCCGACAAGCAATTAATATTGTATTTTCATAAGCTGGGATCTTCCTTAAGAACGAAAGGTATAAAATGGGCGGCTAGGAAATGCTGTGATAGTCCATTTGGAAGCTGTTGAGTTCAACTTGGAATCTGGAAATTTTAAGATGGGTGTTTTTTATATGCTGGGTTAATATAAAAACAGGATCAGTTGGTCCAAAGTAATGGAGCGAAGGGCAAGAGATCTTTATCTTATAACGTGCCGTATTTCTTGCCACATTCAATTGCACCTCTCAATATGAGAAGAGGATCCTTTCCTTTTACCATCTTTCTCTGTCAACTGTTACATCTTTTTCCAATCCCAGATGTCTCTTTCTATGCTCTTGATTCCTTTCCCATTTCCTTCTTAACATGGATTTGGGAAATTTGTGTTTTAAAATGCTCTAGGCACTATTTTGTAAGTTGCAATCAAGAAGATATTTGGTCTATCTGACGTGTTTGGCTTTAGCCTAGGAGATAAGAATCTCAAGTTAATTACTCAAATCAATGCCTCTAGAAGCTGCCTGCTTCTTGTCCTAAAGTGGCGTAAGCGAAGGGACTTGTGATGTTAATGGTAGAAACACAATCACACACACACATCACATCTTTATCAGAATAATTGGTGTAAAAAAAAAAAAGAAAGTAACTTAGGCGTGTCAATTGTGATAATGAAATTTGATGCAGATTTCAGCTTATAAGAATGGATTTGCGAGGTATCAAAAGTTTCTTCCAGAAGATAGAGGAAAATTATGATATCTGACTACCAAGGACTAACGACACTCTTCAAATTCCTTATCTATTGGCTAATCAAACTCTTCACAATCGGGTTTGCAGGTAACTTTTTTCACATGTTTTGTTTAATATAAAAAAAAACTATCTGTAAAATCAAGGAATTGAGACTTCTTTTGCCATTTTGGCGCAGGTTGATCCAAATGATGCTGCAGCTTGGCAGAGTGAAACTAACTGACGACTAGAGTAGAGACATAGTACATAGGCATTTAGGAACGTGGGCTGTATAACAAGGGTTCGTATGAAGACGGTAAATTTTAGATTGTAGTTGCATACAGATATCAATATCTCTTTCTTTTGTTTGTACAGTACATAATTTAAAAGAGAAATCCCTTTCCTTTCCTATGGAAGATTAAACGTATGGAATCGCCTAATCGTATCTGGAAGATAAAAAGAATTTAAAATGATACTGTTCATTGAAATGTACACAATTAATTTCAATACTAATTTCATATAGATTTTGTTGATGCCCTCCTGCCGTGGGGCTCAGCACAACCTACGCACGCGGCAAATGTCTTAACACAAAAGTATGTTGGTATAATAACAAAGCGGCTTGTGCCGGGTACCGCAGGTGTTAACAAAGAAGCTAACAATAGTCTCCAAATGATGATTCACGTATGACGGCACGGGTGGGTTTAGTCGCCCTTCAAATGATTTTGTCTATCATCACGCTGCCAATAATTCTCCTAGCTCCTATACTTTAGAGCTTTTAGACGCCAAATGGTTTTGTTTTTCATCCATAAATCTATACATGGATGGAAAATTCCACTCCTTAACTCTCCTTTTTTCTACATTGGATTTGTCCTAGTCAGTTGTTAAACTATTCAACCTACAACTTTTCATCAACTTTCTTAGGTATTTTAGTGTTTAGAATGTGACTCGATTACTAGGAACCTTCTATATATATTAACACTAATATTAATATAATTAAAAATTCATATTTAGTCTATATTTTATAGTCAATAGTGAAACAAATTTTAAACATTTATTTTAGTTATTCATAGACGTATTTGATTAAAAGTTATAAATATATATAAATCAATCCTCTCTCTACTAATTAGGGTTGCTAAACTTTTTCCATCAAATTTTTTATAACAGTAAGAAAGTCAAGAGAAAAACTAGTTTTAACAAAAAAAATATGGTAGAATTTAGTTGTATGTGAATAACTTCTTCCAAACAAATAGTAAGATCGTGTTGGGTTGTTCTTGGAAACAAGTTCGTAGCAACAAATAGTTCTGAAGGTAAAACATCTAGTTCAATGATTGTGGAAGCAGGAGGTTTGAAAGATAGTTTTCCTTCAGGAAGATTAAGATCATCAGGTCTAGGTAACTTTGAAACTTGTTTTCTAAGAAGGTGTAGTATATCTTTAATTGAAGGTATAAAGCTCAAAGGTCTAAGATGCATGATTAAGTGCACAAGAGTTTCTAAGTTGAAATTAATACCTTCAACTCTGATAGTTCTGTACTGCCCTTCTGTTATTCTGCCAATTACCTGAGAAGTTTCATCTGTAGTGAGGCAGCCATTATGACTTCCTGATGCTTTTGAGATATAGTAGGAAACATAGATTCCTCTCTATTGAGCTGTATAACATGCCTCATCTATGTTCTTCACTTCTGCTTCTATCTGATCTTCTGTCAGATCATTTGTAATCCTTTCTGGATACATTTTCTTCTTCCCCTTGTCTTCATTGCGTACAATGTAAGGTCTTGATTGAATGTCAGGTATAATCTTAATCACTGTTCTTTCTGTGATTAGATAAATAGTGTACTTCTACTTGGTCATCTGTGTTGGATATGGTTTTGATTTCTCATCTCGCAGAACACCATATAACCTTTTCTCTCCATGATTCAACAGATGTATTGAACGACTATTTACCAATATTGGTTCGAATTGTACCTTGACCAACCTTCTTAATGGTTCTTTTATGATGATTGAGTTTCTACTCCTTACAGGTTCAACTTTCAATCATCTTCAGTTTCAAATCCTCTTTTCTCATAGGTTGACAAGGATTAACCTGTAATGCACTGTGTTCAACTGACTTTTTCATTTGTTAAACATCAGTTGGAGTACTCTTTGTTGAGGTTGAGGTTTCTTTCTCTCAAACACCAACTTCCTCTTAATTTCTATTTCTTTAGTCAATTTTGTTGGCTCGTCTTGCAAAATTGAGACTAAAGATCTAGTTGCCTGTGGTGCTTTCTTTCCCGCGTCTCCTCCATGAGTGAGATCTTTCCCTTTCTTCTGCTCTTATTGACGCATGGTTAATAATCTTGGTTGTTTGGATTTTTCTGAATGAAGTGTCTCCCCCTTTCTCTTCAGAGACACTTGTTTTTCATATTGTTGCATCTGGCTTTCTTCTCTTTGAGAAATCATCTTAACTTTCATTAATTCATCTGACGATTTCTTCTTTTCTTCTGTAGACATTCTTCCAGTAGATTGAGATTTTGATTTCCTTGTGGGAGTTGCCTTTTCACTCAAACTACGTTTGAAAACATGCTCCCCCTCAATCCTTGCTTTCGTTATAAAATCTGTATCCTCCTTTTCCTGATTCTTCAAGCTCATTTTACTAATAGTTGTCGTGTTAATGATGCTTTTAACGTTCATCTTCATTCTGTTTCCTCTTTCAAGAAAAATTTCAGAATCTCTGAAGGTTCTTGTCAGTAACATACCATATGGTAGGGCATTAAAGTCTCTCTTCGACTTCACCATGAAATTGAGGATTAGGTGTGGAAGATCTATAGGCTGGTGGTTGAGTAGATGGAACAGGCATTGCTAATCTATCGTCGTTACCAAATTCTTCGATCTAGTTCTTGGTAGAAGACAATGGAAGAGTAGCACATGTAGAACCCTAGCCTTTGGCACAAGAGTTGAGGCCTTCTTCTCCTTTGGGTCACTACATCCATAGAGTTGTCGATTGATGTGTGCCTTCTCTACACTAGCTTAATTCATCCGTCTTGTTTTATAAGCAACCTTTACTCCAACACACGGACACTTAGTAGCCTTATCAATTGACTCCAGTGTTACTATGACCAACAATCTATCCACCACTGATACTAAAGTATCTTCTACTACCCTTGCATTCTTCCAAAACTCGTATACTTCATTCAGGTAAACTGTCTCGCAGATTTGAAAGAAGTTCTTCCATCCAGTTGCATCAATCTCTGGTTCGATGTCCGTTTGGTTCTTCTTCATGGAATAAAAAACAACGTGTTTTCCACAAGTCATTGTTTGCTCAATTTTATCTATAGTCAACAAAAACTAAACGCACAACTGTATTTCTCAAGGAGGTGATGTTAGTTTCTGAAGTTGAGAGTGTGAGCATAGAGAGTTTGATACCAAAAACAGAGTAATGAAATGTTGTGTTGAGAGTTCTTTCAAAGGTCGATTTCAGGGTATCTCAAGAGTGTTCTAGAGTAGGTGATATTCTCAAGGCTTTGAGAAGATTTTCCTCCAAAACTTTCTCATGAAAGAAGTTACTGTCTGTAACTTATTATTACTGTTACCTTGAAATCTTATGCCTTTTTATCTTCTTTACTAAGAAGATCAACTGGGTCATGCATGTCAGACGATTGATCACTCAACACTACCATATTCAGGTTTTGTCTGATTTCTTTGAATCTTTCTTCACTCAATGGCTTAGTGAAGATATCTGCCCATTGATAATTCGTCTCAACAAAC
>JANVCL010000212.1:17458662-17472818 GCA_026546855.1 Erythroxylum incrassatum | reverse complement strand
CTAACGTAGAGGGGTTAATCCTAATTGCTACTTGTGGTTACCAAAATTGAACGTCAGATTTTGTTAACCTAGCAGTTAAATCAATTAATTCCTAATTGCGCACCTAGAAACTAACGATTCCAATTAAAAAGATAGATTTGAAATTATCTAATGTTCATTAATAACATGAAAAATATCCAGAAAATTTCACCATAATAACATGAAACATGGATCCTTAAACTAAGATAAGAAAATTAATTAATCATAATTAAATTGAAATCAAAAGAAATAATAATAAAAATAATATCCATAACTTGTCTTTTAATGAAAATAATAAAAATTCCTAATTAAAATCTATGCAGAAACTTAAAAACAAGAAAAGAGAAAATTTAATTAACTAAAGTCCCTAACTCTATGTATGAACTACTTGGAAATTGTAAAAGAATTAAACCATAAGAGATAAATAAACAAGATTGCGGCAACCAAGAGAGGATGATATACGGTGCTGTTAGATAATGGAAATTAAGAAGAAAAGCAATTTGTGGTAGCCAACAGAGAAAACTTGTGTTGATCACTGCTGAAGGAATGAGGAAATCAAGAAGCAAAGGAGGTGTGATGCTATGAAGGACTTCAGTGACGTGGACCAAGGAGAACAAGGGTGCGTCGATACTGTTGATGGAATAATGAAGAACAAGAAAGAAAATCAATTGAGGCAGCCAATAAGAGAAGAGACGTCAATGATGGAATAAGAAGCAAAGGAAATTCCGGCAATTTCTGGAGAAATAGAATGATATGCTGATGCTACTGGAGGAAACGTGGATCACGTAAAATAGAACAAAGGCAGAACAATCGTGCGACGATCCAAGAACGAGTAGAAAAATACACGACCCCCTCTTCCTCGCCCTAAACCCAATTATAAAGTTACAACAACACCCATTAGTTTCCTTCTCTAATTGAATCTCTCCAATATCTCCACTTGATTTTGTCTAGATTAGGTAGTCTTCTAATTTATGTGGAAGTCTTCTTGAAAAGGACTCTAGAAAATCTTTGCAATTGTGTTATAATTGGAGATGGATTCTGGAAATTTTGCAGATTTAGGATTCTGTCCTTAGGCGTGCCCACGACTAGTCTTTGCATTTTGGCCAGACTAGAATTTTCGAATTTCTTTCATATTTTTCATCTTTTTGATCCTTTTTCGTCTTTTTGGTATTGACAACCACCTGTGAATATTTAACAATTAATTCCATCAATTTACGAACACAAATTTCATAAATCAACCAAATAAAGTCCAACATAAATGTAATTTAATTGACTTATCATGTTTGTAACTGTTGTAGCTTGCCAATGGAAATGCTTTTGAAAGCAATGGGCCCTATATGATTAGTCATTTTCCGCTTACGTGTATCTTGTTTTAAAGAAACAAAAGTTTTTTTTGAAAATGAATTCTGACTGATTGTTCGCTCTAGCATGCCACTCTTGCGGGATACGTACTCGGATATCACCATAGATGTCGGGTATGTGTCTTACGAGAGTGGGGTGCTACAAAGAGAGCATTGCAATGCTGTGAAGTAAATTATGAGATATCTCTGAGGTACTTCTGACTTGAGTCTCAGTTTTGGAAATGAAAAGCTTATATTAGTAGGCTACACAGATTTAGATATGGGCGGAGATGTTGATACCAAAAAGTCTACTTTAAGATACTTGATCACTTTTGCAAGGGCTGCAATATCATGACAGTCATATTGCAGAAGTGTACTGCATTGCATACTACTGAGGCGGAGAATATTGTGACAATAAAAGCATGCAAGGCATTACTATGGATGAAGAGATACATCCAGCAATTTGGTTTCAAGCAAGATAGATATGCCATGTATTGTGATAATTAGAGTGTCACCCATCTTGGAAAAAATCTAGCTCTCCATTCAAAATCAAAACATATCGAGATAAGATATCATTAGATCATATTGTTTTAAATTCCAAGTTGTTAACACTTGAGAAGATACATATGGATCAAAATGGTGCTTATATGTTAACAAAGTTATTCCCAAGAGATAAGCTTGAAGTCTATAAGTTGATCGTAAGGATGGCAAGTCCTTCTAATTGATAAGGAAAAGGAGGTTGCTCCCCTTTATGATGATGGTCCTAAATGTTAGGAGGAGGAGATTTGTTAAAAGTCCCTCCATTAAAGACATTCCATATTGAAATGGAAGGAAGGCTTAAGTAAAGTTTTCTTTACAATAAAAAAATATTCATAGCAATACAAACTTAGTAAAAGAAGAGAAAAATAGAGAGAGATATATCTTTGATTAAGCTTTCACTTGAAGGTTATTCGTGATCTGATTTAACTGATACTTTATTAGCGATATTTCAAGAATTAGGTCTTGAGATTATTGTAGATCATAGTTTTTGTTCTTGATAATTTAGCACAATATACCTCTATTTGTGATATATTTCTTCACTCTCTTTGCATTTTCAAGAGTTTAATATCTTGAGTATCTCGCTGTATTACCTTTAGTTTTATTTAGAGAGATTTTGTTGTACCCATTATTTTAAATAGTGGAGATATTTTGGACAACGGTTAACATTTGGTGTGCCTTTCTTTAATTTTATTTCAAAGTTTCTTTAGTTTTTTCCACTTGGTGGTTTTCTTACAAGTTTATAGCAGGTTAGAGACTTTTTATTCCACTACGTTAGTGTGTCTACCTCCCATCACTCCAACTATTCCTTTTGAAAGGTAACTGTCATCTTTTATCTCATGTTGTGCACTTAGTTTCTTTCGTTTATTTAATCATCTATGACTATTAAAGTATGTTGAACTCCTTTTAGATAATCATGATTTCTCAAAACTGAACTTATGGAAGGTCTAGAAGGTAGCTATATGTTAATATGTAGGGCATCAGATCTTTTGTACCACTTAACATGTTCCAACCCTATTTCTACCTCAAAACGACGTTATTTTAAATCTATTTACACATAAAATGATGTCATTTTAGGCAAAAATAGGGTCGGAACATATTAAGTGGTACAGAAGATCTGAACCTAGTATGTAATAGTCAAACCAGAAACTTCATCATTGAAACACGGTATTGTTTGCTGTATCAAATGCTTTTAAAAAATCAAGATGCTGTTTATTTTTTGGCGCCTTGGATAAGTTGTCTTTGACTCTTATCAATTTTGATTATTTTCTTGTCATAGCGACTACAGATGGGGATCACTATTGGAGATATATATATTGACCTGTGAATGTAGGAAAACTAGGTGCTGTTATAAATTCTAATTTTATAATTTCTTGATTGGAAGTAGCATTTCCTGAATTTATCTCTTTCTACAATAAAAGCTTGTTCTTTCACTTTTTTGATCCATCACCTTGTCTGCGGCCTTGCAGGTAATTATCTTGCTTATATTTCTTAACTATTGTTTAAGTGGTATGCCTAATTCCTTTGAATGAAGTTCTAAAATCTTGTTTAGAAGTTGCATAGATGATGTAGGTGGTACTGGTGTGTAGCTGATTTGTAGTAGTGGTTATGTTTTAGTTAGTAGATGAGTTTTATTTTGTGGTTTCTCTTTTGTATTTCAATTTAAGAACATAAAATTCAAGAAAAAAAAGAACCTTATGGAGGAGTTTCTCAAGTTGAGAGTTGTACATTTGAATGTTGGATTTTTTTTTTGCAAAATCAGAGTCTTCCTTTCCGAGAAGTTAGATTGAGTATTAGTTGTTGAATTTCTGAAAGGCAATTTGATGGAGGAAGTACACAAGGGATTAGCTTAAACTTATTTGAGGAGTGGAAGCACAAGAAATAGTATTAGAAATGTTGATGAAGACTTGATAGAGTAGAAAATATTGGATCTTCAAGTATGGTGCTTGTAACTGCTTCTTTTACTGGATCTAATTACGGATGGATCCTGGTGTAGAGCTATTAGAATTGCTTTAGGGCAAATGCAAGTTAGGGTTAGTTGATGGTACGTTGAAGGAATTAGATGAGAACAAAGGTGTGAGGTGTTGGATTGGTTGGACTGCTCCGCCTATTGTTTGGGTGAAGTTGAATTGTGACGGCAGTTCTATTATTAATCCTGGGCTAACCAGTGGTGGAGGGTTGTTGTGTAATTCTTTTGGTCATTGGCTAGGGGGTATTTGTTTCGAATTAGTGTTTCAACCATCTTGGTGTGGGAGTTATGGTCCATTCGCGATGGATTGATTTTTGCATGGGATCATGGTTTTCGAAAAGTCGTGGTAGAATCGGATAGCATGGAGTCAATGAGAATGGTGACATATGGTGTTATCTCTTCCCATCTCCTGTCTTTTTTGGTTGTGGATATTCAAGCTTTACTTGTTAAGAATTGGCTTTGTTCTATTAGATATGTGTTTCGTGAAGGTAATTTTGTAACAGATTATCTGGCTAAATTATGTCATGACATTTCGTCAACTTTTCAAGTTTGGGAGGAGATTCCTGATGTCCTCTTCTTGATTATCTGGGTTGATGCCTATGATATTTCTTTTATGAGATAGATTTAGTTTTCTCTCATTTGTAACCCTAAAAAAAAAAGCTTAAGTTGTTTTGACTTGCTAGTTTTTGAAAGCTATTTGTGGATTCTGATTTACGCTTCTTCTTACTTGTGGTCTATTTCCTCTTTACTTTTAATGTTTAATCTAATGTTATCCATGTCATTTTATGTTGTTTTTCCCCCGTTTGGTCAGAATAATTTACTGGAGTTGAGTTGGATGTATTCCGGCAGGCCTTCACTGATGATTTACATGGAAATAGTTTCCCTTCAACCACCGCTCTTAGGCTCACTCTCTTCATTCCATGTGGAATCACGTTATCCCCTCCCATGTCAATAAGAAGTAACTTGTAATTATTTCCGAATGAAATTGGAACTTCTCGGCCTCAGTTATGCATGTTAGTGTTAGATCAAAGTTATTCGATAGTTCTTACAAAAAGAAGTTTACTATAGAAGCGAATGAATAATACTCCTTTAGAGTTTGTGGTTTAAGAAGGCAATCTTGAAAATAGAAATGATCGTTTGCACTTGCACGCTTTCAGGTTGTATGAACCTATCTATCAAAGCCAGAGGTTCCAATTTAACATTCAATTGTCTAATTTCATTATCTCACATTTATTTCTTACAATTTCTCACTGGTCTCTCTTTTGTCACACTCTGAAATTTCAATTGCCTTCCGGCGACGGACAATTACCGGGTATCGCTTCTGCGTCCTGACTGTTGGAAAATAAATAAGCTTATCTTTTTCGGCAGGAACCCAGCTGTCCACAAAAGACCCAACAATCAGACAAAATCAAAGAAGCTTTGTACCAAGTAATTCCAAGACATAATAGGATGTTACCTCATAAAGGTGACTAGGTAATGGATGAAAACAGAAAGCTCTACTCTAGCAAGCTCATATCCTGGGCATAACCTTGGCCCTCCTCCAAATGGAGTGAATACATGAGGTGGGCATGTACATCTTGCTTCTGACGAGTTCTGTTTCATATGAAAAAAAAAGTAATTTAGTATTCAGTTTCAATGGAACATAATGTATAATCAACTTTATTCATTTCACCTGCCATCTCCATGGATTGAAAGTTCGAGCATCATCAAAATGGTCATTGTTTAGATGCACAGCTCGGAATGACACAAACACCCTCCATCCTTTAGGAATTGTGTAACCTGATCGATGTTCCCAATTCATTTTTAGTTGACTTAGGAAAGTGACTGATAAGAAAGGCATTTGATTTCTCACCTTTGATGTTGACATCATTCGTTGCCCGCCTAAATACCCCACCGATTATGTTTGCCGTTCGCAAAGTCTCGTTAATAACCTGAAAACCATTATGAGGCCCAAACACAAAAGCAAATAGTATTATTACTGAGCATCATTAGGAGTCATTGATATTGTTGATGGATAAACACAACGTACACATTGAGTGAAGTGCATTGACTTGTAATCATTCCACTGGAGGGCCTCATTCTCCCCCTTCTGTAATCTAATCTGCCCGTGCTCCTTCTGCAACGCTCAAAATATCAACAGAATGCCTTAAGACGTCTTATTATAACAATATTAATCTCCGGACCGCCTCTTCCCGATCTATGAAATAACACATTTGACTCGGAAGGTAACAAAACATACTCCCGTGTTTTTGAAAAAGTCTATTTTTTGCCCTTTTTGTTAATAATTCGGTAGTGGTACAGGAGTGTTAAAAGCTTTCGAATTTAAGCTAATATTGAAAATTAACTCTCAGGCGACTTTTATAAGATCACCCCAGAGCAAGCCCTTGTCCTTTATCTTGTCCTCCTTGTAATAGATTGATTGTTCGTATCTATCAGAAAAATAACTAAGGTCCATTAAACCATACACCTGGTCTCAAATCAGAGTCATTCAAAGAACATCCTACGGTGGTCACTGGATGCAGTCATAGGAATAAAAAAAATTTGCAACACTTCTGACGTCACTCTTTGCTTCACACCTACAGACGCTGATGGGTGTTTTTACTTCCTGCAAATTAGCGCCAACAGCGACTGACCCATCCCCTGGGATGAATTAGTCATAAGGATTGGTGGGACTGAAGTAAGCCATCAGAAATTTCTATACCACTTAAACTGTTCCACTGTGGATTACGCCCAAAACAACATTATTTTAGATTTGTTTACGCATAAAATAACAAAAATAAGATTAGAACTAATCCAAGTAAAGACTCGGACAGTGAGAGAAGGATTTCCAATTCCAGCATAGCAAGGCGAACAGTTTCCGAAGCTATCAGTAAAACCAGTACGAAGCCCCTTAAGGGTGGTGTGTGGAGATTTTTCAGAAGTGAACTGGGTTATTTGCATAGGAAGATTGGCCCTAAAAACCACTTGCTGATTTGTTAAAAGAAATCCAGAAATTAAATGCTGCTACTCCAAAATGCCTTTTGGTTTGATGCAAATACTACATATCTTTCTATCGTTATCTCACTGCGCCGAATGTGAAGGTTTCAGAATGTACGTAATTCTAAGAAGTAAAGACCCGCTACAACAAAAAAGAATAGATGAAAACAAAATAAGTGGTACATAAGCGAATGAAAATTTTTAAAGATTTATAACCCTTAATGTATTAGCAGTAAACGGTACTCACCTTGACCTGAGCTAAAGCAAGAGGGTTCTCGGTCAAGAACTTGACGGCGAGAGTCATAATAACAGATGTAGTTTCGTATCCTGCTACAAGCAACGCCACAAAGAAGTCCACTATTTGCTCGTCGGAGAAGTCGTCTTCCGCGGCTAAAAGGGCCGCCAGCATGTCCTTTTTTCCCATTCCAGCCTCACCCTCTTTTCTCCTTTCTCTCACCACCAAGCTCAAAGTCTCCGCCACCTTAGTTCTTGCCTATAAATTTCCAGCGAAACACTTGATTTTATTCCTACATACGCATGTAAATTAAGGCGAAAAAAAAAAGAAACGATAAATAGACGCCGTCGAAGAGATAAAGTATTCACTTTTATAGCGCGGCGGTAGGTGGTTGAGAAGAAGGGGACAGTGAAAAAGCCATCGATGAGTAGAATATACTCTTTCCTTAAACTCTCTGTCCATTCACCTGGATCCACGCTCATCAACTGCTTCATTGTTAAGTCGAATGTTATCTGCTTAGAACAACTCCGCAAAATCCACAAAACATGGAGCATTAGTTAAAGCTCTAATTTAATAGACCGCATCAAAGAGGATATCGAAGTAAGTATTAATTAAAGCATGCGTCACAACACAACTAATTCAAGAATAAATAATCAAGTCATTAGTTAATGTCCGAACCACCCGCCGTGGAGATCACCACTTCCGTGTCCAAATGAACTGCCATCTCCAATTGCTCAAAATATTAGTCAACTCAGTGACATTAAAACTTCATAACAACTTGGATATCTTTTGTTGATTATGGAAATGGAAAGCGAAGCAGTACCTTCTTTGTCTCATCCAAGAGCAAAACCTGGTCGGGCCAGGAGTCCAAATTGAACCGGATTAGTCGATCCATGTGAACCAAAAGTTGGTCTTTGATGATGGAATAGTTGGCGAAACTCATAGTTAAAGAGTGCATTCTTTTGTGGAGTGCACCCTTCGTTAACAATAACGAATGTTTTCCAAGCAAGTTGGATATGGAGGTCGGGTAGTCACTATCAAACGACTTCCCTTCATTTTGCAGAATGAACCGGTTCGTATCCGGATCAGCAGAGAACACGGTCAGCTCACCAAACACGTGGGAGGTAAAAACCGAACCACACCGCTTAATCCTCTCGTCCATGAACGGTTCAGGGTTTTCACTCTTGTATGCAGAAATTAACTGAAGAGTTTCGCCGATCAACGGCAAGCCAAGAGTTGCCGGCGGTATCCGGACTCCACGGTAGAGTGAACAACGGTAGATAATAAACAAAAAGGGCGAAAAGGCAAAGAAGCATACGAGATAAACGAGAATAGCCATGTGAAATCTCAAGGAACTGTGAAGAGGGTCAAGAACTGGTTGAATTACGTAGTATACACAAGTATACAAATTAGGGAGCTATTTGCGTGTGTATATATAAACATATAGAAAAGATATATACTTGGAGATTGAAGTAGGAAAGTGAATCATTGAAAGGGTAAGAGAAAGCACACGAAGGGCTCTGTATGATAGGAAATCCAATGAGAGAAGAGGCTTTTGGGATCATTGATGGGGGGAAATAAATGTTGATATTTTTATTGCTTTTCTGTCCGGCTATTTTGTACTATTTTTGTTTCTTAACGTTTATAGTTCTTCCTAAATTGATCATCAAGAATAGCGATGGTTTGGGCGAGCGTGGGTCGACCCATGATTTGTTAGGTCTAAAGCTGACCCAACCTACTTTATATTTTAAAAAACCTTTAAAAAATAACATCATTTAGTTAATTTTGATTGAGCCATAGACCGAGTTAGATAGTCTGGCCTGTGGCCAAGTCAACCTAGGACAGCCTCGAGCTGGATTATTGTTAGACTCCTAAGTCATGATTGCGAGATCGTGCGGGTATTGGCGAGCCTTGACCAGTGTTTGACATAAGGAACAACAGAATAAGGAAAAGAACTTGCGAGGAGGCAAGGACGAGAAGGGGCAATATCAAGCGTTGGCATGTATTGGTGTGCATTGGTGGAAATCTTCGAAGAGATGCAAGATTCAGATGCGAGACTAATAGAAGGCTTAAGAGGGACTTCGAATGGAAGGTTAGCTAAATCACATACATGATGAGAATATGCGAGAGTTCTAAGGCTGCTTAGCAAGTAGATTAAACATGGTGCAAGTTTTGGGAGAGTTTCGGATCGTGTACGAGCTAACTTGGTTAAGGTTAAGTTCTTGATGGATTAAGGATTTAGTGTATGCTCAAGTGAACGTACCATATCTAATGGAGTTGGCATGAGTAAGCATTAGATCGGACTAGTGTGATGTCGGCTTGGATGACTCAACATCAACGGATAGAGATGAGGAGATCTTGAATGATGTGGTAGATAAGATCACAGTGGATGTACATCAACTTTAAGAGATAAAGATCATGTGGAAGGATCATCTTAAGATAGAGAAGATCTTCGTAGATATAGATAATCATTCCTAGATAATGTAATCTTTTATCTTGTTATTGTGATGTAGCTTAATCCTATTAGATAGAGTCCTAATTAGAAGGGGATGTCATCTATTGGTTAGTTTGATGTAATTTAATAAGGATAAGATAGGATAAGATGATGATCTTAGCTCATTTGAGCCTTGCTCTCAAAATCAAGAGGAGAGTGTTGTGAGACACAGATATTAAGAGAATATGCCTTTTTATACTTTGAGGGAAGTAATGAAGGTTAGTTTTTAGTTGTATCTCTTTATTGTTCTTATTGTTGCCTTTACTATTCTAGTGCTTTCGTAATTTTCCTGTGAGTGTGAGAGTTAAACACTGCGAGGGTCGTGAGGCGTTCGAGAACTTGATATTTGATCGACGATCATGTGAGAAGACTGAGTCTTGCTTAGAAGGACCTAAGTAAAATTGTCGTGCAAGGGAGTAGGCACGTCTTGTAGATAAGTTCAATGCCAAAGGAAAACCTTTGTAATTGCTAGTATTAGAGGCTAAGTTCGATATGGTGGGAGGCAGAAATTTGATGAAACGTGTCAACCGATTGGAGGCACTCATTGGGCCGATTCCTCAAGGGGAGGAAGAGGTGACTTCTTACAACACTTACTTCAAGATGTTGGAGGCGCGAATCCAATAGTTGTAGTATCAAATCGCGGAGCTGATGAAGGCACAAGAGGATTCTAGATTCGAGATCACGATCTTAAGGTGTACTGTTGCAACACAGGATGTTGGACGTGCTGAAAGCACTTTGATGAAGGAGTGAGAGCCACAAATTTTTGACGGCAAGCGGAGTGCTAAAGAACTCGAAAATTTTTTGTGGGATATGGAGTAATACTTTGCGATGGCAAAGGTTTCCAACTTGAAAAAGGTGTCAATCACGACTATGTATTTGGTGGAAGATGCAAAGCTATGGTGGAGAACGAGAACCTCCAACGACATCAGTGTGGGGAGATCTACCATCGACACTTGGGAGAAAATGAAAAAGGAGCTAACGGATTAGTTCCTCCCCAACAACATTTCATAGCTCACGAGGGAAGCTTTGAAGAAGTTCAAGCAAGACAACTAGGAGAGAAAGTATGTGAGGAAATTCATATCTTTGATGTTGGACATGCGGAACATTTCAAAGGAGGACCAATTGTTCATCTTCATAAGCGCCTTGCAAGGTTGGGCACAAATGGAGCTTCGGAGGCAGAACGTAAAGGACCTCCAACACGATAACAGCTACGGACACCTTAGTGGATCTCTAAATGCTACCACCGATTCGAACTAACTACGAGGGCAAGAAGAATGGTGGGATGCGGAATGGCTCGAAGAAAGGTAAAGAGAAGGTAGGTGAATCTTCTCAAGGTAAGAAATAAACAAAATGAGATATTACTTGTTTCATTTGTGAGGAGCCGCATTTTACTCGAGAATGCCCAAGACGAAAGGTGGGTGAAGAGTAAGTATATTTCATGGTCACAAAGGATCAAGGAGAGGGAGATGAGGACTCAATGGAAGATGTCTACCTCAATAATTTTGCTTTGTTGGGAGCACTAGGTCTTGTGAAGGAGCGTCTGCTTGAGGGAGAGGGAACATGGTATGTGGGAGATATGCCGATAGCTAAGGAGTCTCCGAGGAAACTACATATGGAGGAGTGTCCACAGATTATTTCGATGAGGGCGTCAATTTCTTCTAGTGGGGGTAGTTTGTTAGACCCTTAAGTCATGATAGCAGGATCGTGTGGGCATTGGCGAGCGTTGACTAGTATTCGACACGTGGAACAATGGAGCAAGGAAAAAGACTTGCGAGGAGGTAAGGACGAGAAAGGGCAATGTCAAGCATTGGCATGCATTGGTGCCCATTGACAAAAATCTTCGACGAGATATAAGATTCAGATATGAGACCAAAAGAAGGCTTGAGAGGGACTTTGAATGGAAGGTTAGCTCGATCACATGCATGACAGAAATATGCGAGAGTTCTAAGGTTACTTAGCAAGTAGATCAATTATGGTGCGAGTTTTGGGAGAGATTTAGATCGTGTATGAGTTGACTCGGCTAAGGCTAAGTTCTTGATGGATTAAGGACTTAATGTGTGCTCAGGTGGACGAACCATGGCAAATAGAGTTGGCATGGGTAAGTATTAGACCAGACCAGTGTGCTATTGGCTTGGATGACTCAACATCAATTGATAGAGATGGGGAGAACTTAGATGATGTGGTGGATAAGATCCTAGTGGATGTACATCAGATTTAAGAGATAAAGATCATGTGAGGGATCATTTGAAAATAGAGGAGATCTTCGTAGATATAGATAATCATTCCTAAATAATGTAATCTTTTATCTTGTTATTGTGATGTAACTTAATCCTATTAGATAGAGTCCTAATTGTATGAGGATGTCATCTATTGGTTAGTTTGATGTAATTTGATAAGGATAAGATCGTAATCTTAGCTAGTAGAGTTATATTAGAATTCTAACTTAGTCATCTGTAGATGCCTATAAATAGCTCATTTGAGCCTTGCTCTCAGAATCAAGGGGAGAGTGTTATAAGACACAAAGATTGAGAGAGTATTTCTTTGTGTACTTTGAAGGAAGTAATGAAGGTTGGCTTTTAGTTGTATCTTTTTCTTGTTTTTATTGTTACTATTCTAGTGCTTTTGTAATTTTCTTGTGAGTGTGAGAGTTAAACACCGCGGGGGATGTGAAGCGTTTGAGAACTCGATAGTTAGTCGACGATCACATGAGAAGGTTGAGTCTTACTTAGAAGGACCTAAATAAGATTGCCGTGTAAAAGAGCAGGCGTGTCTTGTGGAAAAGTTAAGTACCGAAGGAAAACCTTTGTAACAATTACCATGGCTAATTGTACCATATGTTCTTTATCAAAATTTAGAAAAATTCCTCGCTTTTGAAATTGGTGCTAAATCTAGCAAATTTGTTAATTTTCTAGCTACTTATCAAAGGCAACCTTTCAGTTAATCTTACTTTTTCTCTTCTCGAGGTATGATTAGTACTTTTGGTCAATTGATTAAAAGATATGTTAAAGTTAAAAGTAACTTGATAATGATTCTAATGGTGAGTTCGTTTTATTCTTTTATGAAATTTATTAATATAAGAACATTAACAACTATACATGAACAATATGTCAACACGCATACAAAATTTTATGTTTTTTTTTGCAAATTTTAATACCATAATAGAAGTGCATATATTTATTCTAAGTTTCTAATCTAAAATATAAGTAACCATAAGCATTCTTCCAAGTAAATGATAACTTAATTTAGCATGTACCCAAAGTCAATTCATTATTGAAAATCAAGCATCGTTAATTTAAAATTAAGATTAACTTACATACAACAACAACAACAATATCTTAATAGAAATCTCGCAAAGCGTAGGATCTAAAGAGGTTCAAAAGTATACAGCCTTATTTCTAACTAATAGAGAGGTTATTTCCGATAGACCCATATGAAGAAAAAAATAGAAAAAAATATATACACCAGATAGATAAATAAATAACTAATATAAAAATAAATATAAAAAACAACAAAAAATAATATTAAAATAATAAATTGGTAATAATAAAATTAAAATTACAGATGAAAAATAGTAATATTAAAAATAACATAAGAACGTACAAATAGAAATATAAAAAGTAATAAAATAAATAAGACAATAAATATAGAACAAAGTATCGAATAAAAATAAAAGATAAAATAAGTAAACAAATACATAAATAAGAAAGAAGGCAAATAAATAAAACAAACAAACAAGCCATTATAAGAAAATGTTTAGGCTAGAAAAGGAAATATTTAGGCTAAATAACTAAGAGGGAAGTACTACATATTAAAATTTTAGGCTAAATTTAAGACATAAGGCATAGGACATAAGACCTGAAGGAAAATATTTAAAAGATTTATGAGAGAGAGAGAGAGAGACCTCTCATTGTAAGATTATTTACCCATATCCTCGTACATTAAAGTTTTTTATTAAGGGTAATATCCTTGTTAAGTTCTAATAGTGTCATATCATTCTTGATCACCTTCTCCCAATTCTTTTTAAGCCTTCGTCTTTTCCTCTTCTAGTCCTTAAGTATAATCTTCTTGCATCTTCTCATTAGAATATTAAGACGTCTCCTCTTAACATGTCTGAACTACTTAAATCTTGTTTCTCTTAATTTTTCATTAATATTAGTCACTTTTAATTTATCCCCTGCTATTTTATTCTAACCTTATCTACTTTAGTAAGATTGCATATCCAACGGAGCAACCTCATCTTCGCCATCATTAACTTATGACTATATTGTTTGATGGCCAACACTCCGGTCTATCGAGCATAGTAGGCCTAATCACTAAATGATAAAATTTACCTTTGACCTTGATTGATATCTTCTTGTCACATAAATCTCATGTTGTACTTTTCCATTTAAGCCATCCCAATCTAATACGGTGAACAATATCTTCATCGATCTCTCTATTGCTTTGGATGATATATCCTAGATACTTGAAACATTCTTTCTATGGTACTACCTCTGAACTAATCTTTATCACTGTTGGATCGGAAAAGGAAAGCATGCATTATTTGGAGAAACGGTAGATTTCAAAACTTTTAAGAAATCATTTTGC
>JANVCL010000212.1:17445719-17458562 GCA_026546855.1 Erythroxylum incrassatum | reverse complement strand
TTTTATTAATAATAAATATTTTCATTACAAAACTGTAACTGAAGAAGATAAAGTTACAAGTAAATACACTTGCTTTCCATGGCATTATATTTACATAACTCCAACAATCACCACATTAGTAGCCACCCTATAACCTGAAAAGTTACACTTTAAGTACTAAGTCTTAGTCTTGATCAATTTAAAACCCTTCGAATCTAACGTTTCCCTTCAAAATTCTAAGTTGATATTGACACTTGATCCATTAAAACAATGCCGTTAACAAATATCATACACTAAGGCACATCCTCTTGGATATTCTTAGTGAGCTCATCCATCTTTATTGCAAACAAAAATAGGCTCAATAAAGAGCTTTTGTGTAGACCAATATCGATAAAAAATGCTACGTTTCTCCCCTTATCGTCCTTACTCTAGTTTTAACACCTTTATACATATCCGTAATAACTTGTATATAGGTAATAGAAATTCCCTTAACTTCTAAACACCTCTATATGATTTCCCTACATACTTTGTCATATGCATTCTTTAAGTCAATAAAAACCATGTGTAGGTTACGTTGTCTTTCCCTATAATATTCCATTAATATTTTAAGGAGATTTAAAGCTTCTATTGTAAACCTTTCTGGCATGAAGCCAAATTGGTTCGCCGAGATAGGTACATCCTTTCTCACTCTCTTCTCAATGACCTTCTTCATAACTTTAAGGTGTTCCACCATATCCCCTTTTAGGCTCCACCATCTGACTTTGTTAGATCTCCTAGGACTTCCCTTCTTCCTCCAACCCTTAATTGTAAGATCGATAACCAACAATCTATTCTAAGTACACAAGCAATCATTGGGTATCACCTTACAATCTTTTCAACTAGGTCGATCATTTCACCTTACAAAGAAGCAATCAATTTGCATTTTCATGGTTCTGCTTTTAAAAATCACTAAGTGCTCCTCTTTTTTTTTGAAAAATAAGTTGGCTATCACCAATTCAAACATGAATGTTAAATTTAACAAAGTAATCCCATTATCATTCTTATCAATATATCTGAAGCTCTATGAGTTCGTGGATATTTTTCTGAGGTTGCCCCTATATAATAATTAAAGTCTTTATCTTATAATAACTTTCTCGTCCGGGGGGATCTGCTGAATCACCTCATCTAGATTTTCCCATAATTGACACTTAAGTTATTTGTCTAACCCTACTTGGGGTGCATAAACATATACCACATTGAAAACAACACTACCTACCTGATTCTATTGTATTGAACACCCTGAATACCAAAGTTTGAACCTATTAAAAAATAGTTTTTTTAAAAATTAAAACTATAAAATTTTCACAAATTTAAAAATTAGGATAATTTCAAAGTTGATTAATTCATATATGAGTTTTGTTTCTTTTACTTTGACAAATGTTTTAATGCCAATACTAAAATGTTATTTCACTTAAATATAAAATCATCAAAATATATGTCACTAAGAATAAATTTATAGATTTTGTCTACCTTTAATTTTCTTTATATTTTTTATTTTTAAATTTTTTATTTCAGAAAGTTATTGGAACTATTGCAGGTGCCTTTACAATTGAAACATATACTAATGTAGAAAACAAATTCCATGCTATTTGTTGCCATTAAGTACATTGACTTTCATTAAACGAATCGCAAACTAATTAGGTCATGTCAAGATTTTTTTCAAAAAAAGTCATGTCATGTCCTTCTAGACTTTAAAAAAAATTAAAATTCATTGATAAAAATAGTGAAGCATAGTCGATCGTTTGGAGAATACAATACATGCAAACTAAAAGAGGATGGTAGCAACTCCGAAACAAAATAAAGGATGAAATGATCACGTTGCATATGATCAAAT
Source organism: Erythroxylum incrassatum (assembly GCA_026546855.1). Classification (NCBI taxonomy): domain Eukaryota; kingdom Viridiplantae; phylum Streptophyta; class Magnoliopsida; order Malpighiales; family Erythroxylaceae; genus Erythroxylum; species Erythroxylum incrassatum. Next base: position 17,456,710 of record JANVCL010000212.1, on the reverse strand, counting down.
CTTTACCATGCAACTTTTTGTTCTTTTGATCAAAGACGTTTTGTATGCTTTGTATCCTAAGTTAATTAAATTTCTAAATATATAAGGCAAAAGGTTTTTTGATCTGTTAATAAGGATGCGATCATTGTATTTGCATTAACAAGCTATAATGACAACAAATTAATTGTGTATCTTGAAATTTAAAACTTTCACAAGGTTGCCCTACAAATAAATATGAAGGGAAGAAAAAGCTATGATGATTCAAAACGTCACTACCCACTATGAGATAAGGCTCAAATAAGGCCTATAAATTCCCATCACCATCAAACATAAATAATTATTATCACAAATTTATCTTCTTCACTAGGAAGAAAAAATAAACTCAAAGTAAGACAAGTATATCTTGTTTCCCTATACAAAAAAATTATTCCTACCATCGCTACCCTGTCTATGCTCCACATAGAAAAGACCCTAACAATTGCCACCATTACTGTTGCCAACGTGTCCCATTTCTTTGGGACCTGAATCTAAAATCCTATTTCAAATAAGGGAAGGATTCAAGCTCGGTTTGTTTTTGGACTCAGAGGCAAGAAATTAGCCCCTTCACTTAAAAAGTCTACTCCAAAACCGATGGTGGATAGACCCGTATGGTTCCTAGGAGTGACCATGTTGGAAGTCCCTCTGTTTAAGAAATTCCACTTTGAAAGTGGAAGGAAGGCTTAAGTAGATTTCTCCTTATAAATATACATCAAGAGGGAAGACTTAAGCATCTCAAGCAAAGTATTCAGAACAATACAAGCTTAGTAGAATAGAGAGTGATATATCTTTAATTGAGCTTTCAATCGAAGATTATTTGTGATTCAATTTAGCTGATATTTTATCAGCAATATTTCAAGACTTAGGTCTTGAGGTTATTGTGGATCAAAGTTTTGTAACTAATAATTTAGCACTAGTGTTCCTTTATTTGTGAAGTATTTTCCACTCTTTGTATTTCTAAGAGTTTAATTTCTTGAGTATTTTGGTGTATTATCTCTAGTTTTATCTAGAGAGATTTTATTGTATGCATTATTTTAAATAGTGGAGTATTTTGGACTACGATCCCATAGTTTTTTACTTTCCATATTGGGAAGGCTTTCCACGTAAAAATTTGTTATGCCTTTTTTTGATTTTGTTTCAGAGTTTTTGTGGTTTTCTTCATTTGGTGATTTTCTCACAAGTTTACAAAAGTTGCGACATATTTTATTATGTTATATTGGTGTGTCTACCTCCCTTCAAACTGGTATTAGAGCACAGTTACTAAGCTTATCATCCTTTGTAAATGATGGAAGTCAACATAAGTAGAATGATCATGCTGAATGGAGGCAACTTCCAAGTATGGAAAGAGAAGATGGAAGATCTCCTTTAGGTGAAGGGATACCATGAACTAGTATTCAGTATCACAAAACCCAAAGGCAAATATGACTCCAAATGGAACCTATTACATAGACAAGTCTGTAGATTCATTAGAACTAGGTGGATGATAATGTTCGGAATCATATCTCCAACGAGAGGAAGTAGACAAGTTATGGGTTAAACTCGAGAGCCTTTATGCTCGAATGTCTGACAATAACAAAATATTCATGATTAAACAACTCACGGACCTAAGATACCAAGATGAAACATTGATGACAGATCGCTTGAATACTTATTAAGGGATCATTAATCAGATGGCCACTATAAGGCTCACTTAAGATGATGAGCTGCTTGGATTATGACTTTTGGGATCCTTATCGAGCTCCTAGGAGATGTTTATAACAACGCTCTTCAACTCAACCCTTGAAGGTATAGTTTTGATGGAAAAGGTTAAAAGTAGCCTTTTAGAGGGCAAGACTAAAAGAAAGACTCAAGGCTCATCTCCCGAGTTCGATATCTTAATCACGGAGACAAGGGGGAGAAGCCAAAGCAGTGGTCCAGGCCAAAAAGGCAGATCCAGTAGTAAGCCCATCAGATTTGCCAACATTAAATGCTTTTAATGTGGTGGAAAAGGCCATATGCATAAGAACTGTTGGAAGTTGAAAAAAAGAAGGCAAGAGGAATCAATAACCATAGGGAAATGATCAGTCAAGATTGGATTACCATCATCGAGGATCTACTTATGATATATAATGGGGAGATTAGTATTCTGCGAGAAGCAAAGAGTTAGGTAATTGATAGTGGAGCCTTAACTCACACGACTGCTCAAAGGGTATTATTTACATCGTATACATATGGAGATTATAAGCGTGTGAAGATGGAAAATATTGGCTTCTCATAAGTCGTTGGCATTAGAGACATTTTCTTGGAGATAAATAACTGCATAAGATTAGTACTAAAAAATGTCAAACATATTCCAAATATCAAATTCAGTATCATGTCTATGGGAAAGCTTGACAATAAAGGGTTTTATAGCACATTCCATAATAATGTATGGATACTTACTAAAGATGCCATGATTGTAGCTAAAGGTAAGAAGCACGAGACGTTGTACATGATCTAAGACAACACTCCCAGTAGCAGTATCAATGTTATGGAAGATGTAGATGCAACTGAGTTGTGGCACAAAAGACTCAACCACATGAGTGAGAAAAGCTTAGTAGTGTTAGCTAACAAGGGACATCTATCTGGTGTTAAGAGTATGTGTCTCAAAAAGTGTACTCATTACCCAACAAGAAAGCATAATCGAGTTGCTTTTAAGAGTACATCTCCTTACAAAAAACCAAGTATACTTGATTTAGTACATTATAACATATGTGGATTGATGAAGACAAAGTCACTTAATAGTGCTCTCTACTTCGTGACTTTTTTTGATGGTCACTCAAGGAAGATCTGGGCTTACACCTTGAAGTCGAAGGATTAGGTGTTAGAATTCTTTAAACAATTTCAAGCTTTATTCAAAAAAGGATATGGAAGAAATTGAAATGCATCTAGATTGATAACGAGGTAGAGTATTTTGGTCCATTTTATCAGTATTGCAAAGAGCAAGGCATTTGGCATCAAAAGATGCCTCTAAAGATGCCTCAATTGAACGGTTTAGCAAAAAGGATGAATAAAACTTTATTGGAGAGAGTCAGAAGCTTATTATCATAAACAAAGCTATAAAAACAATTTTGTGGTGAGGCATTGACTACAATAGTGTATACAATGAATCTCTTACCCTTTGTTCCATTACAGTTTGATGTGCCTAATAGAGTCTGGTTAGGGAAAGTTTTCAGATATGATCATCTTTGTGTCTTTGGATGCAAGGCGTTTGTGCACATTCCTAAAGACGAGAGATCCAAGCTTAATGTTAAGAAAAAAACAGTTCATCTTTCTAGGTTATGGCCTTAATGATTCTAGTTACAAATTTTATGATCTAGTCAACAAGAATCTTATCCGAAGCCACAATATTGTGGTCATGGAAGATGAGACCATCAAGGATATCCAAAAGGCAAAAGATGCAACACAAAAGGTATTGGTGATGTGCTTAATTTGGATCCAATTAAGAAGGTACCAACATAGGAGAATGTTGAAGATAATACTCAACAGATGTAACTGATGAGGATGTTCCTTTTACCAATAGAGGCAAATGATGGTGACAATGACCAGGCATAAGAAGTAGAGGAGCCTATACACTTAGAAGTTCTAATAGAGACAAAAGACCTTCCTCTCGATACTCTCCAAATGAGTATGTGTTACTCATTGATAGAGGTGAACTTGATAATTATGAAGAAGCCATGGAAGATGAACATAAGCAGTAGTGGGTTGAAGACATGGAAGAAGAGATGAAGTCATTGCCTGAGAATCACACTTTTGACCTAATGAAGCTCCCTAGAGGAAAAAGAGTTTTGAAGAATAGATGAGTGTTCAAGGTAAAATATATAGACTCTCGCCACTTCCATAATACAAAGCTAGGTTAGTGGTCAAGGGATTCAATCAGAGAAGGGGTATTGATTTCGATGAAATATTCTCACCATTGGTGAAGATTTCATCCATTCAAGTTATCATCAGCTTAGCAGCTAGTTTCCAGCAGATGGATGTGAAGACTGTCTTCCTTCATGGTGATTTGGAGGAAGAGATTTATATGGAACAACAAACGGGCTTCAAAGTCAAAGCGAAAGAAGATTATTTGTGTAGGTTGATGAAAGGATTTATGGCTCAAAGAAAGCACTAAGATAATGTGTTGCACCTTGTTTCTGAAGCCCAACATCTGGAGTCATAAACCTTGAGCTGATAAACCTGTATGGTTATTCCAAGGAACCCTGTTTGGCCAACATCTCACAAGGGTGGTGAGCCCACACTAATTAATCACCAAAATCATAACTTGAATTCTTCAAAGAAATTGTAACTCTAAGTCTCTAGTTTGTTTTGAAGCAAGAATCATCTCAATCGGAGCTCTATAGCTCAAGATATGCTTAAAAAGCTAAGAAGTGCACATACTCCAATTATGCTCTCCTAACTGACCCCTCACTTTCTCTAATACAAACTTTCTTAAAACAACTCAAAAAGGTACCAATTTTTATGTAGAGGTAGAGACATGTGTTAGGAATCTATTGGTCTAAGAATAACTTCATTTGGAGGTCGGATGAGGGAGTTATGCCCAAATGAATAGAACATGTTTATACCCTCGATCAATTTGTACCTATCTTGGCGCGATTGACATAACTTTCAATCTAGATGTAGGATTGAGTTCGTTTTTAGACCATTAGAAAGAAAACTTCTAGGTATACACCTTTCATGAAGACCACAAAGTGAGAGTCTACCTCTAAAAGTGTCAACAATTGTCATTTCCCTAAGCTGTCCTGTGAATGTCCGTTTGACGGACATCCATGTTCGTTTAACGGACATGTATCGGGTTGATAGCCAATTTGGCCTAAAAAGGTCTGTTTAATGGACATCCATGTCCGTTAAATGGATATTGACTGGCCTGGGGGTGTTTTTACACCCGAGAAGGTCCGTTGAATGGACATAATGTTCGTCTAACGAACATAGGGGTTTCCCAAACCCCTCTAATGCTTCCTACATCCAATCTAACTTCATTTTCACCCAATATCTCCCCAAAATCAACTCTTCTAGTGCCAAATCACTTCATAACACCTAAAACACCAAATTTGTCTCACAAAATTCTCGATTCTCAACTCATTTAGTTCATCAAAACCACAATTTTCTAACATTCATCAAAGCTGTCCCATACAAGAATCCTATGCAACATCATAACTTGTAACACTGATATCTTTCCATTCCGATGTCCAAAAATTACAAACTTTATGTCGTTGGAAAGCTAGAAAGATATTCTACAACTTCCAAGAAGACAATTTTTACCAATTCTACCTAGATAATTCCAGAATTTCCCTTGAATTCAGAACACAATCCTGCCCTTATGAAAATGTAAAGATAGTAATGTAAAAATTTGAAAAGCCATAAACATCCATAATGCATATGTATTTCATTTGCATCAAAAATAGGATTTTTACAATGCTTTAGCAGGCATTTCAACCCACTTACATCATAATCCAAAAATAGAAATTCTATAAGAACTATAATTGCTCAAAATGCGACTAAAGCATTGTTTTATAAAAATTAACTTAAAACACAAAATAAGCCAATTCCGGAGTAATGCCTTTATGCTCAATCACTTGATCTCGATGCTCCTCACCTGGAGATGGGACGAAATGGGAGGGGGTGAGCTTAACGCTCGTGGGTAACATTTTTATAAACGGTAATAACAAAAACCATTTGAAACTTTCTTTATTATAGCAAAACCTCATTGAAATCCATAAAACATTCAATTCTCAAAATTGTCAACTTTTCAAGAAAATTCACACTTCACACAAGTCAAACAATCATCAAACTTACCAACACATGAAAACATATAATTTTCATGCCACTAGCGGGCAGGCGAGAGAAGCCTTTAGACAAGTGCACTTGACATACTTAGGGGACTACCATAAACTCATATAATCATGCATCTCATAACTTGCAAACTATTTGCCTAAAGGGTACATTTTGAAATCTTGTCTTTCTTGAGCATGAACTAATTCATGTACTTGTTATTCTTTCAAAATCATTTTACAATTCCACAACCAAAAATCTTATGCCAAACATATAGCTATTTCCACAAATCATTCAAAAATCGCAAATACCACAATTATAGAGCAATTTGAAATCATCCCCATATCACTCAAAATTCATGCACAAAATTCATATACAAAAGCATGCAACACCTTCTCAAGCATTTAAAGATCACTAAATGGACTTTTATAAGGTAGTTGGAAAATCAATTAATTATATTTGTTGAAGAACATTTAATAGCTTATTAACTCAATTATAAAAATTTCATCCACCTTGATTTCCTTGCTTGAAAACTTGTTCAAGGATGTGTTTCTTCTTGCTCCTCTTGCCTCTCTTGCTTCCCTTTATCAATGATAAAAATTCCCAATTTACCCTTACTTATTAGCCTTACAACTTAAATGCTTAAGTCATCTTCCCATAATGCCCTTTATGCAACTTAACACCTTAGCTTTAATTCAATTCACCTATGTTACAAAATCCCATTGACATTAACATGCTAATTCGCTCCAACATACATTAATCTACTAAAACACCAAAATTATTCTAATCATGCTTAATCAAAATAAAAAAAAATTTAAGGGCCAACATAATGGTATAAGAAGTTTGAGTTAGTTATAGGGGAGCAAGGATATAAGAAAAAACTTCTGGCCATTGTGTTTTCATACAAAAATTCTCTAAGGATGATTTCATTATTTACTGTTCTATGTTAATAATATGTTGACTATTGGAAAAAGTATTTCCAGAATTGACAAGCTGAAGAAGCAGTTGAGCAAGTCTTTTACTATGAAAGACTTGGGGCCAACAAAGCAAATTCTTAGTATAAGGATTACTTGAGGCAATAAAAAGGAGTTATATTTGTCTCAAGAGTAGTACATTCAGAAGGTGCTTCAAAGATTCAATATGGAAAATGCTAAAGTGGTTAGTTCCCCTCTTGTAGCCCACTTTAAGTTAAACAGTAAACACTGTCCTTCTACAATGCAGAGATGAGAGTTATGCAAAATATTCCTTACTCCTTAATAGTAGGAAGTTTAATGTATGTCAGGGTATGCACAAGGCCAGACATAACTTATGCAGTTGGTATGGTTAGTAGATTTCTCAAGTCCAGAAAGAGAGCATTGGAATGCTCTAAAATGGATCATGAGATATCTCCGAGGTACTTTTGACTTAAGTCTCAGTTTTTAAAATGAAAAGCCTGTATTAGTAGGCTACATAGATTCAAATCTCGACGAAGATGTTGATACCAGAAAGTTCACCTCAGGATATTTGATCACTTTTACAGGGGGAGCAGTATCGTGGCAATCAAGATTACAGAAACTTTACTATGTTACATACTACTAAGGCAGAGTATATTGCTGCAACGGAAGCATGTAAGGAGTTACTGTGGATGAAGAGATACATCCATGGACTTGGTTTCTGATAGTTATAGACTATATAATATTTTAATGGGTAGTTTAGTACGTGCTTAGTAGTTAAATTGAATTATTAATGCATGTTTAGGTAGGTTTTTAGATATTTGTATTTTGAGTATTCTGAGGGTTAGAGAACACTTTTGATCTTCAGTTTTATATTTTTGAGGTACCTTGACGTGTTTGCTAGTACTTCAGGGCAAATATAGAAGAACAGAGGAGATTCGGAGAAAACTTGAAGGAGTAACCAGGCCTACGATCATGGCCCATAAGCCACGATTGTGACAGAAGCATTAGGGAGAAGCCACGATCGTGACAAAAGACTCATTTAGGGGCCACGATAGTGGCACTATAAGCCACGATCGTGGCTTGTGCTACAAAACACGTGGACAACCTTCATAACTTGAGTTTTTGAGGGACTTTTCAGACCTTTCGGACTCGAAAAAAGTCTTAAGGTTGCCTAAATTAGAAACTTATAAAATTGCTAATGAAGAAAATCTAAGGGAGCCTCCAATTTTCCATTTTAGGAAACACTCCAAGAGGAGAGAAGAAGAAGTGAGAGAAAGAGGAAGAGAGGAGAAAGAAGCGAGTCTTTGATCTTGTTTTCATTTTCTTGATTGTTAAGATGAATACAAATATGTTTATAGTTTTGTGTTTGATTAAGTTATTCTAACTTTCTTTCAGGATTTTACCTTGAGTTAATGTTAATCTAGTTATTTTTGTGTTATTTCGATTGAGTGTTGTGATTGATTGTTGTATCTTCATACTTTGATAACAAACCGAGAGGGTGAGTCGAATGCAAAATGATTAGGTCAGGTAAATGAGAGTTAGGCGATCCAATAGACCACACAATTAATCTTATTGGTTATTGTATGAAGAGAGATTCCGTGTGAGACTTGATAGTTTATTAGAGAGCTTAAGAATTGATTAGGTTATTGACCAATAATTAGTCGAGAGGGAAGACTTAAGCATCCCAAGCAAAGTATTTAGAGCAATATATCATCATCATATCCCAAAGTCCTGCAATGAAGCAGGGTAAGGGGGCCTGATAGTATATAACCTTACCCCTACATTGTAGAGAGGTTGTTTTTAGTAGGCCCACAAGAATATGAGATAGGATAATAGTTATATAGGTTAAAAAGAATAAATACGTAAAGACTGGTAGTAAATCCATATATATACCTGATGGTGACCATCATCTGCTATTATCTTTCGCCTTGCAAAGACCAGCTTTTCACGTTGCTAGTTGCACTACAGCCATTGTAGGAATCTTTCCCCCACACCTAAAAAAAACTCCCTAGGCGGTAGGGATGAGGTGCGAGGGCTCTATGATATGTCGTTACCCTTATCCTATCACGCCATACTTTTCTAATTCTAGCCACTGCGGCAGTGAGGGCCAACTCTGACATATCCCTCTTGATCACCTCCCTCCAGTTCTTGTAAAGCCTCCCTCTTCTCCTCATGTAGTCATCAGGGTTTATTCTCTCGCCGCGTCGAACCAAATCATCAAACAACATCCTGCTCATATGCCCAAACCATTTAAGTCTTTTCTCTCGCAGCTTGTTAATGATCCTAGCCACCTATAGTCGGGCTCTCACTAACCTATTCTGCACCCTATCTCTTATGGTAATGTCATACATCCACCTAAGCTTTCGTATTTCTGCTGCCAATAACTATTGTGTATGTCTACGCTTAGTAGGCCAACACTCTGCACTATATAACATTGTTGGTCGAATCACCATTCTATAAAACTTCCCTTTGAGTCTTATAGGGACCTTTTTATCACAGAGAACACTTGACGAACTTTGCCATTTGACCCACCCAGATTTAATACGATGTACTATATCGTGATCGATATTACCATCTCACTAAATGATGGATCCTAGGTATTTAAAACTCGATTTCTGTGGTACGATATTAGTACCAATTGCTACCGTTGCCTCATGTACCATCTGACTACCCAAAAAGGTGCATTCTAAATATTTCATCTTAGACCCGCTCATTCGAAAACCTTTTGATTGTAACACTTCTCTCCAATGTTCTAACTTGGCATTAACCCCGTCCTTGGTCTCATCCACTAGGACAATATCGTCCGCAAATAACATACACCAAGGTATCTCACCTTGAATATATTTATTAAGTTCATCTAACACTAATGTGAACAAAAAAGGACATAAAGTCGAGCCTTGGTGTAGTCTAACACTAATAGAGAACGCTTCTGTGTCACCTTCGATCGTCCTTACACTAGTCAATAACCCTTCATACATATCCTTAATCACTTGGATATAAGTGCTAAGAATGCCCTTTGCCTCCAAACACCTCCATATGAGTGCTCTAGGAACCCTGTCATATGTCTTCTTCAAATCTACAAAAACTATATGCAAATCCCGTTTTCTTTCCCTGTAGCATTCCATCAATATTTGAAGTAGATGTATTGCCTTTGTTGTAGATTTACTAGGCATAAATCTGAATTGGTTGTCTGATATTGAAATAGCTCTCTGGATTCTCCTGTCAATTACCTTCTCTCACATCTTCATGATATGACTTAATAATTTGATGCCTCGATAGTTATGACATTGTTGGATGTCTCCTTTGGCCTTGTACAAGGGGATTAACCTACTTAACCTCCATTCATCCGGCATCTTGGCTGACTCAAGGATCACATTAAAGAGCTGAACTAACCATGCAATACCTGTAGCACCTATTCGCTTCCATACCTCTATAGGGATCTCATCTGGCCTTTCGGCCTGTCAGCACCTCATCCCCCTCAGAACCTTTGTAATTTCTCCCCTTGTGATCCTCCCTTATGGGTTCTCGTTTAGGTATTATCCCGACACAAAGGGTTCCCCTAACCCTAAGTTGACCAATATGTCTTCGTTATAAAGGCCATAAAGTATCTCTGCCACCTCTGTTTGATGGTTTGGGCCTCTGTGAGTACCTGTCCTGCTTCGTCCCAGATACAGCAGAAATCTCCTGTCTCACGTGCCCTATCTCGTGCTAACCTAAAAATTCTTTGTACACCTTTTACTGTATCCAAGTCCCTGTACATATTCTTGTAAGCTTCCCCTCTAGCCACTGAGATAGTCTTCTTCACTTGTTGTTTTGCCAATCTATACCGTACTCTGTTTGTTACTCGCTACACCTCGGTAGCACTTTCCAACAGATCTTTAAAAGTTCGCTTCTTCACCTTTACCGTCTCTTGGACCTTGTCTGACCACCACCAGGATTCCATTCGCCCTCCCCCTATCTCTTAGAAACCCCTAGGAGTTTTGTGGCGGCCTTTCTCACCACGGGGGCTACTACCTGCCATATCTGATCACATCCTTACTCACCACCCATGTTGTATTATACCTAAATTGAGTCCTAAAATGTTCCACTATGTTCCCTTTTAGTCTCCACCATCTAATTTTGTGAAATCGCTCGATAAATCGTTGTACCCTCCATCCCTTAATTTGTAGATCTAAAACTAACAATTTATGTTGGGTTGATAGGTATGTGGCTAGAAATACTTTGCAATCCTTGCACCAAGATCTGACTCTT
>JANVCL010000212.1:17416281-17428354 GCA_026546855.1 Erythroxylum incrassatum | reverse complement strand
ATCCCAAAACCAATTGGTATTAGGAGGAGTAACTTATTAGGCTTATATGCATGCTCAAGGCCATATATTCTTTTGATGTGGGACAAAGTCTCACTTATATTTCAACAGTATGCTTTAGGTCAAATGGTAGTTCTCAGTTGTCTAATGTATGAATAATTCTACCTCGAGCATGTTATATCCATCGGGCAGCTATGGAATTAATAGACATAACATGAATGCTTATTAGAATATCACTTATTTCAATTGCTAGGTTATATTTTTTGTTATTTTTATCTATTATTGGTATTATAGCTCACTGTGGTTGGTGAATGCTCATCTTTCTGTTTGCTGCCTTCTGGGGCTTTTTTTTTTTTTTGTGTGTTTGATGATGGTTGAGCATTCTTTGCCTTGTGATTGTAGGTATAAAGCTTTGTGTTTTATCCTTCTCCTACTATATTTTAGAGGTTAGACTACAATGATTGGGCTGAAATGTTGACTTATTTCTGGATGCTTTGATGAGTCAAGTTATAATGGTTACCGGGATGATGGTTGTTTATTCTTTATCTGTAAGTGTGAGCATCACATTTTTTTCTTATAAACATAGTTTATCATGTATTAGTTCATGTGTAGTACAGATACTACTATCTCTTGGTTCTTCTACATGCATGAACCTTTGTTCATGCCAATGTGGTCACTTTTCTTGTAATGCATTTTGAAATTGTCTAATCTTCATTTTTTGGTAAGGCACTATAATCTCTACATCATGCATGTTCATGTGTTGCTGTGAGGAATGTGCTATGAAGATGTAGGCTTCGTGTGTTGTAACAGACTCTATGATGCTTGGATTTCCTTACTCGTCATATTATAACTTCCTGTTTTTCGTGTGTTCTTTGTTCAGTCTTTCCATTGTAGGCATGGACAAGCTTATCTCTTCAGTAAGGTGTAAGTGTTTCTTGGCTTGAGTAGTCCTTTCTATCATGTCAACAATAATGTCTAGACTCCATTGTATATACGACTAACAACTCTAGGACTAAAGGTGCAGATACTCTAATACTACGATGATAGTTTCTTTCACAAGCAATTTTTTCTATTCTTTAGTTAATTTTATCAGCTTAAATTTGAAATTGACATGGCTTTCACGGGAATTTGACATGGGACAGGGATTTTGTAGAAAGATGGGTATTTAAGACGAAATTTTAATGGTGCCTTTTGAGAAATTAAACTTTGGTCAACACCTGTAATCTTCTACAATTTTGTAGTGCTCCACATGTTCCAAGTTGATTACATGATGCAGATGCTTTACTTGTTCATATTGGTAGTTCTTCTGCTCTAGCAAATTCCCATTTCATTTTGTTACAACATAAACATCTATCCATGAAGCCAAAAAGGAATAACTGGCATCCAATCATTATTCTCTTTGTGGCATTATATCCCTTCATGTATCTGACGACCCAGTAGGAGAAAACTGATGAGTGTGGATAACTGCACATGTCATATTTTTCTTTGGTTACATGGTCTACTGATAGAAAGGAGAAATTGGTTGTCTGTTAGCCAAACATTTATACAGGTCAACTTGGATTTTCGGCCCCTTGTTACTTAAGTTTGCTGAACTATCTTCCCTTGTTTGACAGAGTGAACACCTCTATGGGAAAACTAGAAGAGAGAATGATGATGACTGGGATGCATACAGTTGCTGATATATTTTGTGTTAGTTGTGGATCCATTGTGGGGTGGAAATATGTAAGATAATTAGGTTATAAAATTCTTTTCTATGAAAGCTTTTGTTTTTACCTCTAGCTAATTAGATGGTTCTTGCAGGAAACTGCCCATGAAAAGGGCCAGAAGTACAAAGAAGGAAAATCTGTTCTTGAGCGGTCAGTAATACATTTTTTTTTTGAGAAAATCATGATTGTGGATATTCGATAGGTATCATTCAGCATACGAAATCCCCTCTTCCCAATATACCTGTGTCAATTAATTTTGTCCACATATTTATATAAGTCTTATATAAATGTGTGGATAAGATTAATTAGTACAGATTGAAACTGGTTAATGGAAATAGAAGATTTGATCCATTAGGAGTAAGATAAATTGGCTTTTTTATTTTGAGCAGGTATAAGGTGTCTGGTCCAGATGGACGCAATTATTGTATCAATTATGAACCTCATATTGGTGGTGGAAGTGATGGAGATGATGTTTGATTAATATTCATTCTCAACTGTATATTCATTCTCCTCCAGTGCTCGACTCTTGTGAACGATAGAACTGAAGTCCTCATTCTGACAGCTCTACCAACTTGCTGTCACTATCTGATTCAAAAACATTTATTGTTGATTCTAATTCAGTCCATCCTTACTTAAAGGTGTCGGCTTTTTGTTAATGCATCTACCAATCAGTGGGATCAGGGGTCTCTCTGTGGAAACCAAGCAACTTTTGCCGTTTGGTTAGGCCTAAGTTGTTTGCTTGCGACCTCAATGGTCAGGGAGAACAGAGGAAGGGTTTGTTTTTAATTCATGCTATTCATTCAACATAGTCAAACGCATTGAAGTTGATCAAACCAAACACAAACTAGGCGTTCTAATGTGTCGAAGCTGTTTAGCAGTTGTGGAGGTTACCTGATTGTCACTTCCTGCATATTTTGCGGAGGGATTGTTAAAACTACTAGAGCCCAGAAATGGATGGCTACAAGACTATTAATACTAATATGAATATTAATAATGGACTTATAGTGTAATGGTTTGCCTCACATCTTCACCCACAGAAAGCGAACTTTGAAACGAAAGAAAAGGGAGATACGTTACTCTTGGTCATACGTAACACGATTACTTGGCGAAGGGAAAGACGCAGAAGAAAAAGTCTTCAGATTCTCATACGCTAGCTAACTAGAAAATTTTGTGTATTAATTACTATCTTAGCATTAAGAAACAAAAAACAAGAGAGTAGAAAAATCAAACCAGGTCAATTGGATTGGGTACACACTAGCTTCTAGGCCTATTGGAGTCCATTTTGATTGGGCTAATGATTTCAATATGGCCTTATGCTCACCATTTTCCCCAATACCCAGTAAGCTTCATTCCAGAAACATAAAAAAGAGACATTATTATCCTTTCCAATGTTTCCATACAAAATATCATTTGAAATTTGAGACTGGGAAACCCCAACAAAGCGGAACAATGGATAGAGACGGAAGTAGACGCAAAGAAAGAGGCTTGCTTTCATATTTATATGAAATGTATACATAGTTACATACATTAAGTGAAAAAGATAAGTAAACGCATCCGAAGAAGTTTCCCTTTATTTCAACGTAAATGATAAGAATGTGCAGTCAATAACTTCTAAGATTAGGAAGATGGTGGAGATAAAAATGTCGTAAGTTCTCAATAGTCCACAAAATGAACAGATAATGCGCATCGGCAAGACATCTTGGAATGTTCTTTTCAACTGTATTACTCACTCAGAGTAAATGCGTTCTGTTGAGGCCTGAAAAACCTCCCATGAAAAAGAATCACATCAGCCATGTGAGTGGACATTGCGCTCAGACAGACTTCTGCACCCACCTGCTCGTTTATATCTACGCAGTTGTGCTTCCAAATAATTCCTTGCATTGGCATTGGATGCTCCATTCAAAATAGTCAATACTACTGTAAATATTGAATATTTTTTTGAAAAATCAGAAAAATAAATAAATGATTAAAATATATACAAAGAGTTCACAAACTATGCCGCAGAAGGTACAACCAGCTAAATATAGCAACTAGCCTCAGGGTGACCCAGATAAACTTAGGAATACAGTAGCTATGGAAGAAGTAACCCAATACCCAATCAACATCATAAACACCAAGAAACTTAGCCAAATAAAACCCAAACATACATAATCTAAGTAAATAGCCTAGCTAAGAAATTCCAACCCATTATAAGCAAGCCAAGGAGAAACTGAAGTAAAAAGAAAGAAGAAATCTGCCACCAAAAAAACTATGCTGCACCTCCAAGTGTAGGCAAGGCAAGCGTGGTCTATCCAAAGAGATCCTCGAAAGCTGTGACCTGAAATAGACTGAGCAATTAACTTGTAAAATAAAGAAAGTACTAATCTAAAATTACCTCATCTCGATGTATAGGCTGAGAAGTTTTCTAACGTGGGAGATTACTCCAAAAAGCACTCTCTCCTCAGCCAAGGCTTCATTCTTGAAAGTTCTAACATTACGTTCAGTCCACATGTGGTAAACAGTGGTGGAGAGCAGTAGAGGGAAGTGAGTGATGACAGAAACTCTGGAACTGGGAATAGTTAAGAACCAGGAAAGGATAGTTGAAAGGTTAGAGTGGTTGAAAGTGAGTAAGTTGAAATGTGAGAGGCAGTGGTCCCAAATAATTTTTGAGAAGGGGCAATCAAAAAATAAGTGGTCTATGGATTCATTTGCTGAAAGGCGTAGGGAACAATAATTACGAATATAGAGGAAAGTAAGTTTGTCTTAGGTTGGAAGCTTATGCAGGAAAGCAAGCCACAAAGTAAAGGAACATCGAGGTTTACTGTATTTGGATCGAATCAGTTTGTACCAAGGAACAACCGGTAAAAGAGTACGCAAGAATTGATAGGCTGACACATTGGTATAACGTTTGGTAGGGCTAGCTAACCATTCCAAACAGTCAGGTAAGGAGCTATTGGGGAAATAAGTTGGAGCCAAATGTCTAAGAAGGTCCATGGATACCTCACTCCAGCTCCATGTATCATTAATAATCACATCAGAATCTCGTGCTGAGAGCGACAGCTCCGATCCATTAATCTCTTCGGTGTAGCCAAGGATTTCAAAATACCACGCAGATGCCAAGGATCCTGCCAGAAAGAGTAGACATACCGTTTCCAATCCTAAATCTAAATTGAGAACACAACTTGTCCCGGACTGTTAAAATCTTTCTCCAACTCCAAGAACTATTGTATGTAGGCTGAGCACATAAAAAATTATTCCTTCGCAAAATTATTGTATGAACCCACTTCACCCAATGAGCTTCCCTATCTTCAAACAAATTCCATATCCATTTGCCTAACAGCACTTGATTCCAAGTAGTCAAGTATTTTACTCCTAAGCCCTATTCCTTTTAGGGCGACAGATGTCACTTTACTTCACCCTAGCCTGGGAATTGGAAACTACCTTATCTACCTATAAAAACTTCCTAAGTCTAGCCTCAATGTCCTTAAGGATAGAAGAAGGAAGAATAAGATGTGAGGACCAGTAGACATGGAAGGAAAAGAGTACTGAGATAACCAATTGAAGTCTACCCGCATAAGAGAAGCTCTTATGAGTCCAACGATTGATCCTATTTTCAATTCTATCAATAAGAGAAGCACAATCCCTCTTAGAAAGATGACATGTAATGAGAGGAACACCAAGATACCTAAAAGGGAGAGATCCTTGCTCGATGCCAGACACAAGTTTCATCCTACGACTCAAATGACTAACATCCGGGGATAAGTAAAACTGACTTTTGGATGTGTTCATTTCCATGCATGAAAACATAGAGAAAGTATGCAAGGAATCAAGCAAAAGCTGAGTTGAGATCAAATCCCCATGACTGAACATTAAAATATCATCCGCAAAGAGAAGATGGTTAAGCTTAAGGTCCTGACATCTCCAATGATATTTGAACTGGGGAGAATTTTTAGTATTAATTCTTATATTCTTAGAAAACACTTCCATATAGATAATGAAGAGGAAAGGCGATAATGGATCCCCTGTCTTAATCCAGATTTACCTTTGAAAAATTGAGTAAGAGACCTATTGACCAAAATGGAATAAGAAGGGGTAGTGATACATTCTTTGACCCACTCAATGAACCTCATCGGAAAGCCTATTGCTTCTAGAGTGTTAAGCAAAAAATTCCAATGAATGGATTCATAAGCTTTTTGGAGATCCACTTTGAAAGCACAACGCTTGTGAGAGTTTAATATGTGATAGTTCTTGAAGATTTCTTGTGCTAAAAGAATATTGTCCCCTATTTGACGATTCTTGATAAAAGCATTTTGATTAGGACTTACTATAAGAGGGAGGATTGGGCTAAGCCTATTAGCCAAAATTTTAGCAATTACCTTGTAAAGCATATTGCAACAGGAAATGGGTTTAAAGTCTTGGACTGTGGACGATTGAGCAGATTTAGGAATAAGGGATATGAATGTGGAATTAAGCTATTTGAGGAGTTTGCCATGGTTGAAATTTTTTTGAATAGCTCCAGTAACATCATCCCCGATAATGTGCCAGGCCTTTCTATAGAAGTGCTTATTAAAGCCTCCTGGGCCTGGAGCCTTATTAGGATTAAGGGAATGGAAGGCCTCCCGAATCTCTTGCGGTGATACTTCAACAATGAGAGCTTGAGAATGAGTATTCGCTAGGGGATGATGAAAGAGTTGAGCTACAAACTCCTTGGAGGAGTGGAGATTCTTCTCATTCCCAATTGAGCCTTTGAAGTAATCAAGGAATTGAGATTGGATATCACTAAGCCCCACGAACCTTCTGCCATGACCCACCTCAAGAGAATGTATGAAATTACGGTTTATGTTGGCAAGGAGAGAATTGTGAAAGAATTTAGTATTACGATCACCTTCCTTAAGCCATTTGATTCTAGAGGATTGTTTATAAAACGATTCCTGATCCTCAACAGATTTATAGAGAGCGCTCTAATGGCCTCTGTCTCCCTAGCTAGCAGAAGGGAAGATCTAGGAGAAACCTTCAGTAGGTCCTGAATGTGATTCAAATTTGCATGACAACTCTCGACCCTAGAATTAATATCCCCTATCTGACTCGAATTCATAAGTTTAAGCGCTTACTTGACCTTCTTAAGTTTAGTAACAACCCTATACAATGGAGTACCTATAATAGGGTAGGCCCAAGCTTCCGCAACAATCTACAGGAAGTTGGGCTAATCAGCGAAGAAATTAAAGAATCTAAAGGGGGAAGAATGTTTGAGCTGGAATCCAATCGACTTCACCACTAATGCAGAATGATCTGAAATTTGAGGGCTGTGGATAACACAATGGGAAGAAGGGAATCGAATGCTCCAAGATGAATTGATGAGAGTTCTATCAAGCTTCCGAGCTGTGAAGGAGTTTCCTAACTATTTATTAGACCATGTAAACCGAGGACCACTTAAATTTAAGTCAAATAGACCATTACCTCCTACAAGCTGCCTAAAGTCACTTTGACTACTCAAGGCATTCAGGCTAGGTGGGTCAGAATCCTAGGGATGGAGAATTGCATTGAAGTCACTTGCAAGCATCCACGGTTGATGACCAACAGACAGGGAGATATTAGATAGATCACTTCAAAGGTGCTGCCTAAGGGTCGGATTATTAGCACCATACACACAAGAGAGAAAGAAGGGATCTGAGTTATGTCTAGGTTGAAGTTCCACATGAACAAACTGATCCAAATATCTAAGGATAGAGCACAAAAGAATTTCTGGGTTCCAGGCTATCAAAATCCTGACATTAGGAGGTTGAGCTAAGTTGCTAAAGCTTTCCTATCTAGGAAATAAGGAAGAACAACCACTATGCTAAAAGTCGAGAGATCTAATTCTAGTTTCAACCAAACAAACAAAAAAGCAGAGGATTTTTTTAAGCTATGCTCGAATAGCAAGCTGTTTATTGAGGTGATTGAGGCCCCTCACATTCAAAACACTAACTCTATTTCACAAAAAACCAACTAAGCCACAACCTACCACTTCAGCTTTTTCCTAGCTTTCCTAGTCCGTCTAACTGAACATCCCCCCTCTGCCCCACCTCAGAAATGTTGTTGATAGCTCTATCCTTCTAACTACACCCTATTTGGTGGAATTTTGATTTGTTTAAGCTTTATATTTGCTAAGGATCATCTAAATACAAAAGATAAGCTAAATTTAATTTTAAGATAGAATTAATAATCATAAGCTAAATTCAATTTTAAGATAGAATTAATAATCACATATAACACAAGGGAATTAATATTAAAAATAATTATCTTTAATAGTTTTATCACGTTTCAATGCCTGCGTTCTGGCTGCAGTGCTTCCTATATAGTCGCTCGCTTACTACCGCATGCATAGGAGATAGGACAACGTTTTTCTAAGTTTGGTTGCTTTATGGTGTTGAATTTCTAGGATTCTTTGTCTAGCGGCCTAAAAGAATAGCATATCCTCATATTTGCAACGGCCTAGTTTGATTTTTTTAAAGGTTTGATTCGGAACTAAAACTGACAAATATTAGTTCATCATTTGATTTTTCTTCAACGGTGCAATGCCTTAAAGTAGCTTTGGAGAAACAGGGGCAGGAAGCTTCAGACTCAAACTGGATAACGTCAAGATCAGAAAATACAAATTTGTGATTTTTTCTCCATTTACGACCATAAGAAATTTAGTTTAGGGCACAAGATATCTTAATTGATCCGTTGGGATCGTTTGACTAAGTTAATGTATATATGACTGGTAGTTGAGAATAGCGGGTAAAAAGTGTCAGATACTCGGTCTAGTTAGATTACTTCCTACTTCAGTAAATTCTGCCTATAAATTATGCGTCCCAGTTGATAAAGTCCCTGTCTTTGCTAAGGTCTGTTCTCAACCTTGTTCGAGTCCGCTGCTGTGGTGGATTGCTTCTCACACATTCTTATAAGGGGCGACCAGAATGGGACCTGGAGGACCTGGACCACCGGGATGGGGCCCTCCTCCTGGTGGTCCGCCGGGGATTTTCGGTGGCCTTTGTAACATTATAAGTACATGGTAAGCCATATCTAACTTATGTTCTAAATATCCCCATAAAATGTATGTGATTCATGAGCATATGTAGTTTTAAACTGGTTGTAGGGAGGGGATTTAAATGCTGATCCATTTGTCAAGTTCCAAAAATCTAGACATTTTTGTACACACCTGTACTTTCCATTATATAACAAATGTGCATTTTGTTCTTATTTTTATTTTTTTTGTGCAGCTTGAGTTTCCTGTGCTGTTGCTGGTTGCTCCATGACTGTTTTGGTGGTCCTGGTGGCCCACCCGGACCGTTCGGACCTCCTCCTCGATGATTGTTGCTAGTTCCTCTTACATGTTATGAATGTAATAATCTAAACTTTGTTTCATGGACTTAGCTCCTATGCTCTTAGAACCTACCATTTATGTAATGAAATGTTTGCCAGACTTACTAAAGTTAATGGTAAACTTCAGTCATTTGGTTCATGGTTTTGAATCAAAGCAGCTGAACTTAACAACGTTTTTAGTCAATATCGTGGCTTCATTCCTGTATCTGAGAGTCCATTCGAAATGATCTGCAGGATTTAAATTTCACTAAAAAAACTCTTTCAAATATAATCATTTCCAACATTGTTTTTTCTCTTTTCACTGACTAAATTTGTCTGTGTAAAGAAATGCAAAGAAATGTAAAGTGCTTGTAATTCAAAAATGAGAATTGGGAAAAATGAAGCTATGTTTTCCTTCCATTGCATTCAAAATATATATCTCAGCCATGTTATGATACACCATACTGCAATTTAGAAAAAACAAATAATGATTACAAGAAAAGACAGACATGGTCTGCACTGTTATTATAACTAATACAAGTAAAGCACACCTAATACAAGATAAGCTAACCACTCCACTATAATTGAACTTAAACTTTACATCAATACTAAATCAAGTCACATTCCAACAGTCTGGTTTCAGTAGTATGGATTTGACCCTCCCAGCCCATTTTCTCTTGAAAAATTTTTGGTAGATAAGTAAAGACGGCCGTGGGCATGGTAATGTTAAGAAAAAGTGAACGGATTATCACATAGAAGGATAAATTTTTTATTCCCAGCTCTCCAAATGAGTCGAAGCTAAAAGAGAATAGATCACTGCTAGAAGCAAACTTAAACAAGCCAAATATTAGAAACTTCGATATTTGAACTAATGATACACCCAAGAATCAACAGTCCATGCTTTCGTCCAATTTTTGTAGCTTAAACCTGCTCGAGCAAAACTGACACTTCATATTTTCAAAAACAATAAAGGGTTTTATAGCAGTCCATAAGTGACTAATGGTTTGCTGGACTTTCTATTTCATTATCATTCTCGTCTCTTTCACACACTGTTTTACCCTATACATAAAACTGGCCAAATATTATCCCCGGGCATGTCAATTTCGTAGTACTGTTATTGTCGCTGTTCTAGTTCAAGGTAAACTTTTTTATAAAACCTCATGTCATGAGGGACTTAAATGCTTTGGTTGTTTATTACATTGCTACTTTTGATTTCTTGTATTCTCTTAAACAAAAAAGCAGCAGTAGAGTAAGGCATTTGTATAATTTGAAATATATTTACTGGGGTTAGAGTGCGTACAAATTGCATGAAAATGAAGTGTGGACGTGAAAGAGAACAGATGAAATTTGTATGCAAGTTTAGTTGTATTGACGAGGGTTTTTACTTGTTTTAGTGTCAGGTTCAGGTCGATGTGACCCTTCTGACCCACCCTGTTTGACTTCTGTTTCGTGAGTGTGTTTGTGGAGGACGCTTTTGCTTCTTAAACTCCATCTTTAGGTTAACCACTCATCTGCAATATTTTTCTCTTATCTGTGTGTGATTATTTAGTTGTAATGTAGATGATGAACGTACATTCTCAAAATGCAAAACAGGATAAATGCCCTAAACTAATCCTGCGAAGTGAGAAGTTTAATTAGTAAGAATCTTAAGGAGTTTATGTGACTCTTACTCGATATCATCCTACATTCAGTTTAAGATCTTTTGATATGATATAATCAACTTTAAAATTTCCTCGTTTTAAACTAATGCCTCAATCATTTAAATTGTTCCCTACACTAAATTTGTAATTTCAATTGTTCATAAGTTGAATGCATAAAATTCTTACTTTATATTTGTTCTAAGAGTTTGAGTCTTTCAAATATTTATGGAGTCTTATAAGAGAAAGAGTTTAAAACTTGTCTCATCTGCCTCAACTTCCTTTTAGTGTTGTTTCCCCCTTTTTGACCATTAAATATTTCAAAAATCAGTTAATTTTGAGGTAATCTTGTTAAGTGGGAACGTTCCTTTTAGGTCTTTACCTTCACTAACGATGTCTCAGGTGATTGGAACCTTAGGCCCTTTTCCCTTATTACTTGACAGCATGAGCCTTACTCTAAAGCGTCCACTAGGCTCAACCAATCCACTGAACACGAAAATTGATTTACCACCATCGTAGAACATTAAAACTACAGGTACTTTCACTTATCTCAATCCTTTTATCTAGGCCTTAAATGCACCCCTGATTTTAGAGTAGCCAATAGACTGAGATTCAATCCCCAAACCTCTAAATGGCTGATCTATAAAGCCTAATTTTATTGGGCTCCTTACAAAGCTTGGCCAGTTAGGAGAGTGAAAAATTCCCTCTATGTTAGACTTTTCCACCTCTTGGATATGCTTATATCTCTTATATGATGCCATTGAAGAAATCTTAGAAGCAAGTCATAGGTAATCAAGCCCATTAAGCAAACTTAAATATATCCGCAATTAAGGTCATAGAGAGGATTCCATGTTTTCCCCACCTTTGGAAGTGGTAAAAGCTAGTGCCACAAGATAGAGATCATCCTTTGTAGGTTAATTTGTGGGAAAGAGGCTCCCTTTTCTGTTAGTGTTTAAGTGGGCTGAAGCTAAATAAGAAAGGAATGGTTTGGAAAAAACACTCAAACAATAAAGGTGACTACTTCATCTTTAGATTTGATAATGAGAATAATATGCTTCGAATATTGGAACTAAGGCCAGCCAAGATAAAACCTTATTGCTTCAAAGACGGAAACCGTGGATGTCTCATGGACCAAAAAAAAAAAAAGAAATTGATTGGGCAATTTTTTCTGTTTTAAAACTACAAGTACATAATGTAGTTATATCTAGTACTAGTAAGTAGGGATGGCAACAGGGCGGGTATGCCATCCCCCGTACCCGCCCCATGAACCTAACCCCACCCCCATACCCGCACCCATCCCCGTCGGGAATTTTTTTGGCACCTCCATACCTATACTCGTTGGGGGTTTGACCCCCATCGGGTACCCGTTTACCCGCCTCTTTTTTTTTAAGATAAGCTTATTTAATATGAATGTATATATTAAATATATAT
>JANVCL010000212.1:17395055-17407027 GCA_026546855.1 Erythroxylum incrassatum | reverse complement strand
ATGACCGTCGCTAAATTTCTCCGACGGACTTGTTCTGGCAGATTCCGTCGTTATATAAATACCGACACCAAATTACCGTCGTAAATCCCGTCTCTATATACTGACCAAAAATTTCGGTCGGTATTTTTACATTCGGGACAATTACCGACCGAATGTCTCGAGCACCAAATTCCGTCGGTATTTAATTTTACCAACGGAAAACGATATTTTACCGATGATTTTTTCCGTTGGTGAATTGCTAATTTCTTGTAGTGATTGTTGTCTAATGAGGAAAATGTTAGATATTTTCCCTATATGGTGGACAACAATTAATTGCAATTTTTGGTTTTGCAATAACTTATCGGTTAAGTTATGTAATTTAATCCAGACAAAGATAATAAAGTGGCCCAATAAATGCTCTGGATTAATGGGCCAAAGTCTAGGAGGAAAATGAACTTCGATTAGTTTGGATAGAACTCATATTGAGCCTATAATAGGAAGGCCCGATATGGATGTTATATAAAGAAGATTAAGGTATTCTGTAGCTGCTGTAGCAAATCGTGAACGTAAAGATGCTCTGACCTATTTAGAGGTTTATGTATACAAAAAGCTACAGAAAGGCTTTAACACGTCCTGATGACTAGATCTCGTGAAGGTAGAGGTGGATTCGCACTTGATTTCGCCTCAAAAGGCTTATTTGAAGTTATGAAACTGAAATTAATTATTTTCTACATTTCTTTGTTTATTTCCCTTTTACGTTCGATCTGAGACATGTACTAAGGTTTTTGTTACATGTTACATCTAATACCCCAATTAAAATTACCAACTACGTATTTTTTCCGGCTTATGCAATGTCTAACCACTGATTCTCAATTTGATTCATCACCAGAGCTTTCAAATTCCAAATTCATCATTCCTTCATCCTCGTTGGCAGTAATTTCGTTCCTTTTCTCATCATAAATGTCATCATGTCCCATTCCTATCTCATTTTCAGCAATTTGAGGACTTAATGATTGCATTTTGCAAATCCGATATCACAACATATGGCCCTTGTATCAACCATAGGCTTTGTAATTTCAAATGAAACTCACCTGGAGAAAATGTTACTGGCTCATCAGACTTTAATAACAGGAATAACATTATACTTTCAATATTTTAAGGCAAGTAATACAACATAGATTAACTCATGAACTGCCAAATCGTTAGACCTCAGAAATCAAATTGGTTTTCATTTACAAAATGGATTAGCCACAAATGTACTGAACATATAGACGAAACTGATTAATGGCAAACCCATTTTTTTAAGGTGCTTCATTTATTTCCGATTGAAATAGTTAAGGCCAGGCAAATACAACTAACACGAAACTAGATGTCAGAAGAAACTTACTGATAATGGAGAGGACGGAGAACCTCAGATGACCATATGCAGCTTCATATGTCATTTGGTGACAAGAGTAAATATAATAACCGAGATAACAATACTAGGGACTAGGACAATGAACCTGATTCTCTTTAACCCTGAATACTTGCATGGTGATAGAAAGGAAAAGCCTGGATCCCACAAGAAGTATTTACTGGATAAACAATTAGGACAAACATCTATTACGCCAACAGTAGTTAGCCGACCATCAATTAAATACTATTGATGAAAAGATCCAAAGCCACAAGAAGGAACTCTATCTCTATCATCACCGGATATTGGGAGATGTACTAATGGACTATCAACCAGAAACCTCCTGTATGAGCTTTCTGTAACATGATTCGATGTATCATTATGGATTTTCATCTAATTTCTTAGACAGTTCGCACTCTTTTAGATCAAAGCTAGACTCCACATTTTACCTTGAGAATGTCTGGTGACCTTCCTCAAACATCAGCCTCTTCTTTCATATGATGCGGCAAATTCTTCACAAGCAGTAACAATTTGAGTACTAATGCTAGAAACAGTTTGTGTTCCTATGGAATAGAAATTTAAATGTCCATTGCAAGCTCTTATTATCGTACCATTAGTTTCAGATATATGATACAAGGCATTAGCTAACTCTTTTGCAATGATTTTGGCGAGTTTCATCTCCTGCACTTTGTCTAGAATTCTTATCATATGACTCTGTATTGATTTATATCCTACAATCAATCGACTGGTTAGAATTTAGTGAACAAAATAATTTAAACACATTTTTTATTTTATACATATTCAGATGTTTATGATAAAGTTCATGAGATAAATAAATATTACAAATAAAATTGTTGTGACATAATAATTATGAGATTCATATTACATTTATGTATTATACTTAAGTTGTTCCTAATCATTGTTTTATTGAAATTGAATATTAACAGAGCATAGAAAGACTAGCACATGGTATATTTTTCCTATGAAGGAAATAGTCGATCTCATAGACTAAA
Organism: Erythroxylum incrassatum; assembly: GCA_026546855.1. NCBI lineage: Eukaryota > Viridiplantae > Streptophyta > Magnoliopsida > Malpighiales > Erythroxylaceae > Erythroxylum > Erythroxylum incrassatum. Next base: position 17,404,642 of record JANVCL010000212.1, on the reverse strand, counting down.
ATATGGAGATACTTAAACAAACATGTGGGTGTCTACTAGAGAACAAGTTCATCAAACTGACTCTACATGAAAAATCCATTTGGAATATTACTTGTATGTTTATAAACATTCTCATTGTGATTGTTGTATATGCGATTCTTTGACTTGAGATCTTTGAAGTTATCTTGTATAGGGATTGTTTTGTTTTGATACTACTTATGACCTATTCTAGTCAAAGGTAGTTTAGTCGGTAGTCATTAGATATAGCATGAATTATATGGAGGTAGTTGAGTGATCAATATAAGATTCATCATCCTAAAGTAATTAAGGAGAATATTTAATTATTCTTTTAAAAAATTGATTTGAAAGATCCTTGGCCCAGATATAATGATGCTTTGTAAATTGTTTATAATTGTTATTAATAGAATCAATTACCAATGGTGAATAATTAACATAATTAGACTCAGATAAAATAGACATTAATTCTATGCTCTATCTCTAATCGGAACATTATATAATGAAAAGAATGAATTATATGAAAAAGATCATGCATGAAAAGGTTAGTCAAAACTACTTTGATATTCTTAAATATTTGGATGGTTTTGATGTGATGCTAGACGCTAATCTTGATATTTGGATATAAATTATAATCCTCTATATGATTTTGTGTTATAATTTATATCTATTACCAATATATTTGGGAACCTAATATATCACATAGAAAGAATAAGTTGAAGAAAGAAAGGATATTTTGATCATTTACCAAAAAAGAAAAGATATTTTGATCAAGTTTGACTTGATTGTAAAGTTTGAGAAACTTTATGATTAAATATAAGATATTAGATCTTATTTGGGCATATAATTGGTATTTAATTAGAATTATTTGTAATTTTAATTAAAGTTTAATTGTAATTAGAATTTAATGACAGATAAATTACTATAATGTCTAAAACCTGGTATAAATAGGCTTAAGCACTAAGAGAGCTAATACTCCTCGCCTAACCCTCCTTATAATAGTTATAGAGTTCTCTCATCACGTTGTATGGATACCATTAAAAATCGAACTCTTATTAACTATGGTGGTTAAGATAGCCTAATGTTAAAAACAACTCGAGGGAAGCAATAAAAAGGATCAAGCTTTAAAATAAAATATGAATTAAAATTCATGTTTTATTATGATTCACAAGGGATTTTAGCTTTTAAAAACTGAAAACAAGAAGGTTTCGTAATTATTCTGTTGTATACGAGATTAGATCCTGACACAATTTCCCAACATTAGTATCAGAGTCGACTTTTAATTCTATAATTTGATTAAATTTGCTTGATTGTTGTTATTGATTTGATTAAAAAAGCTTAAAATAATAATTAATTAGTAAATATGTCGAATATAGATTAAGGTTTTTCCTTGGTTAACGATACAAAGCCTCATATGCTTTGTTCTTGATTATGAAAATTCAAACATACACATGCCTTAACTTTTTTTCCCTCTAGAAATTAACTAGGAAAACTAAGGTTATTTTCTTGTTTAATGAAATCTAAAAATCAATCTACCTTGCTTAACCCTAACTTTAAAGTTTTTGGAAACTTTTGTGTGATAAGATGTTATTTTGATATATTAATTGGAATCATCTCTTTTGTTTTGGATTTTTTGGGTGGTTAAAAAGGAAAAATAATGTTTGTTTTGTTTTAGAAGATGAAAAATGGAGATTGCATCAAATTGAGACATTATTGGTGAAAATCATGAATTTTGGAAAAAGTAGACATGTTATTACAATGGATAAAGGCGAGATCACTCCTAATGACAACTTCACTTGAAGTTGGAGTTTAATTAGGAACTTCTTTCCATGCCTATTATATAGGGATTTTGATTTCTTTTAGATAAGAATCTTTCCAAGATAAGATTAGACGAGGTTTATAGTAGGAAAACAATAGAAAGAAACGTCTCCCACCTTTCTCCATATTCTTTTTTCATTTTCTTCTTAGTTTTCTCTCAATCTTTCAATTTTCTTTATTGTTGGTGTTGAAACTTAAGCCCTGTGGGGTTAAACTCAATTATTATAATTTAAGGGAACATAAAACTTTAGTTGTAACCTTGTGAGGTTTTGTTTTAAACGTTTATTCATGTTTTAATTTAAGTATTTCTTATTTTGAGTTCTTATATTTCATGAATGATTAATATTGATTGATCTGACAAATTAATTTAATGTTAATTATTCTATAGTTATCCATGAATTCAGTGATCCTTAATTTAAGAATTGGTACAAGTAGCAAATAAGTTATTTATGAATTTTCATATTAACTTATGATAAATAAGAGAACTAAGCTAAAAAGTTGCAACTATCTCAATTATTTAACTTAGGATTTAGTCTTTTTCACTAAACTTATTGCTATCATTTAATTGATATTGAATGTTATCATACCCATTCAATTGATGGTAAGTTTTGGTTAGATGTTGGGTTTGAACCAATTAATTTAGGAAATTTTGTGCTATCCTAATATATTTTGGGCTAATTGCTTCAATGTTGAAAAATATTCTTTTTAGACCAAGGATCAATGCTACAATTAGATGAGATCTTGCCCTTGAATTAGAGTGGAGTACTACTGAATTTGCCTCTTTTTTATATACTGAGTTGATTTATTTTGATTCCTTATTAATTTTAGTTAATTAATCAAATTCCTTATAGAGACTGTGAACTCTTTATTGATGGTACTAGACTGATAGTGGACTTAATGCCCTTAGATTTGAAAGACCTAGATGTGATACTAGGCATGGATGCCATGGAGAAATATTACGCAAAGTTATATTGTAGCCTCAAGGAGGTAGAGTTTGATCTTGGCAATGGTGAGAAGGTGATTTTTAGAGGAGACCAAAAAACACCATCACCCAGAATTGTTTCAATTTTGCTAGTTGACAGGATGATAAGAAAAGGGTGTGAAGCTTTCTTGGCACACGTCGTGGACACTAATGTGAATGAAAGGAAATTAAAGGATTTTCCGATTGTGAGGAAATTTTCAGACGTGTTTCCAAATGACTTACCTGGTTTTCCACCAGTAAGGAAAATTGAGTTTGCCATCGACTTGATTTCTGATACCGCACCCATTTCTATACCACCGTATAGAATGGCTCCAGTTGAACTTAAGGAGCTCAAGAAATAGTTGGAAGAACTATTATAGAAGGGTTACATAAGGCCAAGTTCGTCACCATGGGGCGTGCCTGTTCTGTTTGTTAAGAAGGATGGAACATGGCCCATGTGCATTTGATTACCAGAGACTCAACAAGGTGACTATTAAGAACAAGTATCCTCTGCCCCGGATTGATGATCTGTTTGACCAACGGTAGGGAGCAAAGGTCTTCGCCAAGATTGATCTCAAGTCAGGCTATCATTAGCTCAAAATCAGAGAGTCTGATGTAAACAAGACAACCTTTAGGACTTGTTATAGGAATTATGAGTTCCTAGTCATGTCATTCGTACTGACCAATGCTCCAGTTACATTCATGGATCTTATGAATAGGGTTTTCAAGGAGTATATGGATCAATTTGTCATAGTGTTTACGATGACATTCTGGTTTATTCTAAGAATGAAGAGGAAAATCTCAAGATAGTGTTGCAAACATTGAGGGAGAAGGAGCTTTATGCTAAGTTCAGCAAGTATGAGTTTTGGTTTCATAGGTAGTATTCCTTGGACATGTAATTTCGGAGGATGGGGTACATGTTGATCCGAGGAAAGTTAAAGCAGTGGTAAAGTGGCATTCACTGAAGACAGTGGCAGAAGTGAGAAGTTTTCTGGGTCTAACAGGTTATTATAAGAGGTTTGTGGAAGGATTTTCTATGATAGCTGCTCCAATGACCAAGTTATTGAGGAAGAATCAAAAGTTTATCTCGAGTAATGAATGTTAGAAGAGATTTGAGGAGCTTAAGCACAGACTGACAAGTGCTCCAATCCTGACTTTGCCTATGGGAGATGAGGGCTATATAGTTTATAGTATGCTTCAAGAAAGGGTTTGGGTTGTGTGTTGATACAAGGAGACAAGGTAATAGCTTATGCCTCGCAGCAACTAAAGCCTTATGAATTGAATTACCAGACTCATGATCTGGAATTAGCAGCATTAATCTTTGCCTTGAAAATTTGGACACATTATCTGTATGGAGTTAGATTTTTACAGATCATAAAAGTCTCAAGTATTTTTTGAGCCAAAAAGAACTAAATTTGAGACAAAGAAGATGATTAGAGCTACTTAAGGATTATGATTTGTTGATTAAGTATCATTCAGGAAAGGCAAATGTAGTGACGGATGCCTTAAGTAGGAAATCTTCCATAGCCCACGTTTAGAAAATTTATTTGCCTTTATTGGAAGAGATGGCTAAGCTTAGGATAAGCTTGAAACAGGAGGAACCTGATTATATTATTGCTAATTTCAGAGTGAGACTGATACTCAAGGAGAAAGTAAAGCAGTTACAAGCACAGGATGCAGAATTGAACAAGCTCCAGGAAGAAATTAAGAATGTCAAGAAATCTGAAGTGGTAGTGAGGGATGATGGACTTATGGTTGTAGGAAACAGACTTTGTATTCTAAATGTCAAGGAAGTAAAGGATGAAATACTGGATGAGGCACACATTGCGCCTTATGGCATACATCCAGGTAGTACCGGGATGTACAAAGATCTGAAAGGGCATTTCTGGTGGAAAGGCATGAAGAGAGATGTAGTAGAATATATGGGCAAGTGTCTAGTATGTCAGCAAGTCAAGGGTGAATACCAAACACCTTCTGGCAAGTTAAGGCCATTGTCCATTCTTTAGTAGAAGTGGTAAAGGATAACTATGGATTTTCTGATGAATTTGCCCAAGACTAGTAAGAAGCATGATGCCATACGGGTTATTGTTGAACGTTTGACAAAGTCAACCCATTTTATGGCATTAAAAGATTGATTCTCTACATGTGCTAGCAAAGAAGTATATTGATGAGATAGTGAGACTGCATAGGATTTCGAACTCTATAGTTTCTGACAAAGATCCTCGATTTACTTTGAGATTTTGGAGAAGTATGCAAAAAGCTTTTGGGACCAAGTTGAATTTTAGCACTACTTTTCATTCCTAAAAAGATGGTCAATCTGAAAGGACCATTCGAACTCTTAAAGGAATGCTCAAGGCATGTGTGATGGATTTTAAAGGCGCTTGGGATAAGCACTTGCCATTGGTCGAATTTGCTTATAATAATTTGTACCACTCGAGTATTCAAATGGCTCCTTATAAAGTATTGTATGGAAGGAGATATAGAGCTCCTATATGCTGGGATGAGGAAGGTGAAAGGAGATTAGTCAAATCATAGTTACTTCAGATGGCAGTTGACAAAGTCAATCTAGTTAAGTAGAAGCTTAAAGCAGCTCAAGATAGAATGAAAAGCTATACTGATGCGCACCAGAAAGAAATGGAGTATGAAGTCAGTGAGAAAGTCTTTCTTAAGACATCTCTTTGGAAAGGAGTCATGAGGTTTAGCAAGAAGGGCAAGTTAAGCCCGAGATATGTGGGTCCTTACGAGATTGTTGAGAGGATTGATTACTAGCCTATAAGTTGGCGTTGCTCCCAGAATTGTCACAGATACATGATGTCTTTCATGTTTTTATGTTAAAGAGGTATAGATTGGATCCCTCTCACATCATTCAGACCACTGAGGTTCAACTGAAAGATGATCTGACTTATGAGGAGACTCCAGTAGATATTTTGGACATTAAGGAAAAGGTCCTTAGGAACAAACGGTTCAGCTAGTTAAAGTACTGTGGAAAAAACATTCTATAGAAAAAGCCATGTGGGAGCCCTTGGAAGCCATGAGGGAGAAGTATCCACAACTCTTTAATAACTCAGGTAATAATTTCAAGGACGAAATTCTTTTAAGAAAGGGAGAAATGTTGGGCCTTGAAATTTTTTATTTATTTATTAAGCATGATTTAAAATAATTTTTGAGTTTTTGATAAATTAATTATTTTTGGAGTTAATTATTATGTCAAAGTTAGTAGGATTTATTGCATGGGTTAACAGAATTAAAGTGTTAAGGTAATAAGCCTATTCAAGGGTATTTTTGGCAAGACACCTCAGAATAAAGACCATAAGGCATATAAGGAAGGGTAAAATGGACATTTTACAATCATTAAGGGTAAAAAGGGAAGAAGAATTGTTGCCTTGCATTTGAAGAAGAGAGAAAGCATGAGTGAGGGAAAGAAGAGAGAAAAATACGAAGAGAAGAAGAGAAGGAGAGAAAAGAAGAGAAAACAAGTTAGGGTTCATCTTTTCTAAGCTTTTATTGTTCAAGAAGAGAAAAAGAAAGAGTAAGAGAAGAGCTTTCTTTAGAGCCAAGAAACTCATTATTTGGTGAAGATTCAAGGTAAGCCCATTTATAATCTTTTGGATTTTTGAAAGTGTTTTAGTTCATAAAGCTTAGGAAATGCATGGGTTTAAGTATTTTAGGATAAATTTTAATGAATATGTCTTACGAGTTCTCAATTTGAACTCAGGAATCTTTTCCATTGTTAAAGGGAATCAAGAGAGGCAAGAAGAGCAAGAGGAGAGGCATCTTTGAGCAAATTATAAGCAAGGAAATCAAGGTGAGTTACATGTCTATGATTGAGTAAATAAGCCATTAATGTTTCTTTCAAATAATGGAAATAAATTATTTCAACTACTTTATAAATGCTCAATTATTGCTCTTTAAATGCTTTAAGAAAGTGTTACGTGTTTATGGTGAAATTTATGAGCCATGAACATTTTTCTAATCAAGAAAGTTAAATGTTTTCAATTGTGTTATAAATGTTGCATTTATTGCTTCTTGAATGAGTTGATAAATTGCTATATGTTTGGTATATGAATTGTGTTGATGATATATGGAAAGAATATGAAAATGATTTTTGAAAAGATATTATGTTTATGAAATCATGTTTTGGAAATGTGCCACTTCGGGCAACATGTTTACAAGTTGTGAAATGCATGATTATGTGGGTTTGTTGTGGTCTATTATGCTATGTCAATTGCACTTCAACTATATTAAAGGCTTCTCCCGCCTACCCACTAGTGGCATGGAACTCCTTTATAGACTCTCTCAGGTTTACGACTACGCAAAACCATTGTGTGGGATTGTGATAGTATGTTTTATTTACGACTATACAAGACCATTATGTGGAAATGTGTTACTACGTTCTGTTTATGGACCTACCCAAACAATTATGAATTGCTTATATGTTTATGATTGGATGACAATTTGATACATATGTGACTTATGTGTTTATGATATGTGTTGACAAGTTAACAACTTGGGAAATATGTGATTTATGGATTTGATGCAAAATTTTTATGACATTGAGCATTTTCAATGGTTTTGCTTATTCTCTGTTATAAACTTGTTACCCATGAGCTTTTAAGCTCACCCTCATTCCTTCCCATCTCCGGGTGATGAGCAAGAGATCGAGTAAAAGATAGTCAAGGCATCTCTCCGATTATGCATATTTTTGTACTTTGAGCTAGATTTTGTAAACACAAAGCTTTAGTCGTATTTCAAGTATTATTAGTTCAAGTATCTTTTGTATTTTGGGATTTTTAGAAATTGGTGTATTGTGGCTTAAAATGCCCATTAAAGCTTTGTAAAACTCTTATCTTTTGATGTTAATGAAATATACTTCATTTTGCTCATAATTCAGGGAAAAAAACTGAATTAGTCTAGACTAAATTAGAAAAGGTGTCTTCTTGGAAGTTGTAGCTTATCTTTCTAGCTTTCCAACGATATAAAGTATGAAAATTTTGGATATCAAAGTTAAGAGATATGATCATTATAAGTTAGTGATGCTGCACACGATGTATAAAAGCTTTGGTCATGATCACAAGGAAGTAGGGTGCGATCCTGCGCCCTAGGAGTAGCCTCAGGTGCACTCGCGACTAGGAAAGGTGCGATCGCACCTCATAACTTCACCAAGATTTTGCCACCCGAAGGGTTTTCCAAATCTAAACATGTTTGATTCTTTTGGCCATAACTTCGTCATCTGACCTCTAAATAAAATGAATCTTGAACCAATAGATTCCTAACACATTTTTCTATGTCACCATAAAAATTGGTATTCTTTGGTGTTGATTTGAAAAAGATTGATGAAAAGAAAGTGAGAGAATCGGTTGGAAGAACATGACATAGTTATGAACATACTTTGGCTTTTTAATCATATCTTGATCTATAGAGCTCTGAATGAGATGGTTCTTATTTCAAAATAAACTAAAGACACATAGATACAATTGTTTTAAAGAAGTAAATTTGTGATTTTGGTGACTGACTGGTGTGAGCACGCCACCCTTATAGGATGCGTGTCCAGATGTCATATAGGACATTAGGCACGTGTCTTACAAGGGCAGGGTGCCCAACACTTATGTTATCAGAACGACTAGGTTTAAAAGTATCCTAGGCATGAAATGGGTAGCTTTGAATTACGAAATGAACATGCATTGTTTTGAATAAACCACATGCATTGTTTTAAATGAATAATATGCATTGTTTCACATAATTTGAAGTTTTTTTACATGAAACATGAACTAAAGGTTTTTAAATGGTTTTTAATTGAAGGAGTGATTATGCTTCCTTGAAAGAGAACTCGAGGAGCTATGACTCGATCTTGCTCTCGCCAAGGGAGCACGGATGAATCTTATGTCCCACAAGAAGTGGGGACACATTTTGCTCTTGATTTTGAGGTACCTAGGGTGCAACGTGAAGTGCCACCGCCTCCTCCTCCTATGCCCCAAGTAAACCCCATGGATCCGCGATTCTTTCAAGCCTTTGTTCAGGCTTTCATCTATGCTATGGGCCAAGTGCCACAAGTTCTAGTGCAAGCTCCAGTGGATAGAAGTGGACAATACAATAAGCTCCATAATTATGGGGCTATAGATTTTAATGGGACGACAAATCCGAAAGAGGCTGAAGCATGGTTGAAAAGGACATAGAGAGTCCTGCTTCAGATGACGTGCACCGATGAGGAGAAATTAGATTATGCAATTAGCTTGCTACAAGTGGATGCACTCCATTGGTGGGAATCAGTGCCCCATAGTCAGGTCATACCGCCGATATTATCATGGAGAGACTTTCTGGAAGTTTTCAGGAAGAAGTACCTTTTGAGAGTTTATGTCCAAAAGAAGGCCTGGGAGTTCCTGAATCTCAAACAGAGGGAAATAATTGTGAGTGAGTATGAGCAGAAGTTCACCCAGCTTTCACTATATGCGGCCAACATTGTTGCGAATGAGGAGGACAAGTGCCGCAAGTTTGAGGAGGGACTTTATTCCGAGATCAATGAGAAAGTTCTAATCCACAACTTCTATGACTACCAGTAGTTGGTATATGCTGCACTCTAGGCTAAGAAACTGGAAGACATAAAGAATGATGTTGGACTCCATTTCTGGAGCCCATCATCCGAAGGCATAAACCGTGAGCGTATTACCTTTAGGGTTATTTCAATTAACCCTCATTAGCTAACATCGAACAAGGGTGGTGTGCCCACACCAGTCAATCATCAAAATCACAATTTTACTTCTTCAAAACAATTGTATCTCTAAGTTTCTAGTTTATTTTGAAATAAGAACCACCTCAT
>JANVCL010000212.1:17365899-17376380 GCA_026546855.1 Erythroxylum incrassatum | reverse complement strand
ATTGTACTTTATGGTTACTGTAAAATATTATTAAATGATTATATCTACTGCAAAAGATTTACTACTGTTTACTGCTTATTCCGCGTAATTGTGAAATGACTGAAACTGTTTCCTTTTAACATGGAACGAACGGTTTTAAAAAAAATATACTGAGTTTTACCGACCGATTGATGTAGTACGCCACCCTCATGGGGCACGGACTCGGATATCGCCAACGATATTGGGTTCGGGTCACTCGAGAGTGGGGTGTTACATCACCTGTGTGAGCAAAATCATACAGATGAAAAGAGCACGAAAAATAGAGCAAATCATACATAGGATGTTAGAAATCTTAAAAAAAGTAAAAGGAAAAACTAATCTTAAACTCTTTTCATCCAAATATCATAAAAAATTAGACCATAATCATTCAACAGCTTACTTGAATAGCCAGTGAGGGCCAAAAAAGTAGTAAATACATTAAACTAGCCATGACTGAAGCAAGACTCTATGAGAAATCAAGAGCAATGCATCATCAATATCAATAATATCATCTCATATGCCTCCCTATCTAGTATTCCATACAATGCATCATCAATAGTGATATCATCTCATGTCGGCATTAAATAAAAGAATATTCAAGTCAAAATCATCTCAATCAATGTAGAGAGTAAGCAACAATGCCAAAAAAAACACCATCACTAGGTGGTAAGATGAATCCTACAATTAAAACAACAAGTCTAGCTGTTGTAATGTTCAGAAGATCCTCTCGCTTAGGCATAATACTAACTACCATTGTAATGACACCAAAAGAGCCTAACTATCAATCAAGAAAGTGGTTGACCCTAGTGCCTTTAGCTACTAATAAGTGGTTGATTTCATGCACCAAAAGAATGAGTGTAGTCACCAACGCTCCTGGTAGGCCATTCTTCAGCAACTCGAGGTCATCAAAAGCAGATCTGTAGCTTACAAAATATCAATCTTTAGTTACAACTACTTCAAACATAGAAAGCTCCTAAACTAAAAAATGATTCAAATCGATAAACAATTAGAAATCATAAATCTACCTCAATAAGAGAATGTATATGCTCAGCTTTTGACTCAACCAAAAAAGTAAAGAGAAAGAGAGTTATATACCTAAAAAACAAAAAGATAGGGAGTAAAAGAGATAACATTGAATTATGTAACGGAACAATACTCACCAACTGTACAACATAACAACAACTGTACAAGTTAAGATTTCCTAGTAGTAGATCTTTTAGTCAATAGTTTGATCCTCCTCCTAGGTTAAGTTGTATTGGCAGTTGTACTTTGGAATGCTTGAGTTGTTGTTGCATTAGTATTGGGAGGTTGTAACATTTGACATTGACTCCCACCCATCTATGAAGTATAAACAACAAAAAATGTAAATATTATCATCTCCCTTATATTTACATATAAGTAGTATAAATATGAATTTGAATGAGTTATTGTAAAGTAGGTATTCCCAATAGCTTCCCCAAATGTTACTCTGTATCCTCTACTTGCCTATAAAAACAAAAAGAATTATAATGTTATATAAGATAGAAAAAAGCTTAAATTTTATTCTTAATATTAACTAACCATTCTCGTCTCTCTTCAGAATATAAAAGATGCAGTATTTGTCTAGTAGATACTGATTGTGTCAGTCTTTGTACTTGACTGCTACGAACACTGGATGAAGGGGCATCAGTTTTTGGTGGCCTTCCTTTTTTCGCTACATTATAGACATTGAAGATAAGCATAAATTTAATATTACTAAATAAATAAAAAGACATTTTTTATACAACTAAAATAACCACCTTAACAATTTTAGGTTGCCTTGGAGGTTGATTCTTATTTTTGCATCCTCTTATATTGTGACCAATTTCATAACAATCATGGCATTTGATATCTACTCTAACCTTGCTCAATTTGTTGGGATTTTGATGTTCTTCAGTATGATCCCTTTTTCTTGTCTTTTTGGGTTTTCCAGGCATCTTTTTGATTAGTGGAGATAATATTGACTGAAGATTTTCAGTCTCCGACCAAACTTAGGACCACTAATGGGTGACATAGTATACTGGTAACTCTTCAAATAAGCATCACGCTTATAACATCAATTCACATAAGAATCGATATCCTCCGTCTAATAAGATATACAAGCCAGAACATGTTTACTTGGAATCCCAGTTAAATCTTATAGTCTACATTGACAAGTTTATGCTTGCAAGTCAACAATGTACTTGCCAGCAAAAATAATGACTTCAAATTCCCATTTTTCCTGAGCATACAATGTCTTGTATCCCATTATGCTACCTCTATTGTCTTCCTCACTCTAGGACAATATCATTAGTGCACTTCAGCATCATATCCCTTTTTTCATGTATCCGAGTCATTAAAGAAACTCAAATGTCTTCTAACATATTGATCAAGCTTTTGGTACAAGCTTCATAAATGAATCCATTAAATGTCTCTAAAATATTGTTATGTGCTATTCCACACTTCAATTTTATGCTCACAAAGGCCTTCAGAAATGTTTCCGAATTCCTAATTTTAAAATCCTCATAAGCCTTCATTGACAAACTCTTCAACTCCTCCATTACCTCATCAAAATCAATTTCCGTTATGCAATTCACCACTTTCTAAAATAAATTGTTATATGTGTGCCCTTTATGAACACTAGACCAGTTTACATACACATGACGAACACATTTTCTATGTTTAGCTTCTGGAAACAAATTCTTTAATGCTTCCACTAAACCCTATAAAAAATGGTTACATAAATTAATAAAGTGTTGATCACATAAAGAAATGAACATCAGATATATGAATATTTAAAGTTTACCTTATGCTAATCGCTAACAAAAGTCCATGAATTTCCAATTATGTCGAGATCTTTAGCAAGAATGCTCAAAAAGCAATTCCATGATTGGCAATTTTCTTCCTCAATTATAGCCCAACATATAGGAAACATCTTATTGTTTAAGTTAAGATCAACAACAGATAATAATGCACCACTAAGGAAAGTCTTCAGAAAACATCCATCTAAACCAATAATCTTCCTGCAACCACCAAGAAAACTATAATTCAAAGCACTAAATCAAACATAAAATCTTTTAAACATTGGTTTCCTGGTATGTTCATCAAAATTAGTTTCAATAATAAACTTTCCATCTTTGTCAAGTCATCTTAACTCATGTCCATAAGACCATAACTTCGCATAATGACCTTCCATTGATCCTAGAAGCATGGTAATTTCTTCCTACTTAGCCCTATAACATTGAATTTTAGTGACCTTGAGTGCATATTTTAATTGAAGACCATCCATTATTTCACTAATTGGCCAATTTGGGTTCCTCCTAAACTTATGTATGAATTCATTCGCAATCTATTTTAGCTAGTTTGTTTATTCCTCTACACTTTACTGCAGTTATGAGAGTTTTCTACTCTCTTCCTAACAAATGTTTTCTCATTTCCAATCCAGCTAGCTTACACCCAAAAAGGAAAATGTGCATTACAAGCTGCTTCCATTCGTACACCAAATCTCGCCATTAAAACATTATACCCATTTGTAATTGCATACTTCCTTATAGCTTCCCTCAACAGCTTCTCGTCCTTGAACTTCATTCTAATTTGAAACTTAAAATCTATCCTTTCAACTTTTGGATTAAAACTAATGTATTTCTTCTTTCGTATTGATGCATCATCATCACTAGGAACTGGTGGTTGAATTTCATCATCACTGTCATCATAATCACTATTTCCATAATACAAACTTCCTTATACTCTTCCAGTATATTTCGAATGATCACCTACTTCATTGAAATTATTTCCACTATCACTAACACCATCGACAACATTGTCAAATTCAAACCCATTTTGCAAAGTTTTACCACACCTCTTTTCATTTGTTCTGGCAAAAAATATATTTTTCATCATTAGTTCCAAAGAGTTCCTCATCAACTAAATCATTTCCAGAATCACTATCCTGTATAATAGTGAAGTCCTCATCTTCCTCTAATTCAACTTGGAACAACCCCTCATCTTCCTCTAATTCATCATCAAATTCTGACTCCTTACCATTTTCTGTATGATTCTCATAACCATGATCATAGTAGATTTCAACATTCTTGCAATTCAATTCTTCCATTTTTGAGAGCATAGTCAACATGTCTCGGTCATGGTTTAAACTTAACTCCATCAAGCTTCTAATGGACTCATGTGAAAATTTGTAAAACATAGAGATTACTCGGTGTCCTTTATCTTCGGAAATCCCTTTTAAAACTAGCATGCTTAGTTCATCAATAACTATATTCTTTTTTCTTTTAATCTTACCTCCAATATATTTATTTTCTTACCTTTCCAACACTCCACCATAATGAAATTCAAAATTTGCCAACATGTACAAAGGGAAAGTGTGACTAAATACAAAATGATAAATATTCCAAGAAGAAAAAAAAGAAGCAACAGCTAACAAATCTCAAATTGGGAAAATTAAAAATCCTACAGACAAGTAAATCATACTTAACATCACCATTTTTACTCAATATATTTTAATCTCAAAGTACTTCAATTCTATATACTTTGTCTACGTTCTTTGTGTTCTTACATATGAACTTTTCAATATATAAAATAAAAAAGAAGTTAAACCTTTGAATCCATAATCTACTGTTCTTCATTTCTTGTTTAACAAAAAAAATTTTTACAACAGATTAATTAACAATGATAACTTGTATTGTTTAACTTGCATTAGAATTAGATTATGCAACTTTTCGACTTAATAGAAAATCTGTTTCTCATGAGTTGCAGGTATAAATTTGAGAACCACATATATGCAACCCAACGTCAGGTCTTTCTCTTCAATAGTAGAACTACTACGAATTACATAAAAAAATAAACAGTGAGGTTAAGCTTTTATATTTTTCTTTTAATTAAATAATGCAATCTACACAAGTTCTTTGCTTGAATAATCTTCTTCTTCCTATACATGCAGTGTTAATGCATTCCTTTTGCATCTAATAAACACCTCTATTATGTGAGTAATGCCCATAGGATGAGGTTGGATAACAACCTTTGCATGAAGAATTAAAGTAGCATGCATGAAGAATTAAAGAATAAGAGACATAATCAAAACAAAGATAGCTACATCATCTACACCTTCTAGCAGAACATTAAACATTATCAGAAAAGAAGACAATAAAATCTTAACCGAAAAATAAAAACCTAACCTTCATGTGGTTGACTGTCGAGAAGGGCAAAATCACGCTTTCGGCGATGCAATGCGAGAAGGGCTAAGAGAGGGGCACAATGACCTTCTATGTTATAGGAAAATATTGATTCAAACGGAATTCGGGTACGAGAATGAATCGTTGTCAGAAGAATTAGCGACTAACAGAAGGAAGAGAGAGAAAAGAGAGAATCCATAGATAGAGAGAGAATTACAAGGATTGCACATACACACAATACATGTCATTCTCATCCCGTATAGTCGGCTTAAATTCAGCTCATCTGATTCTCTACATATCTTCCTATTCTATTATTGTAGTCTCATTATTTAATTAAACGATGCGCTTCACTCTCCGTCTTCTCCAGCTAACGTCTGCCCTTTTACCCTTTCAATCCGTCTTGACTGCTTTATTCGCTAACAATCCCCTTCCCCTTAATATCCTTGTCCACCAAATTAATCTCCGGGTAGCATTTCTGGAGCTCAAACAAGTATTCCCAAGTTGCTTCCGCTTCCCCTCCATTCGACCACTGCACTAACAGCTGTGTTACTGCTCGGTTGTGCTTCTTAGTAATGCGACGGTCTAAGACAGCGACTGGAACTCGTTCCACCGTCGTGATGAATTCCGGTAGCTCCGATGAAATTCGAACCTGGTTCCCCTTTACCTTCTTCAGCTGCGATACATGGAACACCGGATGAATCAAAGAGGTCGCAAGCAATTCAAGCTTATAAGCTACCTGACCTATCTTCTGTATAATTTTATACGGTCCATAGTACAAAGGAGACAATTTCTGGTTGCTTCTTCGTTGCAGCGAATTCTGTCTGTAAGGTTGTAACTTGAGTAACACCATTTCCCCAATTGCAAATTCACGTTCTGAACGCCGGACATCAGCATATTGCTTCATTCGGTTCTGCGCCCTTTTCAAATGAAACCTTGCCAAATCGATAATAGCTTCCCGATGTTTAAGCACCCTATCCACCTCTATTACCTTCGTGTCCCCTGCCATGTATGGCATATAAATCGGCGGCGGATACCTATACAAAACCTCAAAGGGGGTACCGCCCACTGATGGACAATAAGTGGTGTTGTATCACCATTCTGCTACCGCCAACCATTCACTCCACTTCTGGGGAGTCTCCCCACAACAGCACCTTAAGTACGTTTCCAGAATTTTGTTAACTGACTCCGTAAGTCCGTCAGTCTAGGGATGGTACGCCGTTGAACACTTGAGCTTCACCCCTTGTAACTTCAACAACTCTTGCCAAAACCGGCTCATAAAAATTGGGTCACGATCACTAATTATGGATTCCGGCATGCCATGCAACTTGAACACATGCGTCAGAAATAACTCTACTATGTCACTCGCGTTATACGGATGCTTCACTGCAATAAAGTGGGCATACTTCGTAAATCGGTCGACCACCACCAAAATGGCCGATCTTCCTTTCGACACTGGTAACCTTTCAATAAAATCTAGACTTATCTCCCTCCAACTTCCCTTCAGAATCGCGATTGGTTGTAACAGTCCTGGGTAAGCTGCATTGTCATACTTGTTCCGCAGGCAACTCATACAGTTTTGAACATATCGCCGCACATCTCTCGCTAATCCCTTCCAAAAGAACATGCTCTGTATCTTTTTGGTGGTCGCTGCGACTCCCGCGTGTCCCCCTCCGGCATCGTCATGGCTGATGCCAATTATTTGTTTTCTCAACTCTCCGTTGTTACCCACGACCAGCCGACCCTTCCAACGAAGTAAATCATCCTTCCACTCATACGCACCTGATTTCCTTCCTCCACCATTTAATTCCTCAATCAAACGTTGGATTGAAGAATCTTGCTCCCAACTCTTCCATATTTCTTCCATCAACTGCCCATGTAATTGTGACACCGATAACGTCATCAACTCCACACTTGTAATTCGAGACAGAGCGTCTGCCGCATTATTCTCCTTCCCACTCCGGTATTGGACTTCAAAATCGTAACCTAACAACTTAGGAAGCCATGTTTGCTGGAATGGTGTTGACAACCTCTGCTCCAGCAAGTACTTCAAGCTCCGGTGATCAGTCTTGACGACAAATGGTTTGTAACTCAAATAGTGATGCCACTGTTTGATTGCTTTGATGACCGCCAAAAATTCTTTCTCATACGTTGATAAACCGTAGTGTCTTCTCGCCAGTGCCTTACTCAAGTACGCTATTGGGTGCCCCTCTTGTTGCAATACAGCTCCAATGCCCTGTCCGCTGGCATCTGCTTCGACAACAAATTTCTTCGAAAAATCTGGTAAAGCCAGGACTGGAGCAGACGTAATCGCTGCCTTTAATTTCTCGAATGCCTCCTGCTCCTCCATTCCCCATTCCCACCGGCTCATCCGATCCTTCTTGAGTAATTCAGTCAATGGTTTTGCCAGCACACCGTAGCCCTTAATGAATCATCTGTAATAGCCCGTGATTCCTAAAAAACCCCGCAATTCCTTAAGATTCCTCAGCATTTCCCAATCCGTGATTGTCTGTACCTTCCGGAGGTCAGTAGCGACCCCCGCCTCCGATATTGTATACCCCAAGTATTCCACCTGTCGGGCATCGAATGTGCACTTATCCCCTCGCAGGAATAGACGATTCTTCCTCAATGTCTCCATGGCTGTAGAAATATGTTGAATGTGTGACTGTAAAGAGGGACTGTAAATCAGTATATTGTCGAAGAACACCAAAATGAACCGGCGTAAAAAGGGTTTGAATAGCTCATTCATTAATCGCTGAAAGGTCGACGGTGCATTTGTTAAGCCAAAGTCTATTACGAGAAATTCGTAATGTCCCTCATGGGTCCTGAACGCCGTTTTCACCACATCCTCCGGTTGCATCCGGATCTGGTGGTAACCAGATCGGAGGTCCAATTTGGTAAACCATCTAGCCCCATGTAATTGGTCTAACAACTCCTCAATCAATGGTATCAGAAATTTGTCTTTCACCATTTGATTATTCAACTCCCAGTAGTCGACACACATTCGCCAGGAATCATCCTTCTTCTTGACTAATACCACCGGTGAAGTGAACGGTCCAAAACTCTGTCTAATGAACCCCTGTTTCAGAAGGTTCTTCACTGCTTGTTCGATGATGTTCTTCTGAACTCCTGAATATCTATACGAACGGACGTTAATGGCTTCCACCCCTTCTCTGAGAACTATACGATGATTATACGGTCGGTTCGGTGGTAACTCAGTTGGTTCCCCAAAGACATCTGCATATTCGGCCAAGACCGCATTGAGTTCATCGAAAGTGCTCCACTGGTCAGAGGCGACTCGCATCTGTTGCAGTTGGAATTCCATCGGTGTCGTCAACTGCATCATGCATAATTGGCTCTCCGAAGACCTCCTCCACTGCTTTTGAAATTCCTTACTGGACAGAATTCTTGATCGCCCTTCTGGATTCCCACATAACTTAACCGTTTGTCCCTCCCATTTAAACTCCATTGTTCGAAGCTTGAAGTTACAGAGAACTTCATCGAGACCGCTCAACCATTGTACCCCCAGGACCACATCACATCCACCCAATGTCAAAACTAACGCATCCATAGTGAATTGTGTTCCTTGCATAGTCCATTTGAACCCCTCGCAATACTGATGACACTTCAACTGCAATCCTCCTCCCACCGTAATGGAAATGGGATCCATCTCCTATAACTGCCCGTCTCCCTTACGAAAAATTGATGGGTCAATGAAGTTATGTGTGCTCCCATTATCAATCAAAATGTATATCTTCCTCCGTTGGTACTCCCCAACCACCCGCATTTGCTTAAACTCCGTATCCTCTGATAGTCCCAGCATAGCTTGCATGGAGACAATCGGTTGGTGTTCTTCGGTTGAGTTTAACTCTAGATCCTCCTCCTCTGTCTCCGGCGATGTTCCGCCACTATCATCTTCCCCTGTTACTATATAGAACTGAAGTTGGCGCTTCTTACATTGATGTCCAATGTCATATTTTTCATCGCACCAAAAGCAAAGACCCTTAGCAAGTTTCTCGTCGAAGTACCTACTACTGACACGTCTCTGATTTTTTAACGTTCCTACCGACAAGGAAGGACGTAAGGATGATGCCGGAGTAGGCAGTATTCCGTCCGATGATGACCTGCGTATACTATTCGTAGGTTGCGAGGATCGCTGGGCCGACGAGTGTTTACTATAATCATTCGGCCCCTTCACTAATACTCCTTGCTTCAATGTTATGTTTCCCATCGAGTTTAAGATCGCTTCTTGCTCCCTGGCTAAAGTATATGCCTGATGTAAAGAATGAGGCTCATGTAATTTTACCATCACCCCTATCTCCGGTTTCAACCCCTTCACAAAGAAACCCACCAAGTATTCTTCAGACAACATCAATCGATTCGAATGATGGTCAAATAGTGCACAATAATCCAGCACAGATCCCGTTTGCTTAAGATCCTTGAAGTCCCCAACCGGGTCATCGAATATTTCTGTGTCAAACCTCTGTTTCAGCGCCTTGGTAAATTCTTCCCATGTCATTGATTCTGTCATATGGCGATTCCTCATGTATAAACGATACCACTCCTGGGCGCGTTCGTCCATATGGAGGACCGCCACACTCACTTTCGTGTTCTCTGGTGTTTGGTCTAAGGTGAAGAATTGCTCACAACTATACAACCACATTTTAACGTTTTCACCGTCAAACAGTGGGAACTCAATCCTGCTCAACCTGGTGAGAGTATTTCCTTCTCGTTCATTAGCCGCCGAACTTCCCTGCTGAACCGTCTCTGCTGTTCCCACCTCACTTGGTTTCTAAAGGCTCTGTAAGAGTAAAACTCTCAGTTCCGTCATCTCCTTCTCCACCTTCTCCGTTCTGTTCTGCATTTCCATAAACATTCGCTCCATGGAAGTCTTCAAGCTTTCTTCCATTCTCCTAAGGTCTGCACTTCGGGTACTCTCTGCCATGATTGATTTTTCACATAATCGTCTTCTCTGATACCAAAATGTTATGCGAAAATATTGATTCTAACGAAATACGGGTACAAGAGTGAATCGTTGTCAGAAGAATTAGCGACTAACAGAAGGAAGAGAGAGAAAAGAGAAAATCCATAGATAGAGAGAGAATTACAAGGATTGCACATACACACAGTACATGCCATTCTCAGCCCGTATAGTCGACTTAAATTCAGCTCATCTGATTCTCTGCATATCTTCCTATTCTATTACTGTAGTCTCATTATTTAATTAAACGATGCGCTTCACTCTCCGTCTTCTCCAGCTAACGTCTGCCCTTTTACCCTTTC
>JANVCL010000212.1:17354895-17365799 GCA_026546855.1 Erythroxylum incrassatum | reverse complement strand
ATTACATAAACGACATACATGCATATATAAAAGGAATACCTCATAATATATTATTAACAAGTCATAATGTTAATACACGAATCACATATATCCATTGGCCTAGGGCATACTACTAATAGGGGGTTCAATAGATACTGATTTTAGTGGCCTTTCTCTTTTTTGTTGCATTATACACATTGAAGATAAACATAAAGTTAATAATACTTGATGAATAACAACACTTTTGTTACATAACTAAAATATCTACCTTAACAATTTCAGGTTGGCTTAGAGGTTGATTCTTATTTTTGCATCCTCTTATATTGTGGCCAGTTTCATGAAAATGATGGCATTTCATAACTACTCCAACCATGGTCAATTTGTTGGGATTCAGTCTTCTAGGCATCTTTTTAATCAGTGGAGGTAATATTGGCTAAAGATTTTCAATCTTTGGCCAAAACTTAGGACCACTAATGAGTTCCATAGCAAATTGGTAAGTCTTCAAATAAGAATCACGCTTATAACATTGATTCACATAAGCATCAATATCCTCCCTTTGATAAGATATACAAGCCACAACATGTTTACATGGAATCCCTGTTAAATCTCAGTCTACATTGATAAGTTCGTGTTTACAAGTCAACAATGTACTTGTCCACAAAGATACAGACTTCAAAATTCAAATTCCCATTTGTCCTGGGCATATAATGTCTTGCTTCCTATTATGCTACCTCTATTTTCTTCTCACTCTAGGACAAATCTCATCTGTGCACTTTATCATCATATCCCTTTTTGTATATATCTAAGTCATTAAAGAAACTCAAATGTCTTTTAACATACTAATCAAGCTTTTGGTACAAGCTTCACAAATGAATATATTAAACATCTCTGAAATATTGTTATGTACTATTTCACACATTGGTATTGTGCTCACAAAGTCCTTCATAAATGTCTCTGGATTCCTACTTTTAAAATCCTCATAAGCCTTCACTAACAAACTCTTCAACTCCTCTATTACTTCATCGAAATAAACTTGTGTTGTGCAATTCACAGCTTTCCAAAATAAAGTCATATACGTGTGTTCTTTATGAACACTAGACTAGTTTGCATACACATGACGGGTACATTTTCTATGTTCACCTTTTGGAAACAAGTTCTTTAACGCTTCCCTATAAAACAAATAATTACATAAATTAATTAATTGTTGATTACATAAACAAATGAACATAAAATATATGGATATTTAAAGTTTACCTTCTATTGATCGCTTACGAAAGTCCATGAATTTCCTATTATATGGAGATCTTCAATAAGAATGCTTAAAAACCAATTCCATGGTTGATAGTTTTCTCCCTCAACTACAACCTAATATATAGGAAACAATTAATTGTTTCCGCCACAACCTACAGCAGATAATAATGCACCACCTAGGAAAGTCTTCAGAAAACATCCATCTAACTCAATAATCTTCCTGCATCCACTAAGAAACCATACTTCAAAGCACTGAAACCCACATAAAATCTTTTGAACATTGATCTCCCGACTTGTTCATAAAAATCACATTCAATAATAAATTGTCCATCATTGTCAGCTCGCATTAACTCATGTACATAAGACCATAACTTCGCATAATGACCTTACATCGATCCTCGAAGCACAATAATTGCTTCCCACTTACCCCCTCTAACATTGAATTTTAGTAACCTTTAGTGCATATTTTGATTGAAGTTCATTCATCATTTCACTAATAGGCCAATTAGGGTTCATCCTGAACTTGTGTATGAATTCATTCACAATCCATTTCTGGTGAGCTTGCTTATTCCTTTGCATTTTACTGCAGGTATGAGTGTTTAAGACTCTTTTCACAACAAATATTTTCTCATTTCCAATCCAGCTAGCATACACTTGAAAAGGATAATGTGCATCACAAACTGCTTCCATTCATACACCAAATCTTGCCATTGAAACATTATACCCGTTTGTAATTGTATATTTCCTTATAGCTTCCCTCAATTGTTTCTCGTCCTTGAACTTCATTCATTTCAAACTTAAAATCTCTCATTTTAACTTTTGGATTAAAACTAATGTATTTCTTCTTTAGTATCGATGCTTCATCATCACTAGGAACTGGTGATTGAATTTCATCATCACTGTCATCATAATCACTATTTGCACAATGTGAACTTCCTTCTGCTCTTCCAGTATCATTCGAATGATCACCAACTTCATTGAAATTGTTTTCACTTCCATCGACACCATTGACAACATTGTCACATTCAAACCCACTTTGCAAAGTCTTCACTTACCTCCTCTCATTTATTCTAGCATTAACATATTCTTCATCATCAGTTCCAAAGAACTCCTCATTAACCAAATCATCACCAGAATCATTATCCTGCATAACAATGAAGTCCTCATCTTTCTCCAATTTAACTTGGAACAACCCCTCATCTTGCTCCAATTCATCATCAAAATTTGACTCTTTACCATTTGCTGTAGGATTTTCATAACCATGATCATAGTATATTTCTTTTAATCTTACCCCTAACATATTTGTTTCCTGCCTTTCCAACACTCCACCATAATGAAATTCAAAATTGACCAACATCTGTAAAGGCAAACTGTGACTAAATACAAAATGATAAATATTACATGAAGAAAAAAGAAACAACAACTAAGAAGAAGAAAAAAAGCAGCAACTAAGATGATTCACTTCTATCCCATTAACTAAAAATGTATAGAAATAGGTTAGGATGATTGCATCAGAATAATACACCCACATTTTCATATGCAAGGAGCTTTATAGAAGGCTAGTACTACCTCAGAATAATAAAAACTGAAATGTTAGAAAGGCACCATAAACATATCCTAAAGCTTTTTCACAATACTTCACAACTTAGCA
Source organism: Erythroxylum incrassatum (assembly GCA_026546855.1). Lineage (NCBI taxonomy): Eukaryota > Viridiplantae > Streptophyta > Magnoliopsida > Malpighiales > Erythroxylaceae > Erythroxylum > Erythroxylum incrassatum. The sequence continues at coordinate 17,362,918 of JANVCL010000212.1, read as the reverse complement.
GCCTCAACTACTGAAACGATCATAAGTAAGTCATTTTGAGGATGTTCCACTTAAACAAGAATGTATCCACAACATACAAATAAGAAACTACATTGAAAATTTTGAGATAAACAAAATAGAATGCATTTAGTATTTACCAAATAGAAATCATATTTTTCAATAATTACCAAGATGCATATATTCTGCATGCAACACAAAACAAAGTATGAATCTATCGTGATGCATTCAGTTACTTTGATATTTTTTATTTGACGTCGTTTCAACTAAAATCAGATGTCCCCCCCCCTCCCCTTCTCCCTTTAAATAAAACAACGTTGTTTCGCTAATCAAACAATCTTCTTTTAAATCAACTGAAGTATCTGATTAGTAAGAGGCATCGACACATGACTGTGCCACGTCAGCACAAATAAGGATGAGATTAACAACAGGCTAGAATTTAAAAAAATTGAAAGTTTTGACATTTTAATGCTACTTTTTAAAGTTCGGATTATACTTGAAAAATTGCATAAAGTTTAAGCTTTTTTTAGTAATTAACCCTAAAACTTTAAAAATGCCAAAAAGCTTGGATTATAGGAATTTCATTAAAAGTAAACCCTTTTATTTAGAAATCTCTTGATGATAATTGGCCCAAGTCCTTAGACTTTTCGATTTTGGATATGGACCACAAATTGATGACAGTTGGAGTAAAAATGGATTGCTGGGCTTTGGCTGATAGTCTACATGGGGAAATTGAAAAGAAGATTAGGCTTAACAATTAAGTCCAGCCCAGTCCAATGTCATCCTAAAAAAAGATTGTAAAAATAGAAAAAGAAAGACAATAATCAGTGGAGACTGGAGAGGAGAGGAGGGGACGTAGGCTTGAAGCGAAAACAAGCTCACCATTACCAACTCCTCTTGTCCCTCTCTATTGTTATCGTTATTATTACATCAGTATATTTGGCCTCTCAAACAAGAAATACCATCCACACCACTGTTTAAATTGCGCATAAGAAAAGAAAGACCTTTCGTCTTTGCTTCTTACCATTTTGCCCCTCACACCATCGACCAATTACTCTCGTCCCCCACACTCATCTTGCCTTTACTCGTTTTTCTCTCTCCACTCTCTGCCAACTACGTGTTTGCTTCCCCTTTGAGACAGTGAGGCCTTCTTCAGAGCTCCACAGTTCTCTCTCTTTCTAGGTTTTTACCTAACAACGGCTCACCCGTCGAGCTGAAAAGGAAATTCCTCGGGTCTTTAATTGTGGCTGACACGAAATGCAAACGTTGCAGCTGGATTTTTGATCTAGTTTTTCACTGGAAAAGGACATACAGACCTCATTACACAGTTGGCGCGGCTGCGTTGGTTGAGTGCATGAATGGGAAAGGAAGTAAGGTTTCAACACTGTGCTAACTATTGGATCTGAGGAATATTGGTGCCTGTAATTTCAATCTTCTGAGATTGGGAAATGAATCGTAGTTTTAGGGCTCAGGACCAGCAAATGCAAATGCAAGCTGCAGTACTGAAGCAGAGGGAACAATTAAGGGCTTCGATGGCAAAGGACAAAGACGAAGAGCTCGCGTTGTTCCTAGAAATGAAGAAGCGAGAAAAGGAGCAGTCTAATCTCCTTCTTAATAACGCCGAAGAGCTCGATGCCCCATTGGGTAATAACCCTTTTCTCTTGTTTTTTATTTCTTGCTTAATTGAACTAGGATTACCAAGTAAGCTGATGGTACATTTGCTGCTGAAGTAGTTCTACTTAGATCACCACGTTGTTTTCTGTTTTTAGTTGTGGTTATCGTTCCAAGAAAATTTAGGTTTTATGGGGTACGATTTTTTTTTATGGTTTTGAAATTGTAGGGTCGAAGCCTGGTACTTCTCCTATATTTACTATTTCATCGTCCACGACAGTAAGAAAGACGGTGGCTGATGATTTTCTGAATTCTGACAATGATAAGAATGACTATGACTGGTAACCTTGAGCATTTTTTGTTCTGTGACTTGATTTTCTTTTGCGTTTCTTCAAGATGAGTTCGATTAAAAGTTTTATTTTGTCAGGCTTCTAACACCACCTGGTACCCCTCTTTTTCCTTCTTTGGAGATGGAATCACAGAAGACAGTTATGAGTCAGCTTGGTACCCGCCCCACCACCGCCTTGAAATCATGGGTAAGAGCTCAATGTTGCACCTTAACCTGGATGGACCGAAGCTTTTGTTCTGCAGTGCTCCTGTTTTCTATTTAGATTGTGAATGGAGTTCTTGACCCCCTAAACAAAAGATAGTCATGAAGGTCATGGTAATCATGAATGGCTACTAATATTTAAACCTACGAGAAGCTAAGACTTCAAACCTTTACTACCACTGAATGAATTCTGCAGGGCATGAATGCTCTTTCTGATATTTTGACTAAACTATCTGATTTAAACTATATAAAAATTGTGGTGCGTCTATTCCTGATAAGTTCTCCATAATTCTTGAAAACGGAGCAGAATCCTTCTTCTTTTGGTGGTTTTGGTCTTTCAAGTATGGAAAGAGGTTTCATGTTAATCTCCTTTTTAAGATTTGAGTGACTGATGATATGGTTAAACTTGGTCATGGCGGTTGCAGCATGCATATCCCCAGCCCGAGCTTCCTGCAAGGGGCAGTCTGATATCTAAACAATCAGGTTCCTCTCCTGGGTTAAACTCTTCAGCCACGGGGATGCGCAGGCCCTCATCTTCTGGTGGTCCAGGATCAAGACCTGCAACACCAACTGGCCGTCCTTTATTGGCCTCAGCTTCTAAACCTTTGAGATCTTCAACGCCCACTCGATCAACAGTGCAATCATCTAAACTGACAGTTACTGCAAGCAAGCCAACTGCTTGTTCAACTAAGTCCACAGTCTCGACGGCAAAGCTTGTAGTTCCGGCCAGATCCTTAACACCATCAAGGTCCATGGTAAGATCTTCAACACCAATTTCAGGGCCCTCAATTCCTCCATCCAAGTCCACATCTAGGGCAGCAACTCCAACTCGAAGATCATCCACTCTATTAAGTGTTCCAAGTGCATCTGCTCCTACTAAGTCTTCTCCTTCAGTTAATAAGGTAGCTTCAGCAACAGCAAGAAACCCAGTGCCTTCCCGCGGCACTTCTCCTACTGTGAAATCCAGGTCGTGGAAACCTTCTGAAATGCCAGGTTTTTCACTTGATGCTCCACCGAATTTAAGAACATCAGCACCTGAGAGGCCACTGTCAGCTGCAAGGGGTAGGCCTGGATTACCCAGTTCTAGATCTTCCTCAGTTGAGCCTGCATCAAACGGAAGGCCAAGACGGCAATCATGTTCTCCCTCAAGAGGAAGAGCCCCCAATGGACTTGTGCATCCTAGTGGGAGCTCAGTTCCTGCAATCAGTCGCCTGTATTCTAGAGTTGATGACAATGTTAGCCCTGTTGTAATAGGTACCAAAATGGTTGAGAGAGTAATAAATATGCGAAAACTGGCACCTCCCAAGCAAGATAATAAGCATTCTCCTCATAGTAACCTTTCTGGGAAGTCTTCCTCGCAAGATGGTTTTGGAAGATCACTCTCAAAGAAGTCTTTGGACATGGCCATAAGACATATGGTATGTTGCTTTGCATTCATTTTCACACACTGTGTTTCTTCATCTGGAGGCTATCCCTATCTTAGAAATGAATTTTATATTTGGATTAGGGACAGTGTTCCCTACAAAATTCGTTTGAAGTCTGATTTTGCCTGCGATGGTTATCTTTCACTTAAATTCTGTTTTAGTTAGAACTAACTGCATGCCTGTTCCCCATTCTCTCATTGGTTCCCTTCTGTGAAACATTAGAAGTAATTGTGAAATTGAGCTAAATACGTTTAAGTACTGTGTTTATTGTTTGTTGATTCTAGTTTTGTATCTTGAATGCTGAACAGGACATACGGCGAAGCATTCCTGGTAATTTGCGGCCTCTCATGACTAATATTCCAGCATCTTCTATGTACAGTGTGAGATCAGGGCCTACACGAAGTAAAACAATTAGCATTACAGACTCCCCTCATGCAACAAGCAGTAATGCAAGCTCGGAAGTAAGCGTTAACAACAATGGTCTCTGCTTTGATGGTGAGCTAGAGGACGAAATTGGCAATGGGAGAGGCCGGTCACCTCTGCGAGGCAGGTGATGGTTGGGCTATAACGAATTGTTTTCTAATTATAATTTCTTTCATTGTGGGTAGACAATTGAAGGAGAACCATATCTGGGAAAGGAAAAGATAGCTGATGGGAGTGTGATTGTCATGTTTGGTGTAAAGTTTGTTAGATGATTGACAACGAGGTGTTATGTAATTCACGGCCTCTTGTATTGTTAGGAAAAACCAGTTAGAAGTAGGAAAAGAGTGGAAGGGTCCTTGCTTATTTTGTACAAGGTGAGGTGTTCTGTACCAGAAATAGAAATTAATGTCTATTATGAAAAACCGGGAATAGATTTGTCACCTAGCCTCTTACCCATTAATTTTATGATAACCTCCACCCATACTAATAATATTTCGACATGACTTTAGTTGGATTCCTTCTGTCAATATTAACATCAAGTATAGCTGCCGATCTGGTAATTGAATTATCAGCATCTTTGTCGTGTTGCAAAGAACAGTGTTTTGGCTGTTAATTTCGAACGAGAAGGTTGCTGAAGCCCTTCCTCTGTTCTTTGTTGTGTCCAATTTTATTGTCCTATTTTATTTTCTTTTTTTTTAACTATCGGATAAATTTGGATTTTTCCTAATAAAGACGTATCATATAATTTGGGTTCTGCAGTATCGGCAATAAGTTGGCTGAGAAAAAACGGAACGAAACAAAGGTTTTATGTATTGAGTGTAAATTTCGGTCAATCCGATACTAAATTTGGTACAGTATTCGTCATATCATATTTATATGTTCATGTGCCAAAGAAAAGAAAGAAACAGAGGAATAGTGTGCAAGGCTTCCGAAGGACTGAAGTGGTTACCAAGTTGTTGGTAACAGGGACTTGGTATGCATTTTCAGGCATATTGTTGATCTCTGTTTTTCATATCATATTTATATGTTCATGTGCCAAAGAAAAGAAAGAAACAGAGGAATAGTGCGCAAGGCTTCCAAAGGTCTGAAGTGGTTACCAAGTCCCTGTTGGAGGCATATTGTTGATCTCTGTTTTTCTCTCTACGCTTTTAACGTATACTTGATCATTTTATGAAGTGTTATGCCTTAATTTCACCACCAACAGGGACTTGTTATCCATTTTCAGGCATATTGTTGATCTCTGTTTTTCTCTCCACGTTTTTAACGTATACTTGATCATTTTATGAAGTGATATGCCTTAATTTCACCACTCTATCGTAAAATTCAATTCCGAATATTGTTTAAGCAAGCCTCAACCTCTAAAGAATGAGACGTATGGAGTTATTAGTAAGAAACTGGGAGACACAAAATTTGATTCCGTTTGTTATTTGAAATGGACGAAAAACATTTATATTTTTATCCATCCATGAAAATTCTCATTGCCATCACATTACGGTTTAAGATGTGTAATTTGTAAGAATCCGCCACTACTGTTGCATTTTAAAAATTCCTCTCTTTGTCGTACGTGGATTTTTCAACTCAACCAAAAATCATGAAACCATATTTATCATCAGAAATGTAGTTGCCAGAACCAAAGTACAATCAATATTATTTCTTCAGTGTTTTGAGTATTACAACTACTGCAACGGTAACATTAAACAACTAATTTCCTCAAGTTATGTCTCATACATCATGGGTTGACCTTAAAATTTTACCAAATCAAATTTCTAGAAACTAATGGAATTCTTTTCATACAGATATGTTAAAATATCCACACACAAAAATTAAATAGTTGATATTTTTAACCAATCCACTTATAGGTGTATGTATATGTATTATACATTATGCATGCTTTTACAAATGCAAAAGAGCGCTTTTAAAATTATGTAATTTGATCCTTAAGTCTTTTTTTCCCCCCAAGTTCCTAAAGTTGCCAAATTTAAGGGGATTTACTTATTTAAATAATTTAAGAGTTCATTTATCGTGAATTAAAAAAAAACTAACTAATGGAGTGCGGAAGACATGACAATTCTAACGGCACTTTATCGTGTGATAATAGTTCATGTATCCCGTGATTAAATTGATAGGAAGATGAAAGGACATAAGAAAGGAAAGCTCAGGAAATGGAAAGGGGAAGGCAAAGGTAAGTAATCACATTTTGTGTCGTGTGCTAATTTGAAGCATTTACTTTGACAAGCTCACCTCTTCCGACAGACCGGTGACTACACACTTCTATCTTCAGCCAAGTAATTACTGCTGGCTAATACGGACAGACTATATATTAAGTTTGTAAGGGTTCAAACCTCGCCCGCAAAGCAATATTTTCTTGAAGGTACTACAAGCATATAATGGTTTCAGGCAGAATTAAGCTATTTGCCATTGCAAAAAGTAGCTGCACCATTGAACCAATTCCTCACAAATCTGAAAATAGTGTTGGTGAGAAAACAGGAAGCAACTATCTCCACCAGCCTTTTCGCAATATCTCGTTAAACACCACAGTCCTTTTGCCTACACTGAACAAGATAAGAATATCTTTTGCAAGTCAAGCAACATTGTTCTCACAAATCCTTTTTTACAGGTATCTTAAGGTGTTATAAGAGATATACTCATGGTCGTCAAAAGAAAGATAAGTTACAAGAAGATCAAGTCCAAACTTGTTCCAACCATTGAAGATTTTTCTGCTGTTGCTGTTGTCAAGATTTTTTTGAATAAATTAGTTTTAGCTGATTTTTTCTTCCTCAATTAGAGGAGGTTGATCCTCCATTTGATATTTGTTTTAGTTGCTCATTTTTAGGAGGGCAATCATCTTCCTTATTTTTGTATTTAAACAGCAACAATCAATAAATGAAAACATGAGAACATTTTCCAAACAGTTGTTGAGTACTTAACTCAAGAGATTACAGTTCTCTCTTAAGTCTGTAAAAATAGGTAGAAAGAACGGAAACTCATCTTCTGATACTTTGTTCCTAAGACCCTTAACTAGGTCCCAAACCAGGGCTTGTAACAATTTGGTATCAGAGCCAGAAGTTATGGGGGAATCAATTCAGCAACAACTAGATCGTATCCTTAATATGTTCCTTGAGGAACAAGCTGCTAACAAGGCTCGACAAGAAGAGATGAATGCAAAGCTTGAGGTTATTGCTCGTGAGATTTCAAACTCAAATTCTGGACCAAATGGTGAAGCCAGTAGTAATATGTTTGCCCTTCTGAAAACAAGGGAATAATGGGAAACTCTGAATGTTCAAAAATTTTTCCAAAATTCTCCAAATTGGATTTCCCTAAATTCAATGGCCAAGAAGATCCTTTGGCATGGTTGAGTCGATGTGAACATTTTTTTAGACACCACCAAACCAACGAAGAGGAGAAAGTTAGCTTAGCCTGTTCACTCCCGGAAATTTTCTGATGAATTAAGCATGATTTAAATGAATTATAAGGTTTCATGAATTAATTTTTGGAGCTCATTATTATTGTTAAGGTTAGTAGGATTTTTATGACATAGGATAATTGAAGTTAAGTGTAAAAGTTGTATTAATGAGAAAGTATGATGAGCATCCTTGTGTATTTTGTTCTAAGCTTTGATATGTATGATGTTATGTTAGCAAAGTTTGTTCAATCTCCTTAAAATTGTAGTGACATGAAGGATTGAGACTCCTCTTGTGTTTGAGTATGTTTAGCTTGTTATTAGGTTTTAATGCATGTGATTGTTGATTCTTGGATAACGGATTTATGATTTTGGAACTCTCGTCGTGACGAGGCTAGTGGTAGCCGCGACCAACTTCCATTGGTTCGCCGCGACGTACCAATGTGACGTCGCAACGAGTGCCCCATTTCCGCGACTTCGTCGCGGCGAGGAAAAGTATTTTGGGCAAGTCACTTAAGGTTAAAAGATATAAGGCAAAATAGAAGGGCAAAGTGGTCATTGCTCATTAATAAAGGGTATAAATTAGAAGAAGAAAAAGGAAATGAAGAGAAGAAGAGG
>JANVCL010000212.1:17318126-17330106 GCA_026546855.1 Erythroxylum incrassatum | reverse complement strand
GTGAATGATTTCAATTGGATATTGAAGTCACTTTGATTGATGAATTCGATAAAGATGAATAAGAATGAAGAAAGAAAGAAAAAAACTTAGACCGATTTTCGGATTGGATTAGTCTTAGGGTTTCCAACGCGACGCTTCTAAAGTCTTTTCTGAGATATTTGTTTCGGATGTCGGGAATTTGTTTCGATTCGTTTCGCTTCAATTCCGAGCCTTCGGTTTGTTTTTGATACGTTTGCTTTTGATTTGTTTGCTTCGATTCCGTTCTTTGGTTTATGCCTTCCGAGTTGATTCTCGTTTTTATTTTTCGGTTAGGGTCCGGCTTCCGAGGTCGGGTCCCAACAAGTTGGGTTAATTAGAGTTAAGTGGTCCAATAGACCACGTAATCAATTTTATCGATTATTGTACGGCGAGAGATCCTATGTGAGATCCGATAGTTTATTAAAAAGCTTAAGAGCTGATTAGGTTGTGGATCGATAGTTAATCAAAATATAACAATTTCTATGACTCGACTTGATTAGGGTTTTTTAATTAGGATTTAGTGATTATAACTTAAGAGAGAGTAATCCACCCTACGATAATCTAGAATTGACATCCCAATAACATAAAGTGATTAGGTTAACATTGATGATTGGATAAATCCCTCTCTCATAATTTGGTTAATTCTCTTAAGTGATTTCCCATTGTTAAATTGTTAGTGCTCAATATTTGATTTTGTTGAGTTAATTTTGCAAATTAGTATCTTTACAATCATCTGTGTTTACTTTCCTATCCTATTTTATTTTCATTTTATTAATTTTCTAGCTTTAGATAACTTAGGATTAGATTAGTCCACAACTTCAATTCACAACCCATGCACTTGCAGTATTTTAAGGGATATAAATAGTAAAGCTTGCCACTCTAACAAGTTTTTGGCGCCAATGTTAAGGAGGCATAGGATTAGTTTTATTCTTACATTTTGAGGGGGGGTTTTTTCACTCTTGTGTCTGTGCACTTGCATGAATACAAGAGCTACTAAAAGTACAAGTCGGATCATTAATTACCTAACACTAGACACCGTCCATTTGGAACGAGTCATTCAAAGATCCAAACGCTAGGAAGAAGAAGTTGAGGAACCAATGGCGGAAGAATTTCCTCAAGACTTCCATCAACAAGCTCAACCAAGGACCTCATGGATTTCGTAAGGCTGGGCTTTAATGTGGTCAATCAAGGTGTGGCAAGATCACCGGTTCAAGCAGCCTCTTTTGAGATCAAACATGTTACGAATGAATGTGTAATTCTATGGATTGACAAATGAGGACCTAAATGCATATAACGTAAACTTCCTTAAAATATGTGATACCTTCCAATATCATCAGATGTCGGAGGATGCAGTTAGGATTAGGCTTTTCTTGTTCATATTAAGGGATAGGGCAAAGCTTTGGTATCACCCTCCTAGCCCCTCCAATATCACTACCTAGGAGCAATTGGTACGTGTCTTCTTAGACAAATATTTTCTCCTCACCAAGACAACGAAATCATTAAGGAGATTAAACTTCCAACAGAATGATGGGGAATTGATCTATGAAGCATGGGAGACATACAAAGATTTGAAAAGGAAATGCTAACACTATAATCTACCAAAGGAATTCCTTTTGAAAACGTTCTACAATGGAGTGAGTCCACCTATGTGAGGCACTATTGATGTAGCCTTAGGAGGATCATCAATAAGGAAGACGATGGATGAAGACGTGGAGTTGTTAGAGGAGATGGCTAGCAACAGTTCTCTATGTATAAATAGACAACCCACAACCATCGAGAGCAGAAAGGAGTTATAATTGTTGATCAAGTGACAGAGATGCAAGCAAAGATTGACAATCTAACTTAATAGCTAAACAATATGAAGGCTTCTTCCTCAACTACTATGAAAGCTGTTCAACTAAAATGTGAGTTATGTGGAAAAATGGACCATGATAACATTAATTGTTTCCTGGTGAAGGGTCATGAGCCAGAACAAGTGAATTACATGGGAGCACAATATGGTCAAGGAGGGGGAAACAACCCTTACTCCAAAACATACAATCTTGAAGGAAGAACCACCTAAACTCCTATTAGTCAAACAATGTAGGAGGCCAGTTTAGACCTTGAGGACCACCTGGTTTCCAACAAGAGAATTCTAATAAGAAGGAATCCAAATTAGATAAGATCTTAGACAAGATTGGAGGTATGGAAGATGCTTATAAGAGGGTCAAAGGCAAGTTCAAGAAAGTAACAAAGAATCATGCCTCCTCATGGTGATCACCATGGCCAATGAGGAGAAGCTCAACAAAACTAAAGATAATGGAGAAAAGGAAAAGAAAAGGGCTAACGTAAATTTCCTGCAAAGTGAACCTGAATTGAAACTAATCAAGGAGCATCAATCTAAAATTCACTATCCTATTTTAGTGTAGCAAAAGCCAAATCTAGGCAAGGACAAAAGGGAAGCAAGGAGGCAGAAGAACATGGAAAGCTCCCTACTAGCTAAGTACAACCTGCTTGAGATTAAAAAAAAAGGTAACAGCCTTTAACTCCATATTCGATCAAAGCAATGAGGAAATCCAAAGAAACTAAACTGAATGAGGTTATGGAAATGATAGAGAAATTGAAGGCACGACTCACCCTAATGGAATCTATTTGAGAGCGGATAGAAAATGAACTGGCAATAGCACTCCCACAGAAGGAGGATCCAGCAGATTTCAACATCCCCTGCATTAATGGAGGTGTTAAAATAGATAAGGCATTTGCTAATTTGGGGGCAAGCATAAATATGACGTTGTATGCTTTATGTCAAAGATTGGGGGTATGGGAGATAATATCCACTAAGATGCATGTGAAACAGCAGACAACTCAGTTTATCAACTAAGAGGTATCATGAAAGATGTTCTGGTTAAGGTTGACAAGTTTACCTCCCCTACAGACTTCTTTATTTTAGACATACAGGAGGACTTAGAGACATTAATGATCTTTGGATGATCTTTTTTGACCACCTCTCTATCAAATATTAACATTGATGGGAGTGAACTGACCTTGAGAGTAGCTGATGAGTAAGTGTCCTTCACAATATTCAAGAATGAAAAATGTTCTCTCCAACCTACAACCATCATTAAAAGAACGAAAAATTGTGGGGAAATAGGGAATATTTATGATTGAAATGGTCCACTGAAGTGGAAAAATCTCAAAGGAAAAGGTAAAGGAAGAATAAAAACAAGAAGGGCGGTGGCATGCATAATCCGGTGGTGCACCTACACTTTATGAGATCTATGACTGCACCACCATTAAAGGACTCTTTTAAACCATGGTGAGAAAACATGTATGCCAAGATACTGACGATAAAAGAAGCGCTACATAGGAGGCAACCTATTATTTTTATTGCTTGTTATTTCGTCTTTGGTGTCAAGTAGTTTTAAATTTTGTTGTTTGTGTGTGCTTCGATTTCAAATACATGTCTTGGAAGAATTAAGAATCAATTTTGACATAGGATGTTATAGAAGGCAAGTACAAAGAGGTAATGATGCAAATAAGAAGTTAAGGAAGGATCTTGAAGGTTAAATGAGGGAAAGACAAAAATTTAGAAAAAGTGTGCAGAAATTCAGTGGGGGCCTGTTGTGGGGCAAGATGGGTATGCACATTTTTTAGATGTCTTTCTTCTAATTTTACCCCTCCTACCTTTCTTACCCTATATATTTACTTTTAACCTCATTTTTCATTCCCACTTTCTCTTTCTAACCTCACGAACACATTTTCCTCTCACTTCTCTCTACAACCACCTTAAGTCTCTCTCCCTCTAAATTGTTTGCAAATCTCTCACTCCTAATGGGGTCACGAATTAAGCAGACGATCAAACGTGTGCAACCGATAGGAAAAGTGTAAGTGTCAGAGTACAGGCAATAAAATCGAGCAGAGAATTACGGAGCACCTTTTCTAATTTTTTCAGAAGCGGAGGTATTATTTTTGCACCCTTAGTTATAAAGACATTGTAGTGTAGAGATACTTTTACTTCGATATTTTAGAAACATTAGGTTTGAGAGAGATGGTGGAAAACCTAGCTAGTAGAATTCAATGAGATCAATTCTTGATTTCTCATTTGTTATTGATGAAGAACTCACCGTTAAATTCTTTACCACTCTCCATTTTGACCTTAATAACCCTAAGCAATTATGGTTTTAATTGCAGGGTCAATCGTATGTTATGAATTATGAAACGTTGTGTGGGATTGGTAGATTCCCAAAATTGACCATTGTAAATCAACATGATGATTTTTGTGCCAAGTGATATTGGGCACAACTGACTGGGTTGGATGACTTCGATACCGAAAATGGCTATAACAGTATTACCAGGAGTCATGAACTTTTTCTATTACACAAATTCATGTGTCCATTTATGTTTAACAAGAGCAAATGCGACAAATGTTTAGTTAAAGAACTTTTCATTTTATGGTGCATGAATCACAACATCTAAATCTCATGTCAAGAACATAATGGGATAAGCTAGTTCCAGTTCGACACCATGACAATAACAATTGGAGGAGTCCATAAGTGAAGAATATGAAGAGGAAGAAGAAGTTGATTGGGAGAAGGTACTCACCGCACTCTCGGATACTATCAAATCACTTTCAAAAAATGCAGGAAGGATGAAGGAGATGATCAGAGAACAAAAATGCCAGAGCTGGGATATCCGACGCATTCACAGATAGTTCAAGGCTCAAGATGTTCAACTACCACGTCCATCACCATCACCACCTTTATCTCCATGATGGTTTTGTGTTTTAACGCTTTCTCTTTTAAATTCTTTCTTTATGTTTTGTTTTATTTTATTTGTATTTCAACCTTATGATTGTTTGTTTGCTATTTTCACATTGAAGACAATATGTTATCCAAGTGTGGGAGGGTTGTGTGTATGTTTCTTTTTATTTAAATGTGAATTTTACATATTTTTATGTTAGTTTATTTAGGTTGCATAATGTGATTTGTGAGAATGTGTCAAGGGCTAGGATTTAAAGATAATTGATTTAGCTTTGAACATAGTCTTTAGGTTGCAAACAATTATTAGCTTTTGAAATTAGTGACCTAGGCTACTTTGGCTAAATATGCAGTTAATTACGATACGATGTTAGTTTATTCACCCTAGGAAGTTGTCGCATTCATTTATAATTTTAAGTCAATCGAATAAGTAGCATTGCTAGTATATTTTCATGAGAAAGATTAGCTAAAGCAATAAGGTAGGCATTAAAAAATAAAAAATGATGTAAATATGAAATAAATAACTATTCTGCTAGCTTTCAGATTATGAATAAAAATAGTAGCCAGTTAAGAATGTGATGTCGCTGAGTAACCGGATCGAAATGCATCACAAATGTGTGCCTTCACTTCAAAAGACTATAATGATATTCCAACCAAGCTACTTAATAAAAACATAACCTAGTTGAGTGACCGGATCGACATTCATCATAAATGTTTACCTTCACGTAAAAGCCTAAGTTCATGTCTATAAAAATTAACAAAAACAATGTTTTGTCAAATAAAACCTACTGACCTTTTGAACTACTTAAATTTTCATGAAAACTTACTTAGGGATATATACATTTTTTATTGATCAAATGATTATCTATGTGTGTGTGTGTAAATGAAAGAGGTGAACAAAATTTAAGTTTAAGGTCTTGATTAATATGTATATCTATTCCAAGGAATTTGTATGTGGATTTCATAAGTTAATAAGTTAGGAAAACTTGAGGGATAATGTTCGTAGTTAAATTAGTTTCGTGAAGTTGAATGTCATTGTCTTATTATTGCATTCGCGTGTTTTGTGTTTTTATGTGTTATGTGTTTTACTTGTTTTGTTTTTTTTAGGATAAGCAAACATTTAAGTATGGGGATTTTGATAATCGTAGATTGCATCATGTTTTGTGGATAGTTTAGGATGTGTTTAGTGGTTAAATGTAATTGATTAGTGCGTTTAGGTTAGAATTGTGTTAGTTAGTTAGATATTTGTTTCTTGAGTGTTTTGTGGGTTAGAGCACACATTTGGGCTTCATTTTTTTTTGAGGTGTCGTAATGTGATTTCTAGTGTTTCAGGACAAATATAGAAGAACAGAGGATATTAGAAGAAGACCTGGAGCCGAACCTAGGCCTAAGATTATGGCGAATAATTCATAATCGTGACAAAAGCAGATGCAAGGAGACACGATAGTGGCATGTTCTGCCATGATCATGATAGAAGGGGAAACAAGGTGCCACGATTGTGACTTGTGCGACAAACAACACTCCCTGACTTTTCGAACTTCATTTTTCGGGGACATTTCGAACCTTTGGAGAACAAACAAGGCCCTAGAATTGCCCTAATTAGAAAATGCTATAAAAAGGAAAAGAAAAGACAACAGAATAAAGCCTCCATTCATCCATTTAGGGAAAAGCTTTAAGAGGAGGAAAGAAGAAGAGAGAAAAGATGAAAAAGAGGAGAGAGGAAGCAAGTCTTCCGATGCTGCTGCTTTCCTAGGTTATCCGATCCAAGTTTAATCCATCTTTCCATCTTTCATTTTTGTTCATTAAATGTATGAGATTGAGATCGAATGTATGATGATGGATTTTGAATCATGGATGATGTTCTAACTTTTCTTAGGGATTTAAACTTGATTCAATGTTAATATAATCATTTTTGTGTTATTTTGATTGGGTGTTGTGATTGATTACTATAGCTTCATACTTAGGTAATAAACTAAGAGGCTGAATCGAATGTAAAATAATTAGGTTGGGTTAATGAGAGTTACACTTTCCAATAGACTACGTAATCAATGTTATCAGTTATTGCACATAGTGAGATCCTGTGTAAGACCCGACAATTTATTAGAGAGCTTAAGAACTTATTATGTTATGGACCGATATTTAATTTTGCTGACTTAACTTGATGAGGGTTTATTAATTAAGGCTTTGTGATTATAACTCGAGAGAGAGTAATCCACCATATGATAGTCTAGAATCGATTTCCCATTAACACAAAAGTGATTAGGTTAGCATTGATGATAGGATAAATCCATCTCTTATAATTTGGTAAATTCTCTTGTGTGATGCCCCATTGTTGAATTGTTGGTGCTCAATATTTAATTTTGCAAATTAATATCTTTACAATCATCCGTGTTTACTTTCCTATCCTATATTATTTTCATTTTGTTAATTTTCTAGCCCCATAACTTAAGATTAGATTAGTCCATAACCCCTCGTGGGATCGACCCTTCACATTTTACAATTCACAACCTATGCACTTACGGTATTTTGTGGGCTATAAATGGTAAAGCTTTCCACTCCAACGATAAGTAATGGAAGTAAGATAAATTTTGAAAAGTTCAAATCTCAAGACAATACGTCCAAATGGAAATAATTCCTTTTTAATATATTTGATGTATAGTTAAAAGGTTTAGAGATGTTGAAATTCTCAATTTCATAATGAATTCAAAGTGTTTGTTTTAGAGATGATTGTGGATTTATCATGTTTATAAGAAAGTTAGTGGAAGTATAGTTGTCAACATGATTAGAAAGGTTATAATAGCCAATGGAAAGTAATGCATAATTAGCCAAGATCTTAGAGCAATGGGGTTAATTTGCTGTATATTTTGTATTTTGTTGTACGTACTGATTAATATAGCCTCGTTTGTTTATAATTATATGATCTTTGTTTAGGATTGTGTATTATCTTTTGCTCTAATTTAATATATATTGTTTTATTTTTCAATAAAAAGTATAGTTGTCCTTTTCAATAGGGGTATATAAAGACATACTATTAATATAGAGTAATAATTCATATTTTCAAATGTTGAATATATCAGAGTTCAAGAATAGTTCTTTAGGTAATAACTCAATCATGGGAATTAGATATGTAGACATAGATAAAGAAGTCATTAATGTATTGTAACACTCGTTTATTGCAGGGTACACACTGGGACATTTGGAGGTCATTGTAGCACATATCCTACGATATGGGCGAGCTATGACCGATCACTATATTCACTTCAAATGGAATGGTATCAATTCACTTATAAAGCATCATAAGAAAAACCACAATATTTTAAAACCATCTTTTTCCTCGTTTCATTGCATAAAAACCGAAAGTCTATATTGTGTCCTTCAACACTCCTTACATTTATATCATCAAAACCTAATACAAAAGTGTTATGCGAAAGAGGAAAATATTCAAAGTCTAACTAATCTATCCAAAAATCCCAGCTGACCGACCTTTGAGCCATAACTTCTCTAAAGGGGCCCTTTTAGTCATATGTAAAGCAATAGGTCTCCTGTCTCTTACCTGAAAAGCCACGTTGTATTTTTTTGATGAGTTTTGCAAACTCAATGAGTAAACCATCATTGATGATTTCACCGGGTCACATACACACATCATATATCGCATAATTAGTCATTCTAACATACATTTATTATTCAGATACTCACATAACATGGCATATCATATAGTCATTCAAAACAACTTTGCAAAACATTCATAAATTTCAATCTTATATGAATGCTATATGCATGAGACTCACATTCGTTCTTATTGTTGTGATCGAGTGCCTATCACAAACTTATGCAAATACTGGCCCATAGGCCTCAGTCAGAACAGAATCACGGAGCATAGCTCTACGTGCAGAATTAGAAATCATGGAGTAAAGCTCTACGTGGAAGTGCTTCATACTGGCAACTCAAGTCACAACGCCTTTATCTAAACATGGATTTTCTGAAATGCGTCAAATACATATATGTCATATATCACAATCACATATGATGCTCAAACAAAGCTCATAATCATCGAACCTAAGTCTGACATTCAACTTTTGTTGAGAATCAAATGTCATTTAGAAATTCATATCAAATCAAAGCACTTCTAATATATGCCCAACTATTAAACTCCTCGGATTTCAAGTCTGGAATTTAGAAACAATTAACAAACAATTTAGTAATATGTAAGTTTAACAAATCATATTAATTCAAAACAAATCAATCCTAGGAAATCATCTAGGTTGACGCACAGTACGCTCCAATATGTTATTGCCTAGATGAATCGACAATGTCTGGAGGTTGACATTCTAGTTGCTCCTCTATATCAAACAATATACACAAATATCACAATTTGTACAATCATAATTGTTTAATAATGCACATGAATGAAATGAATTATGTATAATGCATGTTCATGACAATCTCAGGTATCTTACCATCAATTTCCATCACAAAATCATTCTCATATCCAAAACTCATCTAAGTATAATTTATACTGAGGTTTATGCCTTACTAAAATTATTAAAATCTCTATTCTTTTCTCATTGAATCACTTCAGATCTTTCCAAGACACCCTATTCGGGTCTACTGTTCACGTTCAATCAGAAGGTGAAAATGACGTAATTTGGTCATACTCTCTTCCAGAAAAGTGTTCCTCTATGTCTTATGATTCCATTGACATCAAAATCACTCAATTTGGTTCAGTAATTTGGAAGATATGCCTAAAAAATTATCGGGTTGTTCACATTCAACAATAATGTACTATGTACAACTTCCATCCTTCTTGAGACAATTTATAGGCCTATATCTCTAGTTTATTCCAAATTAAAAATCATCTCATTTAGAATCCTACAGATCAAGATATCATCAAAATACAAGAACATGTTTAGTAAAATATCCAGTTTATGCTCTTCCAACCGATACCCTTACTTTGATTAGATTAATCTTTTTTTATTCAAAAACAAAAACTATAATTTTATGGAGAGATAGAGAAATGTGTTATGAATCTAATGCTTCAAAAATCAGGTCATTTGGAGGTCGGACGACCAAGCTATGGATAAAAGAATCAACCAAGGTTCTGTCCACATAAGACGAAGCAGATAGCAGACGAATGGGAGAAGCAGACGAATGCCAAAAAGCAGACGAATGCCAAAAGTAGACGAATCAGAAAGCGGACGAAGCAAAAAGCAGACGATAGAAAAGAGTAGACGAAATAAAAAGCAGACCAATCAGAGTCAACTTAAGACGAAACAAAGTCAACTTAAGATGATGCAACTTTTAAGATGATTTGACGTCATCACAGACGATACGTTTCTACAGACGATACGTTTCTACAGACGATGTGACGTCATCACAGACGATACGACTCTACAGACGATATAGATGGTCAACTTAAGACGAAGCAGAAATCAACCTAAGACGATACAGATGGTCAACTTAAGATGAAGTAGAAGTCAACCTAAGACGATACAGATGGTCAACTTAAGAAGAAACAAAAGTCAACCCAAGATGATACTATCTATACTCCTCAACTCAAAAACCTTATTCTTGAACAACTCTAAGTTTTCATCAACTCACGTACAAACACCTATATATTCATACATATATGCATAGTGAAGAAACAGAGCATGTTTCACCTTTCCAACTTTAATCTTCTACACTGACCCTATACACCATTTCAATGCTACTTCAACTCCAAGAACCATTTCCACACATCTGATCACTAACAATCCATCAAAAACCAAATAACACCATATCCAAAATTTTCATCCCTTTAACACAGTGTTCAAGAATATAAATATACATAAATGCCATGATCATGCACTGACAATAAATTCATCAACTTTATTTCAAAAACTCACAACTCTAACAATTTTATTCACTACTTACTTGTTGAAGACTCCAAAAGCTTCGACTATCATCGAGCCCTAACTCCATACGAAATAGGTAATCCACTAAGAACATTAACCATCTTCTGGTTTTTTTAAGGTAAAAGAAACAATTTACAAGGTGGGATTGGTTTAGGAAAAATGAAAAACACAGAAATCTCTTAGAAGGTGTTCGGAGAAAAAACTTTGTGTATTGGGGGGGGGGGGGAGTTCGCAGAAGGCGATTATGACGAAGTTATCTGGACAAAACTTAACCATTCAATTATCAGATAACAGTAACCTACTTCTAGCAAAAGTACAAAAAGAAACTTGACACTTGTCACTTTTCTATGGTCTAAGCTCTAACCATGTTTCTTTTTAACTAAACTCTTTAACTCCCATCTTCACAATCCAATTATCTTTTGATTTCTTTTTCCTATTTTCCATAATACTTTATAAATTCCAAAAATAAAGCCTAAATTCACCAACATTCACAAATATATATAAAATTCCACTAGTCAATAAAATTTCCAAATTTCCCAAAAACCACAACTCAGTCCAATTATACTCGGAATTATTCATGAATGCATATACAATTATTTTCATATGCAACAATTTCATTATTCATGTGTATGTGTATGATATCTTATGCATGAACATGAAAAATGCATTTCTAAACTCTCACTGATCACTCATATTTACTATTCTAACCTTCCCGCAGGTAATGGGATGTTACAATTCTAATCTACTTCTTGTTTCTTTTTTTTATGAAGGTGATGATTATGAATGGATAAGGAGGAACTTGGCGAAAGATTTTGGAGCATCTATACATATTGGTTGTGTTTAGTATTTAGATTAATTCACTTGTATTCCATATGAAATAGAGGAAGATAATGTAGATGAATATTTTAGCTAGTGAATTTTGCTTTTGTATTTTGAATATATTAAATGTTGAATTTTACAAGTCCTTGTGAACTATATAGCATATATAAATGCATCTTTTTGGTTGTTTACATTTGATTGTGTGTATGTAATTAAGACATACATTAATGTATGCATATTGCTTTTAATGTATATACAGATGTTGCATACTTAGGGGGCGTTTGGTTTGAGCACAGGGTTGGGTATGAGTATGGGTATAATAGTAGAAGGGAATGAGAATGGGTATGAAAAATAAAAAAATGATGTTTGGTTTGTAACTTGGGTTTCTGTATTAATACCAATAATCTTATTTGGTTTTATTGCATTAATGAGAATGAAAGATAATATAATACCATTTTTCATATCATATTTCCATATCATCATCATCATCATCATCATCATCATCATCATCATTAT
>JANVCL010000212.1:17289661-17307491 GCA_026546855.1 Erythroxylum incrassatum | reverse complement strand
TGTGATTCCGCCATTCTCTTTAATTCACACTTTGTTAGAGTGATCCTTGAACACCTTGCTCTGATACCAATTGAAGTAAATCACACATTAATATAGTAAACAATAATGATATATATACACACAAGAAGGGGGTTGAATTGTCATAAACTTTTCTTTAAACCCTTTTTGAAACTTCTTTGGTTAATAAAAGTAGGTTTGTCTTTCAGAACTGATATTTATTCGTTGGTAAATGATTTTCTAAAACTTGTGTAAAAAAGTAATATTGAAAATCAGAATGCAAAGAGTAAGAGTGAGTTGAGAGAGTTTGACGCAGTAATTTTTATACTGGTTCACCCCAAACCGTGGGCTACGTCCAGTTCTCAGATGCTTATCTGAGCTTTCACTATCTCTCAAATGTTACAAGTATTCTTTTTCTTCCGAGCCTCTTCAGGTCTCAATACAATGAGTATTCTTTTACTCTTAGCCTCTTTAGGCTATCTGTATCACTCTCAGTTTTTTTTAGCTTGTTACAACAGAACAACACTCAGTATTCCTGCACAGAAATTCTTCGCAATAATCTCTTCTACGTATGTACGTGTATGTATATCTTTCTATATGTGTCAATCTTCAACTTTGACCTCTTATTTATAGTCTCCGTCTTCAACTGCTTCTTGATTCTTTAAAGAAACAGTTATTCAGTTGAGTCTTGTAACTAACTTAAGCTAATGCTTCCGTACCACTTTCACTTCTGTCTGCTTTTGCTTCCGTCTGCTTTGGCTTCAGTCTGCTTTTGCTTCCGTCTGCTTTGGCTTCAGTCTGCTTTTGCTTCCGTCTGCTTTCGCTCTCGTCTGCTTTTGCTTCCGTCTGTTTTGCTTCCGTTTGCTTTTTCTTCCGTTTGCTTTTTCTTCCGTCTACTTTTGCTTCCGTCTGCTTTTGCTTTCGCCTGATTTTGCTTCCGTCTGCTTTTGATTCCTTCTGCTTTCGCTTCCGTCAGCTTTTGCTTTCGTCTACTTTTGCTTCCGTTTGCTTTTGCTTCCGTCTGCTTTTTCTGCTTCCGTCTGCTTTTGTTTCCGTCTACTTTAGCTTCCGTCTGCTTTTTGGCTTTGTCTGCTTTTCAGCTTAGCTAACGTATGTTTTATACTTCGTCTGCTTTTTATTCGTCTATTTTTGTTTGTCATCAAAACTTAATATTCGTAAAGTCATTTTGACTTAACATAGGATACTAATAGATGGATATTTCACTACATTTTTACACCTATATTTGATGCACTTTGCTTGATATTTTATACTTTTATCTTATATTTGGTACTTAATTCGCTCCAAGGGCCTTTACAGGTGATAATTTCCTTCATGGAGTTAAAGGATAAGAATTCGGGTGAAAACTTAGCGTAAAACAGAAAATCAACAATTTGAAGGGAGTGCACGACCGTGCAACAATATCAGGCGTTTTTGTACATATTGTGTATCAGACCATGTAAGTCCCCAAAACCCTAGTTTTTAATATAAAAAGATGTTTTTGGTAGCTAATGCAAGGAGGAGACTTTGGAAGGCGATTTCTAAAAGTAGAGAATGTCCAAAAGGGACGATTTTTGGTACAGAGAAGCAAAAAATACAAAGAAATCATCGACATATCCAACAAAATACAAGATCAAGCCTCTACATCATAAGAACATTTGATAGAAGAGAATCAAAGAGATTTAAAATTATGAACCCATTGTTTTCTACTTGTTTTTCTTTCAATAGATATTTGATTTTGTGTTCAATTATATGTAACTAAACGTCCGGTTAGTATTTAGGTTAGATGAACCTTATGTTAATACTTTGATATGATTTAATTCCTTTATTAATGCAATTGGTTTGATTAATTATTGTGATCTGATTGCTTGATTTATTGATAATCTGATTTCATATGTAAAGATTGAGAAATCCTAGTATGAATAAATCTACCGTGATTAGAAGGAGTTGATTATAACTTTAAAAATAGGATGATATAAATCTTCTAGATTAGAGTTAAACGTAATAAAGGGATTCATAAATCTATAACACAATCCTATAAGTTTTAACCTGAGTAATTTGGTTAGAGACCTTAGATTAGTTATTAGTAGACTCAAGGTCAGTTACTAGTATACCATAGGAGTCTTCACGATGAAATACATCAACAAAACAATTGTATGATAAAAGATCAATCTATTAAGGTTTAAGGAGATTCAAATGTAGATACTAATTCCTAATAACGATAGTTTTCTAAGTAAATTCTATTGTCTTTGCATTCATTATCGTTTCTTATTTCTTTAATTGTTTAGTTTTATTTTCTTTTTTAAAATCTAAAATTAATTTGTAAACTAGATAATAGAGAAAGGGTAATTACTAGTATTTATAGTATTTGTAAGATCGACCTGTACTTATCGGTACTAGCTATAGCTACACTGTCACTTGCGATTATTACATAATTGACCAAACTCATGAAATAGATCAATCAGATGCAACATAATTGCAAAACATGACTTCATTTTGATCCACTCAATTATAAAACAACAATCATTTTGTTATATAAATAAAATAATATATTTTAATTATAAATAATGTCAATTTTTGAATTAAGCTCCGGCAGGTTCAAATCTAAATCTCGTTTAAAACTTCAAAATAAAAAAGACAAGTTGGACCTAAAAATTAATTAACTCGAGTTAAACCCTTTTGCTAAGCCTATTCAAGAAAATGTGTACATGGCCATTAGCGTTGTAGAGAAAGCTCCCGAGGCTGGCTAATAGGCTAATAAGCCCATATTGACTAAATACTTTTGCGCAAGAGGGTACCGAGCTCTCAAGTCTCTGCATCGACGTTTTTTATTTTTTGCATATCAGGGTTCTTAAATTTGATGTTCTCCTCATGTTAATTGTTTTAAGAAAGGGCATACCCTGTTGACGGGTAAAAGCCATGGTTGTATTGTATTTGGTTATGACAGTTACTTCAGTCTTTGGCATGCAAGTAAAACTGTCCCATATGTCCACGTGTTTTTCAGTACAAAGAATTACGGATGTTGTTTTGAACATCATGAACTAATTTCTCAATGCCTTGACATGAATAGTATCATATCAAGTAAAACAAAAGCCTATAATCCAGTGGGTTCATGCAAAAAATTCATGAGCTGTGAATTACTCAAGGTCTTCAATAAATAATTGAGTTTGCAGAAACATTATTGAAGAGTTTGTAATAGCTCAACGACGATTCTTCGGTACTTCTGGTGGCATAGGTTATAGAGACACTATAGCTAGAAAGTCGTAAGGGTTTCAGTTGTGAAAGGAAAGGGATAAGGTAAGCATACTAGTAGTCCTAAGAGCAAAACTGTAACGCCAAGGGCAACATATTTATTCTCAGGATCAGTTATTTCCTCAGAGAGCGGAGCAATTGGTCCTCTTTGTAAGAAAAATATCAAAACCACCCAATAAAATGCCACATCATCAATGAGCGAGGATAGACCAAGCAGGACAATTGAGGCACCTGTCAAGCGAGCTGAAGCCTACACAGCAAAACATCATATTTTTCACTTTTCCTGGTGATTAGAAAATTAATCAGCACTATCAAACGTAAAACAGCATGTCAAAAGCATTGACTTCTTGTTTTCGTGATAGCATACTGAGTTTAGAACAATGAAAATCCAAGTGCCATACCTTTCTCCCCCATATGGCAAAAGAAATCCGTCCTCCGTCAAGCTCCCCAGCAGGAATGCTGTTGATGGCATTGATAAGAAGTCCAGACCACGCCCATAACACCAGTGGGTTAACAGATATAGTAGTCCCTTCTTTGAGGGCATCACCTAACAAAAGTTTGGCTTCAAATAAAAGGAATACTCCAGTCAAAATCATCTCAATCTCTGTAGAGAGTAGTAGGCAGCAATGCCGAAAAAGCCTCAGACAAAGGAAAGACATGGCCAAAACAGCGAAATGTAAAAGATAAAACTTTAAATACAATTATTTCTGGAGCAAAGAAAAAACACTACACACTTAAAGATTAGGAGCTTACCAACACTTCCAGCAAGGAATGACTCATGAAATACAGAAGCATCAACAAGAAGACCAATACCATCACTGGGAGGTAAGATGAATCCTAAAGTTAAAAGAACAAGACCAAGGGAAAATCCAGCTATAGGTCCAGCTGCTGCAATCTTCAGAAGATCCTCTCGACTTGGCACAATACTAACTAGCCTTGTAATGGCACCAAAAGAGCCTATCTGTCCATCAAAAAAGTTCAAGAGCTTTTTTCACACAACTTCGAATTTCAAAATGAGGACAGGGAAACAACATAAATCACCTGCCAACTAGGAACAAAATATGGAATCCCAAGCTTGACCCCACTGCCTTTAGCTACTATTAAGTGGCTGATTTCATGCACCAAAAGAATGAGTGCAGTCACCAAGGCTCCTGGCAGGCCATTCTTCAGCAACTCGAGGTCATCAAAAGCAGATCTGGAGTTTACAAAACATCAATCTTCAGTCACAGCTACTTTCAGACAAAGAAAGCTCCAGAACTAAAAATGATTCAAATCAATAAACAATTAGAAACCATAAATCTAGCTCAACAAGGTTAATTATAAAAGAGACAGAAATTTCTATTACAGATTAAACGAATAACAAAAACTGCTTAACACAATATAAAGGGATAAAAGTCATACAACAATGATGAAGTATTGAAAGGAAAGGCAATGCTCTAGTTACTGGCTTTGGTCAACAAGTAAGATGAAATGCTGAGATGAATAAAACAAAAAGAAACAATATCTTAAGAATTGTACACTTGAAAGTGAAAAAAAATAAATGAAATTGAGGCGATAAAAAAATCAAAGGAAACCATAGATAAAGAAATAGACTACATTAGGTTTGACTGCAGTGCGGGAACATTCCGAAGAAGTAATGTGAAAATCGTAACCAATCCAAAGGCCCCAGCTGCAAACCACTCTGGAACAGCTGCAAAAACAATAGAAAACCATAGTTTGAATGTATTAGTTAAAAGAATACCATATTCTTGTCTGACAATCACAAAATTGACTACTTTGATGCAACAGTTAAATAAGTACCTGTTGTCTCTGGTTGCAAGGTTTTTCTCGGAACTACTACTGCCACCGGCTTATCATCCTCTGGATTAACTAGAAGAAAAAGTTTATATTGGTCTCCAAATTTACCCTGTGTACACAGAGTGGAGAATTCAGATTGTATGTAGCATCAATCTTGAGACTTTTTTGAAAATTTGTCCACGTAACTGTTTGTGTTACAAGGAAGAAATATATGAAGTATATAAACACCTGCATCCTGTTTGTAATCTTTTCATAGCTTTTAGCAGCTTGCCCTCGCAAATTTCCTTTGAACAACACTCCACCCTATCAAACAGAAATTAAAAATCCAGCAGCCATTGCAATAAGAACATGGATTGGCAAGAAAAAATTGAAATGCAAACAAGACTTTTTGGATCACTTCCATAAACAAGTTTGGAGAAGTCTCTGACAATTCAAGGAAAGAAAGGTAAAACTTTAACGCCAGTAATCTATACTGGCTAAGGGCATGTCGGGACGCTCAATGGGTGTTCTAAATCAGTTGCAAGATCATCTCTTTGTCTAGTTTCAAATAAGCTGTTGCACAAAAAGTGGAAAGTTAAAATTGCTAATAACTCACCTCATAAGGCTCCTGACTTGTGACAAAGAATGTGTCAAAACCAAATACTTGGTCCTTAAGGACATCGATTGTTCCTTTTGGAATCCTCATTGATTCATCCAGTTGCTGGGGCTGTTTAGGAAATTCATTAAGTGGATGTAAGAAAGAAGATATTGGAAGGTGGCTTCGACAGAAAAGATTACAACTTTATCATAATCACCTTCACACCTGGCAATGGTGATCCACTGGCAACTTCTACATCGTCAGTGCCCTGTTTCAAGATACAACCTTGAAACAAATAATTGCATGGATTTGCAATAGTGTCGTATTCTTCATAACAAATACATTTACACAAATCTCTATTAACACAAACCCCATCAGCTCCACAAAGTTTCTAAAATTATTTACTCAAAAGTTCGATAACAGATGCTATGACTGTTAAAGTCTTATGTCCTCTGTGTCATAGTTGCCACTCAATGCAGGGGCATATCTTGTTGGCTGAAAATCCAAACTAACTGCTAACCTGAATACTAATTGAAAGGAAACAATTACATATCCATTTCCTGGTTGGTATGAAATAAGTAGATAGCATGATGCTCTAATATAGTTTGTAGAAAGCTACATAGCTGAATCGGTACTATGTCTATTAAAAATATGAAAACAGCTACCTGGGTGCTTACTTCATCTTTAGATTCTCCATCACGATTGTTTATTTGATTTAGAACAGGAGGTTCAGACTCAGGGCCGGAATCAACTCGCCCTAGTGATTCCGTGTTTGGAATCTCTCCTTCTCCCCCATTCATTTCTTGTTCCTGCAGGTTTTTCAACGAATCAAATTTTCTAAATAGCCAATGGTAAAGCAATGATAAGAAAGCAGACATTCATGATATTACAAATGCAAAAAAGGAAAAGCAAGTTTAAGTCTGAGTACCTTATCACTATTGCTTTCTGGTTCATTCTGCGTCTTCGTAACTCTATAAACGTTTCTCGTTTTCTCGCATAATCTTAAGATTCAACCGCTTACAAGTAAAAAACTCAATTCTCCATATAACAACAAAAAAGGAGAAAAGTGTGATTGATTTACCTCAAAATGTTGAACTGTCTTTGACCACGCCGAGGAGTGAGCGAAGTAACCAAAAATGGCCGCGAACTAATTCCGCAAGAACAAGAAAACCTCAAATGCGGTAATATTGACAGTGGACAAGAATTTCCTGCAACACTCATATTTTCAGGTTGAAGAAAGCTAAACAGCAGTTGAACTAAAACCCTATGAATTGAGCTAAGTCCATGAAAGTTGAAGAGAAGTTTCAAAGATTTTGCATTTGCTCTCGTTTACTAACCAACGTAGGAACAAATTATCCGTTCTTCTTCTAATGATATTTTTGTGGAGCGTTGGATACGTAGAGTCACGAATCACTAGTCGACACGTACAGAAGTTAACAATTAAACTAAGAATAAATAACTAACTGCCGTCTGTTAAACACAGATTATTTACCTCTTTCTTCTCCCGTTTCTCTCTAATTCTTTTACGATGGCAAAAGTTCTAAGTATTATTTATTTTTATTATTTAAGATTATTAAAAATACTAACAAAATTATAATACTTTTGTTATGTTCTGGCATTTTTAATATTACAAAATACTTTTTAAAAAATTTAAATTATAAAATTAATTATATTAGAATTATACATCCAAAATAAAAATAAAGGAGAGTATGTTTTCTTCCTTTATCTAATTTATCCAATAATTGCTATTTTGCTAACTAATATTACCAAGAATTTCTTATGTGTAGATATTAATAGACTTCCACTGAAAATAAAAATATGCGGTAAACTTAACAGATGTAATGACTGAAATTTACAGAGTAATCCTCCTAGCGGTAGAATACTATTTACTCATTTTCAGGCATCACGTCCCATCTTTTTTTCCGAGTCTTGGTAAATTGGAGCAACCTTGCCAAGTTCTCTGGTAACGGAGCAGGTTCTAGTTCCACTAGATCCGCTTCATCGTCGTCACTACTAATCCATCCATAGCAACGGTTTCGCCTTTGGCTTGAAACACCAGCTTCTTGTTTTATGGGGAGGATACCATCCGAAGGCTTGTTGCTCCGAGGCTTCTCAACACCATTAGTGTAACCATCCTCTGATCCCTGTTTCTTCCTGGAATCCTGGTCCCAATTGACACCGTTCCAGTTGTAAACTACTGCTTCATCAGGTTGTCGAGCTGGTGGTTGGAGGGCTTCAAAATCTGCTAAAAGAGACTGCAGAAATTTAAAGATGGAATATCCAACACTTCTCTCATTTTTGTAGGAATTGCCAGAATGAAGTTTGGAACACTATAAATGGACTTAAAACAAGAACACTGATACACACGCAAAATCCACTTGTCACAAGGGTAAGACTTGAAATAAGATTTTAAGAACATTACCCGATTCGCTAGTCACCAATGGCTTGTCCTGAGACTCATTAGCCTGCCATGCAATGATCAACGCGCATTCTTATCAGTTGGCGTTGTGCAGTTAGAGCTTCACTAGGCATTGATGCGACAGTCGCAGAGGCCTCAACGTTAGATATGACTAAGGTTCATGTAATCTCAATAAAGTAAAATAAATACGAGGGCTTTAACAGTGAATACAAAGCAGTGATAGTAGCAGCCAACAACTACATATAGGGAAGTCTTTCTTGCTGTAAGCCACCAGGTGAATACATGCCATGACGCACGAGTAGAAACAGAAATATTGTTTATAAGTTTTGAGTATGCATTACAATGAGAAAGTTTGTGCTCTGTGCTTTTTAGATTTGGAGCATATAGAACAGATCCCTTCTATTTATTAAAAAGAAAAAAAGAAAACCTCAATGCGATACAATGCTATTGAAATTTATTTGTTTAGTTAATAGCTTAGAGGATTTAACATGTGGATGGAAGGTAGAAACTGTATGACTACTTATTCCAATATGACAGCATTCATCAAATTGTCCAAGTGAAGGTGCTGAATTATTGCATCAAATGATAGTGAAGCTGCAAATGGGATGCACCAACAGTGAGTAAAAATTTAATAACTACTACTTCATTTCTGTTTTCTACAGTACCTTGGTTTAGCATTCTATTGGCAATATTACAAACCAAAGTTTCTCCACACGTCTTCTATCAAGGTTATGATCTTGTGCAATCAAATATCAACTTTATTCAACACAGTTTTCAGAAACAGATTTATTGTCTTGACTTGGCACCATATGTCCTATAACCTTTTTCGCCTCTCTTTAATTGATAAGAGAGTTCTACACTGGAGGCTATTAGAGGAAGAAGCAATTCGCCCCTGCATCAAGTGATTCCATTTTTTGGCTATAACTATTATTAGATTAGATGTTCACTAAAGAAGCCGGCATTAATTTATGATCAATTGTAAAGAGGAAGTAAATCTCGTTTATGCATACAAACCACGCTTCATTGTCTTAATTTCTGAACCCATCACTAGAGGTTATTGCCTATACTCAAAATCAAGAGGTATCCAAGATCGACAAATTTTAAAGCAGAATGTAACCCATCACTAGAGGTTATTGCCTATACTCAAAAGGTATCAAGATCGACAAATTTTAAAGCAGAATGTAAAGATCTTTTGAAGGTCCAGTCCTATTTTAGAGCAAAAGTGAGCTTTGGCGTTTTCAGATACTTTCATGGATCATAAGAATGACAAATAAGGGAAGTCCAGATGGAAAACCATTGAACTGAAGCTAGTTCTAAGAGACACAGCCATGTAGAATTAAACACGTCTGTGTCCTTGTTGTACACGGTCGTGTGTGCAGACCGTGTAGATCACTATAAACACATAGGGGGAATGACAAGAGTCGAAGAAATACACGACCGTATTGAGTCAAACACACCCATATCCCTAGCTTACACAATTGTGTGAGTAGACCATGTGATTGACTAGAACAGTGTACATCATTGAATGTTGGAAGAATAATAGACATGGTCATTGTACACGATCATGTAAGTGACTATATCTGATCAAAAAACACTATTTTTTGGATATAAAAGAAGAAAACATATGGGTTATCTAGTTTAGAGCAAAAAAAAAAAGCCGAAAAGGGAAAGAGTCAAGAATGAGTATGCAGAGAAGACTTTCATATTCCATAATTAGTATTGTTTAGCTTTATCTTAGAATGTATTGTTTTGGGATTAGCTTGGGAGTGATGTTGATTTGAGATTTCAACTTGTACTTAATACTGAAACTTAGTAAAGATTACTTGTTGCTGAATTGTGGGATGGTTTCAAGTGAAGGTCAGTAATTCAGAACTTGAATTCTTATAAGTTCCTATTTGATACAGTAAATTTGCTTATCAGTTTGGCCGTAATTTTTCATGTATATCTGACTTTCGATTTACTTTACTGCCATATATATTGCTTGGATTGTTTAACTATTGTGCTTGGGTTAGTTGAAATTGGTTGATTATTCTTGATTGATCATGTGGTGGTTGTGATTGTTGCCTAACAAGATTGACGATTTTATGAAAATTTGCGAAGAAAAACAAACGAGGACGTGATAGTTGTAAGGACATTAAGCAATAGCATTTATAGAACACAAATATCTTCCGATCAAAACAAAAACTTTACCTTCTCCTCTGTTTCTTTCTCAAGTTTCTCAATAATGGCATCAAGCAGGATCCTATAACACCCCTCTTCGATGAACGGCCATCCTACTCCTCCCTGACCATAAACCTAAAACAAAACAAGACCCGCATCATCTGACCTATATTAAGCCATACGTCCAAATCATTCCCACACTTTTTTGCTATCAAGGACAACGAGAAAAGCTCACATCCAAAAGCTCATTGATGGTTGAAATAACCAGCTTTTCCGGGAAGCCATAGCAATGCATTGCATCAAGGGCTGCATCAATACGCCTCTCACCGGCCGGAACCTAGTGGACAAAAGCAAATCAGAGAAGCGAAGCTAGGTGAGCTGTCGAAATAATGGAAAAGGTAAAGAAAAAGAGAGTGAGTACCTTTCTAGGGCGTCTTCTGGAAGCCATTAGTTTGTGGAAACAGTAGTGAAGCGGCTATAAAACGAAGAAAAGAAAAATATTACTTGGTAGAACTCATGCACACTTGCACACATTGTCCTGTCCCGGCTCGCATGCCTCAGGTGGTGAAACTGAAACTTTCAAACGGACACGATTAAAAGTTTATTTAATATTTTTACTCAAATATAAATTATATTTTAATATTTTAAATAGTTCAAAATAAATTATAACTTTTTATAAAACATTTAAAATAAATTTGAATAATCAAAAAATTAAACAAAACTAAATTTCTATTTATTATATGACAAGTCTTACTATAATATGAAATTAATACTTTTTAATTAATAATTAAATTTTATCGTGATGTGATGTGGGATATTTAGGTGATGCAGTGAATTCATGGCATTTTTATTTTTATTTTATTTTTAAAAATAAAAATATATTTATTTAAAATTTTATTGTCTAGTTTATTTTAGTTTTTCTAATTTTCACGAATTATGAAACACTCAAAAGTAGTTTTTATTTTTTTTAATAATTTGAATTACCATCACTAAATATATATTATTTAATTATTTAATACTGATTATGCATATTATAAATAATTAATTTAATACTATGTATTTAATTATTTAATATTAATCATTAATAAATATTATAAATAATTGATTTAATTTCTATTAACAAAATGATTGTAATTTTAATAATTACTTGGTCTTTAAAGTATATAAATTTCAAATGAATTTTGTTTTAATGAATAAAAATATATTAATAAATATAATTTAATTTATAAATAAAAAGTACTTATTAAATTATTTATTTTAATAAAGTATAATAACTTTTACTGATAATTTATCAATATATATTATAAAAGAGATTAAAATAAACTTATTTATTTATTTTATAAATATTAATTTATCTTTAAAGTTTATCTATTATATAACTATTATTCGTAATAAAAATATAATTATATTAGCATAAAAACATATTATTTATTTTAAAAATAAACATAAAAATAAAAAGTAGGAATGAAATCAAACCATTGGAATATTTCTATAGATAAATCACATCCCTTAGTGAGGGGATGGGAGACCTCATCTAAGATGTGATATGAATACCGTTCGTACCAATCGAAAAATGAAACCGTCTGCGACTGGTACCAATTAGAAATTGAAATACTAGTAAAATTTTGGATGGTACCGTTAATTTTCAAAAGTGTAGGGACTTAATAGCAAAAAATATTTTTTTAACAAACCTCCCTCTGGCAAATGCACCACTCTCTGTCTTTCATCTCTCTCTATCTATCACCATTCTCTCTCTCACCGCTCGTCGCTGCCGTCCTCCACCTCGACGCCATTGGGCCTTGCCCCTCCTATCGGTCTACCTCCCTCTCCAGTCTCCACATCACCTTATCATGCCTCTCCCTGCTTCTCCTCCATGCCTCCGCTTGCTGCTGCGTCTGTCCGCCTCTCCCTCCTTCTCCTCCGCGTGCTGCTATCCACTTCCGTCTTTGTCCACCATCACTGCTTGCTTTTGCTCAACCTAAAAGAGAAACAGACTAGTTTTCACTTGACCCGACCTACCAAAAAAACCCAACTTTCTGAATCTGTGATGTTTTTGGGTGTGTTTTCAATTGGATTTTTTTTCTGCTTCTAAAGTTGAATTGCATTTGTGAATGTGAAGTTATGAATGGTTGGAACTTGGGTGAATTTTGTGAATGGTAGGAACTTGGAATTGAATTGTTGTGAATGGTTGGATTGGAAATTTGGAATTGAATGAAATGCACAGTGTTTTGTTTATCTAGTTGGATTGGAATGCGTTGTTTATCTAGTTGGATTGGATTGGAATTGAATCATTGTAATTGTTATGAATGGAGTGTTTTGTTTAAAGTAAATAATTAACTGATATAATAATTTGTTACAGATACAAAATTGTTATTCTTAAAATTAGTAATGGGTATTTGGGTATTAATTTATCAGATTATATGTTGTGATATTGATATTTAATGTTGAATTGTATCAATAAAATAGTTTCGAATAATCTTTAATTTTATTCATAAAAACTGAATAAACTAAGTTATCCTAATTAGTTAATGAAATAAATAATTTGTATAAATTTCGTATTTTTTATATCTAATGCATAAAAATTAAGAGCCTTTAAAGAATAAATGATTTCTTGTTTCGATCTCCTAATGACAAAGACAATAAAGTATGGGTATTTTTTTATAAAGTAAGGGTTAGGACCTGAATTTTCAGTATTTGTGAGCTCAAAGAAAAATTAAGACAATACATTTTTCTTGCTCATGCATCATGTTAGCATATATGCATATAAATACGGAATGTTTTTACATAAAAAGTGTTACATGCATTTATTGACAACTTTTGGGTATAAATGGTATTAAATGTAATTTTATCGAAAATGAGAAGTAGAAGGAGTAGAAAGAGTGATCTTGGTATGAGTTGTGATAACGAAAGATTTAGAAATAAGATTGGTAGTGATCTGGAAAATACTGACTGAGTATGTTTCAGTCTTTTAGCCACAACGTTTTCTCTAGTCATCCAAACGAGATAATTCTTCGTTTGGATTAAACTAAAGATATATGGTTACATTTTGTATGAAGACATTGAATTTCAATTTTGGCTCTAAGAGTCTCAAAATTTGTCATGAAGTGAAGAATTGGGTGCAGTGTTGGTGTATGAATGAAAAATTTGTCTTCAGATTTTAGGGGCGAATTTAGGATTGATATAAATATATTTGAGCCAAGTTTCCTTCTAGAAAGTTATAGATCTTTCTTTTATCTTGCCAATGGTATATTATGTGTAAAATTTAGACATCGGAGTCAAAAGTTATGATCTTTGGAAGTGGAGACGTTCTGGAGTAAAAGTAAGATGAAGTTACTATCCATCGTCTTAGTTTGACTTTTTGTATCTGAGTTTGACCATTTCATGTTGCTTCCGTCTCAATATGACATCAACAATTTGTCCCATGACGTCATCATATTCTTAGTTTGACTTTTTGCATCTCAGTTTGATCGTCTCATTTTGCTTCTGTCTCAGTATGACGTCAGCATTGTCTCATTTTGGCTAGAACATATTCTAGCCCAAATTTGATCCTCTAAATGATAGAATTGGTTTTTAAGGTCTTCATGAGAGATGTAGATCTTGAACTCCTCTTTCTATTCATCTAAATAACACCTAAATTCGAGTTATCTACTGAAAGTTATACCTATTTTTTTGATTCATATCACTATGACATTAGCATTGTCTCATTTTGGCCAGAACATATTTTAGCCCAAATTTGATCCTCTAGATGATAGCATTGGTCTTTAAATTCTTTGTGAGAGTTATAGATCTTGAAGTCCTATTTCTATTCATCTAAATAACACCTGAATACGAGTTTTGTACCAAAATTTATACCCATTTTTTCGATTCGTCTCAGTATGATGTCAACAATTCATCTCATGATTTCAGCATCGTCTCATTTTGGCCAGAACACTTTCTAGTCCACATTTGATCCTCTAGATGACAGAATTTGCCTTTGACTTCTTCATAAGAGTTTTAGCTCTTGAAGTCTTCTTTCCATCCAGCTAAAGAAAACCTCAAAACGATATCTGTAGGGAAAGTTACAATAATTTTCTCAACCTTGTATCGTCTAATGATGTCACTTCGTCTAAAAAATGACGTCATATGCTCTGATCCATTTTCGACCCCTCAGATGAAAGAATTTGTCTTTGATGTCTTCTTGAGATTTTTAGACGTCGACTTCTTCTTTCTAATGGTATAAAAACAAAAACAATCCAATATTTCTTGTGAAAGTTATGGAAATCGTACTAAAACAGGTTCGTTTTGATTGAGGTCATAAACATGGTTGCTTCTTTTGGCCATAACTTCTTCTCTAGACCTCTAAATGACTTGATTCTTGAACCATTGGTTTTGTAAAACATTGATCTACATATCTAAAAAGAATCGTAGCTATATAAATTGAATGGAGAAAGATTGAGTGAAAATCATGAGATGGGTATAGTGAGTATGTTCTTAAATATTATGGATTGGTATTATCCCACTGAACATACTTCAGTATTTTGATGTTTTCTGGATCAGTAGAGGTCCAAATGAGATAATTTCTGATTTGTGGTAAACTAGAGATATAGCGCTACAAATTATCTGTAGGAAGTAAATTGTAATTCAATTCCTAAGACTTTTAAGTTTTGGGTGGAAGTTATGCATAGTATACTGTTATAGACAAGAGCAGTCCAGGAATATTAGAAGTACATATTTTGAATTACTGAATTAGATTGAATAGTTTCGGTGGCATTAGAAACTTAAGACAATGGAGGATATTTTCTTCTAGAAAGTGTTATGTCAGAATAGTTAAGGATATTTTTAGCAAGACACTTAAGTTTAAAAGAGCATAAGCCTATGAGGAAGGATAAAATGGACATTTTGGACTCATTAAAGGCATAATTAGAAGAAGAAGTGTTGTCTTGCTTATAAATAAAGAAGAAAACGTGAATGAGAACATTCTAGAGAACAAAATGTGTGGATGAGAAAAGAGAAAAGAGAGAGAAAAACATGAAAAAGAATGAAAGAGAGAGAAAGAAGAGAAAACAAGCTAGGGTTTTAATTTCCTTAGCCTTCAAGAGAGTTTGTGAAGTTGTTCAAGAAGAGAAAAAGTAAGAGGAAGAAAAGAGCTTCCATTTGAGCTAAAGATCTCTTTTTGGTGAAGAATCAAGGTAAGATCTTTTTGAATCTTTTGGATTTTTGAAAGGATTCTAGCTTATGGAGTTTAGAAAATTGCTTGGGTTTAAATGTTCTGGAATCAATTTTAGTGATTTTGGCATTTTGGGATCTTTAAGTGGATTCCGATTGAATGAGATTTGGTTTGTTTTAGGAAACCAAGAGAAATCCTACCCATTAACAAGAGAAAAGGTAATTTTGAACTTGGAGTTTCGTAAGCAAACTAGGTGAGTAAAATATTTATTGTTATTGTGTAAATGGCCAATGTGCCTAAGTGTGTACATATATTTAAATTACTAAGCTATGAATGGGATTTTGATTTTATGAGATCATATGAGATTAGAAAAGAGTAAACAAGGAATGAAGTAATGATATAGAGTAATCAAGTGTTCTTGAAGTGTAAGCTTACAAAAGGGTAAAGATAAAAAGGAGCATTTAGAACGATCAAGTACAAATGAAGTGTAAGTATAAATTCAATGAGACATGTATGAATTTTGAAATGGTGAAGAGCATAAAGTGTATTCTAGAACATACCCGGGAATGTCATTGAACATGCATTGTGCATAGATAAATGCTTATATGTGTGTGCAATTATTGATGAGTGTGAAACATGTGTTTTGCAAACATGGGTTATGCAGGTCAAGTGTCCGCACTTAGACGTTCCCAGAATCTGAAAGCAAATGCTAATTTGGAGCGTACTGTGAGTAGACCTAGATGGTATCACTTCATTGTTTGCTTTACTTGAATCTTTTTGTACATTGATCTTTGTATGATTATTGTGATTGATTGAGTTTGTATCTCAGATAGAAGGTCCGATGATTGTGATGATTGACTTGAATTATTGAAGTGCTCATTGTATGTGAATGAGATAAATTAAATGTTTTTGAATTGTGCATTGCATGCATGCCGAATGATAAGTGAATGTTCAACTATATGTTGAATGTCGTACTATAGTCTGATGATAAGTAAATGTGATCACATAAATGTAATGTGAGTGATGCATTTCATTGCATGAATGCATGAAAGATAAAGGAAGTTATAACTAGAATCGCTAGGAAAAAGGAGCTTAAAGCTCAGAATGAGAAAAAGAGCTTAAAGCTTAGAGTGTGATTAGAGCCTCCGGCTCGAATGCAACTGTACCCGGCATCCACGAAGTGATATGGGTCGTTATATGCTACAGCTCGGTATCCACTAAGGAATATGAGCGAATAAAAAGGCATTCGGTCATAACGACAATAATACATGAAAGTGAGTCTCGTGTGCATTGCAATTATAATTGATATGTGCGTTTTTTATGAATGATTTCTGAAGGCAATGCTTACTAAATGTAATATGTGAAATGACTAATTAAATGCATGTGATTCATTATCTTCATCAATGAACTGATGTGAATTATGTGAATTGCATGTGTTATGTGATGAGTGAGCCATCGATGATGGTCTCTCACTGAGTTTGCAAAACTCACCCAAAATTTGCTAATATTTTTCAGGATCAGAAGAATACCCCGTTAGACCAACGGGAGTGTACGTACAGCTTACAAGTGAAGAACGGGGGTTGGGATTAGTTCACTTCTGCATTGCTTGTCTTTAATATTGTATTGAATTGTTTTTTCTGCAACTGTTGTATAAATGTATATTTTGAAATGACTAAAATGGTCAGAATGTGTGAAAGGGGCTAATTTTCCATATGGAAATTTTGTAAATTCCACTGTATGATTGAAAAGGGCTTATACCATATTTGATTATGGTCTTTCGCATATTGTGCTTTGTGATTCAAAAAATATATATACCGATTTCTGATTAATTGAATGCTTTAGCACGCCACCCTCATGGGGCACGGACTCGGATATCACTATCGATGTCGAGTTCGGGACTTACGGAAGTGGGGTGCTACATTTATATGGTATCAGAGTCCAGAAGTACTATCTTACATGGGCATTCTGAAATATGTGTTAAATTGCATACATTCTAGTCATGTCATAGTAGACGGTAGCAACTGATCCCTAGTCTGAGTCGCGTGGGTATGAGTCACATGCATGGGCATGTGTTAAGTGTATAAGATGGTAGAAATTGTTAAGGGAAAATTGATGTTATGTCATAATGTGAGTAAGTAGAGGTTGTGAATACTTAGAAATGAGAAATGGAATATGGTTGGGTATGACAGACAAAGATTTAGCCCAAATATGTTGGCGAATGTAATATGGAATATGGTATTGATATTATACGGTGATGATATATCCTCGGATGTGAACCTAATGTGATTGTATTGTTGTAGATCATTTGAGGAAGATAGTGATATAAGTATAAATAATGAGATTAAAGTGTATGAGCCAAGTTTGTTGGGCCCCGATTCGCATTAAGCATGTTTAAATTATTTTGAGATTTTAGTTTGATAATTTTTAATTTGATTGGAATAAATTGAGGATTTTATTGCTTAAGTCATGATTATTCAATGAAGGA
>JANVCL010000212.1:17256721-17267229 GCA_026546855.1 Erythroxylum incrassatum | reverse complement strand
AAGGGAGAAAAGAGAAGATAATATAGAGCAACATCTCAATATCCCATTCTGTTTTTGTACTTCACAAATCCTTCTTAACATTAGACTATACAGTAGTAGGACATCTAATAGTAGTAGGATATCTAATACAATAATGAGCTATACAGTAAACATGGATTCATGCTTTAGCAGGAGTGCAAAACTTAGAAGGTATTCATCTCTAGGCTTATAACATTCTAATCAACCTATTCTTCGAAAAAAACCTTTCTAATAAACTTGGAGAGTTAACTCGTTAAACACATCATAATCCATTATAGAGGGACTTCAGAACCAATTATATAAGTCAATTTATGAATAATTAGATAGTTTTCAATTTTTTTGAAATAGCAGTTCAAAAAATAAACGTGTTGAACCATGACTACTTAAGTGACTTTAATGATGAAGAGAAGAAGTAAAAAAAAGGAACATTGAAAATTTATTATTATGTTATTTGATAAACTTATTTCTATGTTATTTTAACTAATAATTGGTTTTCAAACCCTCAGAAACAATATGAAAACGGTTTAGAAGTGACACACATCTTTGTTTCTATTTCTGGCTGTCAATTTATAAAGCACGTATGCAACTATTTGTGGGTGTCAATTTAAATTTGTTCAAGTAAATAGAGGAAAACTGATGGGCAATTAAGTAAAGATGGAGGTGAGCTATGTATGAATAAATGACAACTGGGGGAGGTAAGCTACAAGTTGGTCTGCTACCAACAATAGTTTGACCAATGACAATGACCAATAATTTGATAACGCGTCGTTCACTTATAGATGCATTGTACATGTTAATTATGTCAGAATCAATTGTTTATACATGCAAAAAAAACATTTGTTGCTTTGTCTATTCTTAGATAGGATGTTTGATTTCAAAAAACTGATGATTTCCATATACGTGTTATATGTATACCCCATGATAAGTGTATATATATAACACGTGTATGGAAATCATCAGTGTATATATGTGTCATATGACAACATATGATAAGTGCATCTCATAAATTTGAAAAGGAGTCCATATAGTAAAGCCAATCTTACATGTAATGCATATCAAGGGGTTCTTAGAGATTGAAACCTAAACATCGATTCTACTTTGTCTAATTGTCAACTGAAGAGAGATACTAATTAATTTTAGATTTCTACTGGCATAAACACATTTTTGGCTTGTATATTGATGATAATGACAAATAAAAGTGGATGGTATATCATGTTGCTAAATAGTTTTCTAGCCAAGAAAGCACGCATTTTATTCTAGCCAAGCAAGCACACATTTTCCAATACACGGTGCATATTAACAATTCAATTTTCATTTCTGTAACAGTTAAACTATTTGTATCTATTATCTGTTATCCCGATAACATGACGCTTAAATATCATATATGACTATTGGAATGGGCATACCTTATAGCGGATTTGAGGCCTTCAGAGCTAGAAAACACGTTTTAAAGTAGCTGTAAAAGCATTGAGAGGAACCATGTAAAATAAAATAACTTACAGCACGTTATTTCCATCAATTAATATAGCAAAATCCTTTCCAATTATTTGCTAGCATGCCTAACAAAATGAAAACATTTGATAAGCAAATACTGAACAAAATGTAGTCCTATTTGACCAAAAAATTAGAACTAAGCACCAAACTAAGATCAACAACTACAAAATTCAAAAAGACAGATCATGAATTCAAACTCCATACAAATTACATCTCAGACGCATTGCAATACAGAGTCGTGATGATTTTGCTTCAACCTAGTCATATTTTTCCCTCTTTGATAAAGATTAACCTAAATCAGAACACTTGATAACGTGGCAATACATAAATATAAAGAACCTAATTAATGATCCAGAAAGAAGTGAAACCTATAGCTCTAGAGCTTTCAATTTATTTGATTATCAAAAACAAAATATATGGTGTGTAAGGCTCCTCACCACTTGTGAACCTTCTAACCAATGATAATCGACCAAACTAGGAAACTCCCATCTGGGTTTTTCCTCAATAACATTGGGAGATCAATAAAAGGATGAGAAGTTATGAATATGAGGATACTAACCAATGATGCATACAACAAAGGCATTGACAAAAAGGTGAAACCAAAGCTTCTAAGGTAGGAAAAAAAATGAGGAACAACGTTGTTGCTTTTAGTCCCATTAAGATTGATAAACCCAATCCCATGTTTAGATTTGATCCAAATTTTACAAGGTTGAGACCTGAAACTGGAGATACCAGTTGAGTTCAAGGACCTAAAATTTAAATTCGATCGTAGATGCAAAACTACCTCGCAAGCACATGTTACATTCATTATGATTATTAATTCATCTGCTTTCAGTAGGTTATCGATTGCAAGAAAGAGAAACTAAAAATAAGTGTTCAATGAAATTATATAATCTCCATGGATGATTCATACCAGCTACGTATGAACATAGGACCAACTTATTCTATTCAATCGATTAAGAAAAAACTTAAGATACCAGTTGAGTTCAAGAATCCCCTTTTACTTGGGATTCAAAATTTAATGTAGTAAATGCAATCCCCTTTTGAGTTCAAGAACAAAAGAGATGTTCCTAACAGATGAATCTGAATAACAAATATAGTCACTTACAGAAGACAAAAAAAATCTAGAACTTATTCGTGACCGCATTGGAATCACAAACCTATTGAAGACAAAAATCACAAAAATAGCCACTTACAGAAGACAAAAACCACGAAATGGAGAGAGAATCTCGAGCTTGAAGAAGAGCCTAATCAATTTTAGGAGGGAGGCTCATCAGATGTCGAAGAAGGAGAAGTTTCGGGAGGTTTAACATGAGAAGGATAAATTTGTCTTGAAGAAGAATAGTTATTCGTTGAATAGATAAAGATAGGTAGGGAGTAGTTTTATTTATTCCTCAAAATTTAAGAATAGATATTCCTAAAGATTACCAATTCTGTGTTTGTTTCTAACCAATCACAGGTTTATTAATACACTAGGAATATGTTAGGAATATAATTGCTATTCCATTGAACCAAACATCCTGTAAAGGCCATATTGGCTGAAGCGCCTGTTCTTACACAAATTGAACCTGGTAGAGATTTCATAATCTACAGTGACGCCTCATATAATGAGCTTAGATGTGTACTTATGCAAGAGGGAAAGGTAGATACTTATGCTTCTAGGCAACTTAAGCCTTATAAAAGGAACTACCCATCCTATAATTTAGAGTTAGCAGCCATAGTCTTTGATTTGAAGATTTAGAGGCCATACTTCCATAAAGAGAAATGTTATATTTACACAGATCACAAAAGTCTTAAATATTTGCCTATACAAAAAGAGTTGAACTTAAGGCAAAGAAGATGGATATAGTTTATTAAAGATTATGATTGCATCATTGACTATTATCCAAGTAAAGAAAATGTAGTAGCTGATGGCAGGAAATCATTATCAGCTTTAAGATCAATGAATGCTAGATTATCTGTAGCCAGTGATGAAGCCATTATAGCTGAGTTGAGGCTCAAATCAAACTTGTTACAGCAAGTCAAGGAAGCACAGAAACAAGATGAAAAGTTAGTTACCATTCTTAAACAAATTCAGGAGGGGAAAGATAGTGAATATGCAATCAAAGAGGATCACTACTTGTATTACAAAGATATAATCTATGTCCCTAATGATGATGAGCTAAAAAAGAACATAATGAAGGAAGCCATAGCAGTTCATATGTTGTGCACCCAGGAAGTATTAAATATACCAAGATTTTAAGACACATTATTGGTGGTCAAGTATGAAAAGAGACATTGCAGATTATGTTACCAAGTGTCTTACTTGTCAACAAGTAAAAGAAAAACATCAACTTCCATCAGGTTTACTTTAACCAATAGCAATACCTGAATGGAAACATGATCGAATCATGATAGATTTTGTGTCTGGTTTGCCTCAAACTAAGAAGAATCATAATGCCATATGGGAGATTGTAGACAGATTGACCAAGTCAGCTCACTTCTTGCCTGTCATAATTGACTACCAACTATCAAAGCATGCAGAATTATACATCGGTGATATAGTGCGGTTGCATGGATTACCATCTTCCATCATATTAGAACAGAATCCAAGATTCACCTCAAGATTTTGGAAGAAATTACATAGGGCATTAGGTACTAAGCTGAATTTTAGTACAGCTTTTCATCCTCAAATGGATGGATAATTAGAAAGAGTGATTCAAGTGCTAGAAGATATGCTTAGGAGTTGTGTTATTGATTTTAAAGGAAGTTAGGATGAGCAGCTCCCACTGATTGAATTTGCATACAATAATAGCTATCAAGTAAGCATACAAATTATACCATATAAGGCTTTTTATGGTATAAAGTGCAGAACACCCTTATGTTTGACAAAACTTAGTGAAAGCAAGATCGTGGGTCTAGAGTTGATAAAGGAAACTGAGGACAAGGTGAAGATTATAAAGGAAAGGTTGAAATTTGCTTCTAATCGCCAAAAATCATATGTAGATTTGAAGAGAAAGGACATTGAATATGCTATAGGTGACAAGGTTTTCTTGAAAGCTTCACCATGGAAGAAAGCATTTCAATTTGGTAAGAAAGATTAGTTAAGCCTTATATTCATTGGTCCATATGAGATCATTGAGCGTATGGGGCCAGTAGCCTACAAATTAGCATTGCCACAAGATTTGGAAAAGATTCATGATGACTTCTATGTATCTATGTTAAGGAAATGTTGGTCTAATCCAAACATAATATAAAAATATAAGATAATGAAATACAACTAGATCTAAATTATGAAGAGAAGCTAGTAAAAATTCTAGCAAGAGATACAAAATAGCTAAGGAACAGGATGATTACACTATTGAAAGTACTATGGATGAACTACGAGATCGAGGAAGTTACATGGGAACTAAAAGAAAACATGAGAAAGTCTTCACCACAACTATTTAACACAGGTAAATTTCAAGAAGTTTTATTTTATAGGGCAAGAATTTTAACGACTAAAAAAATCTTAGTTTCATGAATTGTACTTTTCAGGTCCTGAATAATGACACTTGAGACTCGAACTGCAATTTATTTTATTTAGCATTGGATAGTATTATTCAATGACAACCCAAGGATTTAATTTGAGGTCAAAATGAGTTTAGTTTGAGGGTCTGACAAAGAGTTGACCAATGGTCAAAGTTTGACTCAAAAAATGGTGAAAGTCAGACCCAAAAATATTAATGAAAAATAAATGATATTAATTAAGGTCTTTATGTGCAGTTGATATGTTTTCTCATTGGTATTTTTATTGAGAAGAAAAGAATGGATTAAAAGTTAAAGTTAATTTTGGATATAAAAAATAAAAAATGGAAAAAAAATTATTAAAGGACCACATGGCATTTTTTGGTCACATACCCACTCTCATCTTCTCCGAAGATTGCCGAGAACAACTCCTCTCTCTTTTTT
Source organism: Erythroxylum incrassatum (assembly GCA_026546855.1). NCBI lineage: Eukaryota > Viridiplantae > Streptophyta > Magnoliopsida > Malpighiales > Erythroxylaceae > Erythroxylum > Erythroxylum incrassatum. The sequence continues at coordinate 17,261,787 of JANVCL010000212.1, read as the reverse complement.
CTCCATTTTCTTCCACTTTCAAGCCAACTTTTTTCTATCCTTAACCCCCAAATTAACTGTTAAACACTAAATCAAATACCTAGGATCCCTAAACTCACCATATCAACAAAAAGTTTAGGAAAAGATGAAGAATAGGTATATGGGTGTTCTTGATGAATAGTACCTGAAAATTAATAAGGTAAATGAATGGTGTTTTGTTGTTTTTAATACATAATTTTGGTGTAGTTGCATGCATTACTGAATAAATATGCATGAAATTGAATTTTTATGCAATATTATAAAGATAAAGAAGATGAATTGAAGGAGAGAAAGAGAAAGATAATGAATAAGGAATTAATGGTGAAATTAAAGTTTATAGAAGCTTAGTTTGAAGAATTGGACATCAATTTGGTATGTGATCTTGTAATTCTATTTTTCCCTAAAAATTGTGTATTGGGGGTTTACAAAATTGTTGTTAAAAATATTTAATTGGATTGTAAATGAAGTAGTATATATGGTTAATTTAGATTTTGGACTTATAATTTGTATCTTCCCTAATTAACATACATTATGTTTGAATATGGAATAGTTTGAATTGACTATTGTGAGTTTTTATCATAAAATTTCAATGGAATTGAATTAGATTTGCCCCTAGTAAAATATTTAGGAATTGGAGGAATATGATAAAATTGGCTTGCCCAGTTAGAGAGTTAGTAGTACTGCGTTATGATATGTCTTACCGAATTGTATGCCTCAGAGAGCTCAGTTTTGGTATAAGATATTTGATTTTTCTTATGAACTATATGGCTCTGAGAGCTTGGTCTCGTGAGATAAAGATATGTAAATGGATTGTATGGTTCTAGGAACTCGGTCCTGTATTTTAAAATCCTACTTATCTAAATTGACAATGTAATTCCGTTGGATTTTACTTTGAGGCAATATATATATATATTGCATGACTAAATATTAAAGAACTTCAAATGAAAGTAGTATTGATTGTACAATTTATTAATAATTGTGTAATTAGATATGAATTATTAAAATATACAAATGCTTGTATTTCATAAATTGATTTTAAATGCCTATTTATGCTTAGAAATAAATGAAGATATTTATATTTGAAAAATATTATATGTTATGCGTATTATGTTGGAATGAATTGAATTAAATGAGAAATGGAATTGCTTGAACACCACTAAACCTATAGCTTAGCATATGGATTTTCTTTCCACGGATAGGTCTTAAAGAGAATTAGAAGAAAGTTATGTTGGATCTAATACTAGACTAAAGTCATATAAAGGATCTCGGAATACTTGGAGGTGGATGTACTACAATATATTTATTTTATTTTTTATTATAGCATGTACACATAAAGAAGTGACGGATGGTACATAATTTTATTATGAATTATATAAGAAAGTTATGTATGAAATTTGGTTTAAATGAGTTGAAATGTATTAGAAGATGGTAAATTATTTTTTCAAGGAGTTTAACATAGAGATGGATAGTTGAGTAAAATGCATAAGAAGTGTATTGAAGTTTCTTGCAGGAGGTTTTAAGCAAATATAGAGGAAACTTTATCGAAATTTTTGTAAAGTAAATAGTAATTACCGTAATAATGAGGTTTTAAATAGAAAATGTTATAGTTCTAAATGATAGGTATTTAAAAAGTGGTAACACTTGGTATGTCGATTCCATTATTGAGTATGAGGTGTTTCACAAGCACTGAGGTTATATGAGAAGCTTCACCTGTTCGACTCCCTAATGGAAGTTGTTTAGAGATTGACTCTCGAGGATAACTTGCTTAATCTTTGAACATAAAACACAAAGGTGACGATTGGCAGGGGTGAATGCCAAGATGGACTTTACTATTTTCATAATACTAACGAACATGTTGTTGCTAGTTTGAGATTAGATTGTTCTAGTATTATTTGGCATAGATGCCATAGACATGTTTCGTTTGGAAATTTGTCTTCTATTTTGCAACTTTCTGATATGCACGTTGATAGAATAAATAAACATTGTGAGTCTTGCTTTAGAGCTAAGCAAGCAAGAAAACCTTTTCCTATCACTTTAATATTTCAAGTGATTCGTTTGATCTTGTTCACTTGGATCTTTGGGCACCATATAAAACTGTATCTAGTTCTAGATGTCATTACTTCCTGACGCTAGTTGATGATCACAGCAGGAGCACTTGGGTCTATTTGCTAAGACCTAAATCTAATTTTGTCTTACCATTTGTTATATTTCATGCAATGATCAAAAATCAATTTAAGAAAAATATTTTATAGGTACGGGTTGATAATGTGCCAGAATTTGTTACAGGATCAATGTTGGAAAATTTTCAATGAAACAGAATCTTTGTACAAACTTCGTGTACTTACACGCCATAACAAAATGGCATTGTGAAAAGGAAGCATCAACATCTACTTGAGATAGCTCGAGCTCCTCGTTTTAGGAAAATCTTTCATTAAAATTTTAGGGTGAGTGCATTTTACTAGCGATATACCTTGTGAACCTCATGCCATCTAACAAATTGAATGGTAAAAGCCCTTTTGAAATTCTATTTGGAAAATTACCTTCAATTAAACATTTGCGGGTGTTTGATGCCTTTGTTATATGCACTATAAACCAAAAATTAAAGAAAAATTTGAAAATTGCTTTAAACCTTGCATTTTTGTTGGATACCCAAGGGGGGAAACGATTACAAGGTTTTTGATCTAGAAACTAACAAAATTTTTGTTCCTAGAGATTTCATGTTTCTCGAAAACAAATTTTTTTATAAGACTACAAATAATGACAGATTTCATTCGTTCATTGATTCCAGATTCCAATAACAATTCAATATTGAACTTTGAGTTGCAGGAAAATTGTTTCTTAACGGATGAGGACGTCGTCTCTTAAGAAACTGAAAATGATGAGGCATCCCCAACTCTAGTGGTTACGTAGATAGCTTTGGCAAATGATCCAGTACATTGTCTGCTAAATTAAGAAGGAAGACCACAACGAGAGAGACATCCACCACCCTATCTTCAAGACTATGTGATAAATATTTCTTAAGAAAAAATCATCCCTAAAATTGGTCAATCAAGTCGCCATATTCTTTTGCTCAAAATCTTGATTATTTGAAATTTAGATCGGCTCACAAAAGCTATCTTGCAACTTTAGTAGAGTACACCGAGATACAAAACTTTTAGTAGGCAAATCAAGATCCTAATTGGCAAAATGCCATGAAATAAGAGATTAAAGCCTTAGAGCAAAATGGAACTTGGACCCTTGAAAAACTTCCTATAGGGAAGAAACCTATCGAATCAAAATGGCTTTTAAAGATTAAACATAAGGCTAATGGTAGCATTGAGTGCGATAAAGCTCGTTTGGTTACTAAAGGGTTTAGTCAAATATAGGGTATCGACTATAAGGAAACTTTTTCACCAGTAACAAAACTGATTAATGGTCGATGTCTTTTATCTATAACTGCAGCTAAAATTTAGGAACTCCAATAACTGGATGTCAATAATGCCTTTGTACAACGAGATCTTTGAGAGGTAATTTACATCGTACCACCTCCTAGTGTAACGAGTTTGCAAACTTTGAAAATCACTTTATGAGCTCAAACAGACACCTCACCAATGGTTTGAAATTTTTTCTCAAATTCTCTAACACTATGGTTTCCAATAGTCTAAATGCGATCATTAGTTTTTCATTATAAGAATTGATAATGAATTTCTTACCTTATTATTATTGCAAAAAACAATGGTGATCAGACAAAGTGAATAAAGGAATACCTTCACAAGCAATTTCACACTAAAGATTTAGTCATTTTCTTGGGTCGAAGCAACTCGATCACCTACAAGAATCTTTCTTTCCCAAAGAAAGTATACAACAGATATTTTAAAAGAGACTAGAATGCTTGGTAGCAAGCCTGTGGTGTTTCCACTTTAACAAAACCATAGATTTGTTAAAGCTAAGGGGGAGTTACTTAGAGATCCTGGACAATACCGATGTTTGATTAGTAAGTTGATTTATTTAACTCAGCCTGATATTGTCTTTTTTGTCAATTTGTTCTACCAATTTATAGAGAAGCCAACCAAGTTACACATGGAGGCAGCCACGAGGGTTCTTTGATATTTGAAGAATTCTCTTAGATAAGGCGTGCTCTTCCTAGTAAACAATGATCTTCTTCTAAGAGGTTATTACAATGCAAATTGGGCAAGTTGCCCAGGGATCAACTATTATATTCATTACAAAACTAGGAAATGTGCTAATTTCCTGAAAATCTAAGAAACAGGTAATTGTTTCCCACTTATCAGTGGAGGCCGAATATAGAGCGATTACAACAACTACTTCTGAATTAGTATGGCTTAAATCACTACTAAGTGATCTTACAATTCTTCAGCAACAGTTAATGCAAATCTTCTATGACAACTTAGTTATTCACTACAACAAAAAAGTTGTTTAGCAATGGAAACTACCGACGGAAAATGTTAATATTCTGTTAGAAATATAAGTTCGCAACGGAATTCACCGACGGACAACAGCGTCGTTAAAGAGGCTATCTGTAAATTTGTTGACGGACATTCTTATCCGTCAGTAAATATACAGAAGGTTTACTCTTTTCGTCGATATATTTACTGATGGTCAAAAGTGTTAACTGTTGGTAAATATACAGACAGTTAGATGAATCTGTCAGTGAGTCTACCGTAAACATGTTACATTTTTCTGACGGTTTATGACAAACCGTTGGTAAATATACAGACCTTTAGATGAACCCGTCGGTGAGTCTACCATAAATATGTTACATTTTTCCAACAGTTTATGATAAACTATCGGTATTTATGACTCATTATACCGACGAAAACTAAAATTCCATCAGTAAAGGTATTAAATTTTCTTTTCAAAATCTGGACATTAAATCTTATTTCATAATCTTATGATTAATGCATAATTTCAACAGTCATAAATTATTTGTGCATAATTTTTTAATTTTTTATATATTTAGTTTGTTTAAACAGAAAGTTGATTGATCATATAAAGTTAAAATTTTCTTCATTGATAATAAAAACATTAAATTGTACATAATAAGTCTT
>JANVCL010000212.1:17244091-17256621 GCA_026546855.1 Erythroxylum incrassatum | reverse complement strand
TCTCATTTGGATAACTAGAGATCAAGTTATGGCTAAAACACCAGAGCATGTTCAATGAACATATACATTTTTCCAGCTTTTGACTTCCAACATTTCCTATATAATTCATCTTATATCTAAACCATCTTTTCTATTTCAATTCAAATTCATGAATTCTCCTTTCTTTATACATGAATAATCATGAACAATTTCTCATTTAATAGTCCTAACTTTCAAGAAAGGTTCGGGGCCCAACAAGGATGACTAATAATTTTGTCTTCCTGTTTGTGTTCATTACGACATCTCATGTGAGATGCAGTAACATCATAAGCATATAGTCTTTAAAGTCTCGGAGTTAGTAGGAAATAATGCATCCGCTTCTAAGATATTACTTCTATTTCGTTGAACGCTTTCTGGGCTTGGATCTTGGTTGACCACAAAATTTGCACTCATGTAAATCCACATCATCTCCCCAATATAACATACATCCCAATTTGCAACAATCAATCTTCTCAATAGGCAAACCAAGACCCCTAATAAGTTTCTTCATATTGTAAAAACTATCAACCATTATGTGATTAGGAGGTAATGATTCATTATACCACTCAAGAATTTTATCAAAACTACGGTCCGAAATATGCCCTTCGGACTTTATGTTCAATATTTAAGCAATTGAAGATAATTAGGCCATTGTCTCACAATTTGGCCATAATTCTTGGTCAGCTAGGTGTAGTAAATCAAAAAAATGTTAGGTTCTTCATCAAGATTTTCCATATTTTCCTCAAAGGCATTACCAGCTGCATCATAAACAATTTGCATGTACGAATTTTCAATTCCATCGACATAATTTATTCTAAATCCAATCCCCCATTCAAACTCATTTACATTAACAGACGATTGTACTTGATTACCCCTTAAGGCGCTACATATCAACGGTTCCCCTTGTTGTCTCCACTCAAAATAATTGGGGAGAAACCCTTTTCTCAATAAATGCCCATTAAATTCAACAATAGGAAGGATTGTGTTTGCACTTTTTAAATGGACATTTGATGTTTGGCCCATCTATATATGCAGGTTGAGAACATACATAATGAATAAAAGCTTCAACTCTGGCAACAAATTTAAGATTAATATAACCATGAAGTGTTAATTATCTATACATCCAAGATCTATCAACATAACTCATTTCTACAAAACTGTTAATTTAAAACAGTGATTCCATAGTTAGTATCATTCATGTTCGCCAAATATTACAAAACATCTAAGATAAGACTTATGAATCAAGACAACAAGTTCTCGTTGTGACTCTTAGGCTCCTCGTATTTTTCATCAATAAGTCTCGCAGGAGCTCCATCATAAGTTAGGGGTTAAGGTTTGTGGGTTGAGATCTAAAATATTTGTAAACTTAAGATCAAACATATATGTTTGTAATCATATATGTTTGTAATCATATATGTTAGAAGATAATTAATGTTAAAATTCCCATATTAAATATGTACCAGTGCCAAATATAATAAATATTCATAAAAATATGAATACTTATTTTAATAAATTGTTTTAACATATACAATTTTAAAAAGATGCGTGTAAAAATTTTCACAGGAAAAGTAAAGAGAAGCTAATCATTTCAGAGAGCATCAATAAAATAACTTAGATGTCATATTAAGGTAATTGGAGCTATAATATAAGTCAAACTCATCTTATATTAATTCAATGATAATCTGAAGTTCATACCACAAACAAGTTTCACATCGTACAGGCCATTTAAATTAAAAATCTAGGAAGTTCAGATGGGAAGTTCAAACCGCAAACAAATACTCAAATTAAACCAAGTTCACAAAAACATAGTAAAAAACAAAAATCATTTAGCTCAACCAACACGCAGAAGGATCTTCCTGAAGTACATGAAGGAAGATGATGATAATGGACCTAGAATGAAACATAAAGAAACTAATACAAATGTCATTAAAATGTGTGAAAATCATTATTGACATTGTAAAAAATATAAGGAAATGAAGGTCATTTAATACCTGCTAAAGCTTCTCTTCAATCTCCTTCAAAATATAAATACTGCCAACAAATGAGTTCCTACAACTAAGAACAAAATTGTTCACAGTTTAGGAAGTGGGTTATATTAAAACAATTAGCATGAAATATTATAATCAATCAAGGTCATGAGCTATATAGAAATAATTCATTGATCATTGTTATCCTCAATAATTTGCATAATTATAAGTCTTCTCATTTGCATTAGCTTAGAAATTTGGTTAAACAGTATAAAGAAGATGATGACAAACTTTATTTAGACTAAGAAAAGAGCATAAAGCATCAAAGGCAAAAGTTAGTTGGTGAGATGTATGTTCTCTAAAAGTTGAGAGAGACCTAAGAATCCAATATGTCAAAACAACTTCTCTTTTAGCCTTCATATGTGGTACCGTGTTCCCACTTAATATGTCAAATTATTGATCACATTTTACATCCAACCTAAAATTTGAGTGTGCTAGGGAGGAATTCTAAAAAATGGGCACGAATTTCAACATTGATAAAAGTGATCTTTGGAAAATTTAGAGAATATATTCTAACTTACCAAATTTCCTAGTGCTAAAAAGCATTAGGGTTTAAAACTTAAATTATCTTTAAGTAAAGATAAGTACAAAGTGCCAAAAAAGTTGAAGTTTAAAATCCTAACTCGTAGAGTTGTTTCATTTCTTTCCTATAAGTTAACTTGGAGTTGGAACAGGGACATGAAGTCACAATAACTTTTGACAAGTAAAAGGTACATAAATTTAGACTTGTGTTTTTTACTTACGTTATTATAAATATATATATATATATATATATATATTCATTGTTTGATAGATGTATAACTCTTATGGATCCAAAGATTAATAAGATTTGATAAGAATTCGTTTCTAAATGCATATCACATAATATATCCCAGACATATTTACCATAATTAACATGAACAATAGAGTGGTAAAGACGAGGAGACAATTATGGGTAAGTTCATGGTCTACGTATGTCAAGGACTTCAATGAGAAACTGAAGAAATTAGACAAAATTATATATCGAGTGTTTCTATATTACTTAAATATCCATAAGAGAGTTGGGTTAGGTCATACTATTCATTTAAGTTAAAATTTATGATTGTTGATAATAACATGAGCAATAGTTTCAACGAATAAATCCTACCAGCAAGAGACATACTAGTTAATAGTATGCTAGAAACCAAAAGGAAAATGGTGGCGAAGAAACATGTTAAAATAAGGGTATTTGCATATGCATGGAAATCAAATATTGTATCTATAATTGTGAAGTAACTAGAAAAAATAAGGAGGAAATTTAATAGAATGTGGAGTGATGATAGAGCATACGAGGTTAATAAAGTGGATAGAAAACATATTTTGAGACTAAAAAGGGATTATTGTTGTAGCTGTAGAGCATGAGACCTATACGATTACCTATATAATCATACTATTAGGGCTATCATTCACTCCAACCAAAAATTAGAGGCATATGTGAATGATTTATATAAAAAGAACATCTTTTTAAGAGTCCATGTTCAAGTCTTATAGTTTATTAAGGGAGTGATTTTTTGTCCATTGAATGATTATGAGAAAATACATCCACTAGCTAAGAGGGTGATGTTAGGAAGGCCAATAAGGAGAGATAAAAATAAACTGAAGATAGTAACAAGTGTAATCAAGGTTTCGTAAAAAGATTAAGTGCAAAATTGTAGAAAATGCAATGCTTTTAGATACAAAGGTAGAAAATATAATGTAACAAGACCTAATGAACTACATATCAATGTAAGTGATTAATGATCTTTTATCTTTTTAATTTTCATACAATTATCAATGTTAATGTTATACATATTATTTTCTAGGTTTAAACAAATTAACTAAAGGGCATTATATTAGACAATTGATACAAATAAGTGTAAAATGGTAACTTAATGATTTTTATATATTTATATCTTACAAATTACAATGCTACTCATTTGACCTAAATTATATTCAACAAACCCAAATTCAAAGTAACATGTTAGGTATTAAGGAATGTCATCCTAATCAACAAAGCATCAATATGAGTTGTATTCATATTAGACTCATATACATGTTCATTAACAGGTTGGTTCATAGGTCGTCAATTCTACAAATATTATTTAAAGGAAATATGGACAAGTCAATCTAAAATCTTTTAAATTGTCATTTGAAGTAAGAGATTTTAGGTTTAAGGGTAAGTCTAACATCACTTCAAGACAATTATAAGCTAATGTAAGTGAAGAAGAGCGACAATAAGGACTAGTAACCACCAAGTTGACAAACTAAACAATTGATATGGTGTATCATTGTATTTCAACCTGTGACAAATGATTTGGTGCATTTTGTAACCAAATCATATATTTGCTACTTAAACTAAATGAACACTATTACTTTGCTTAGATATGATAAATTCATGAGAAGTGTCTATGTATGATAGATCTTATATGCAAGGATAAATGATGCTTCTAGATCTAGTGGTATATTGGCTATCTAACTAATGTATGTTTTTACGAAATTATGAGTTTTAACATATTACGTTTAACTATACTTGTCTTTTAGTAGCAAAACAATGTTGAATAAAATTTAGCACAAAATTTTATATCTCCATTTAATAATAAAAAGCATAAATATATTCACATTAGTTATACTAAAATTTTACAACCATATAAAAATGAAAAATGAAACAAAAATTGAAATAAACCATGCAATTATATTGAATAATATCACCTCAACTATTTTCTCTCTACTCAAAATTTCAATTGTCTTGCATCATAATTTTTAATTGTTCATCGTGTTCCTTTGTTTGATATATTTAGTGCAAATATATCTTTCCTTAATTTTTAAATTACATTTAAAACTCTCTCAAGAAATTGCTTATCGCACCATTGGAAAAATTTATGATTACTAATAGGGTAATTGGGACATCCTAAAAATCTTCTTCCTAAATTACTATCTCTCTTTAATGTTCTTAATGATGCATTTAACCCACAAAAGTAAACCTCTTTATTAACATTATTATGATTAAAGTTGTTAGATGTTTATAATTGCATTTGTGAAATTAAATCAAGAGTTTCATATCATTATGTTCAATCAACAACATAATTATTTCAAACATAACAAAAATTGACCTTTTTAAGAACATGCATAAAGCTTTATCATTTTATTTAACATGGGAACATGCGTGGAGTGTTTCCTCAACCTTGTTTCTCAACATATCAAATTGTTACTGAGCATACACAAGTCTACATTTAAACTTCTTTCTCTACATGTCAATTATAGGAATCTTTTTAAAAAGGATTTTGCTAAGAACCATTATTTCTACCCTACTTAATAAGTTGTCTCACATCTATACACTAATAAATGGCCTAAGTAATTTGATATGAATACTTACCATACATGGTGTAATTATTTGAAAATAAAATTTTGAAATATTAGCACTTAATAATTGAATGAGATAAACCTCATTGAAATTGTTCATCATATTTACTTCAAAAAATGAAAAACTCTAAGCATGTAAAGTAATTATCTTAGAAACATGACATAAGGTTAGTCCCTTATCATGCAATGCATTAAGACTCGGGTAGACGTTCCAAACGACATCGTTTTGTTATAATTAAAAACGTTCAAGTCTTCAGCAGAGGCAGACGACGGATGACAACGCACAACTTTATATTTTACCGACGAAAATTTCTGTCTACAAACTACAAATTATTATTCCCACCTTTTCCATTTTTCAGACAACTTTTCTGACAAATATACTATTTCCGTCGGTAATTGGCTACGGTTTTTTTATCGTCGATAATTTTCCATTGCTGATTCAAACTTTTCTTGTAATGATTGTCCATATTGCAAATAATCCCATATTTCATGAACGAACGAAACATATTGAAATTGAGTGTCATTTTGTTCATGAGAAGATGCAAATAGGTGGCATCATTGTTGCACATATTACTAACAAGGGGCCACTAGCAATGTGCTCATCAAGGCTCTTGGCAGAGAGCAATTTTTTTTCTAACAAGCAAGCTGGGCATAGTGAATCCACATGCTTTAACTTGAGGGAGAGTGTTGAAGATAAATATCTTGGTGTATATATAGTTGTGATTTCTTCCCTTGCCAATTTGGTCTCCCACCTATCAGTTAGGCTAATTGTTTGTAACAAGGGATGTAAGCCTAGCTTCTAGGAATAGAGTTTCCTAACTAAGCTTAGCTTCCTTATCATATTACACGTTTACACTTGTTTTTCGACCATCCCCTTTTTCAGGATTTGGTTCGTGGCAAACAATATAAATTGACTCACCCACTAATTGTTCCTAGTGTAAGTAAAGTAGAGTGTCCAGCTAAAAAGCAGATCAAGGTCAATTGATCATTATGACTGATTTTGACCATTAACCAATAATTTGATATTTAACTCTCTTAGTTTAGTGTAAACCATTGCAGAGCAATGAACAAGTATAAAAGTATGATCCAACCCAATAACTTAAACAATCCGGTCGAAAAATAAAGTGAATATTAAAAATACGTTGACGAGAAGTATTAAATCCGAAAGAATTTTTTATCCTGAAAGCTAATTGCCCAACCTTTATCCTGAAAGCTAATTGCCACCCCGAAGAGGTTATAACAACGTAGTCCAATGGGCATAAGGTTACTCTCGGGTTATAACAACGTAGTCCAATGGGCTTAAGGTTACTCTCGGACTTCTTTACAGAGTTTACTCAGGTCCAAGATTAGTTTCCAGTTTATCATCATGGATTCGTGCGAGAAGCAAGTCTCCGTAACGGTTCATTTGAAAGGAACCGAAATAGTGCCAATCTAAGAGGTGGGAAAGAATTTAAAGTCGTGCCAAGCTAGCCAGTTGATCAAATGGCTTCTTGACAGCTTGAATGGAACACTATTTCTTTGAAAAAAGCAATAAAGCACGAAGTGGAAGCCAATCAGTGCCAATTTCGACCATTTAAATGCACATCGCCATCATCTTAAGCAGAAACTCAAAGAATTCATCGTCCACAATTACATTCCTGACATCAATTCCATTGATGCTAGAAGTTGCATACCTATGTGCAAGCTTCTATACTTTGGCCAATCCAGTCCACTAACTGAAGCAGGAATTCCAAGCAAATACACAGCACAATGACAACCTATGTATACTCAAAATTACAGTGGACGTATGGAGCTAAATTATCCCCTCCAACAAAAGTCTATTGGCTGGTCCTTGGCAGTCACCTTCAAGCCACGAAGACGATGAAGACAATCAAGAAAAGTATTATAACTGCAAATATCTTGATTAAAAGCCATCTATTGGACGAAATTTGGTTAAGATGCCTTAACAGAGAACTGCGAGCATTTTCAACATTGGCCAATGACTCGTCCATGTTATCATCAATCCTGCTCAGGTCAATAAGGGAGAACATTATAAATGTAGAAGTCATATTACTATTTGTCAATGAAATAGAAAGTCAAACAATACTTCAGTTAATGGAACAGTTAATAGAAGGTTGATGTTCTTAAAACCTTTTTAACATCTAGGAAAACAAAATAACAAATAACCGGATATTCTATCAAATCAAGCAGACCTGATAGCCAGCTCTCCTTGTTGTGCAACCATAGTAGCCAAATGTGTAAAGATCCCACTAAGTTCTGATATTGTAGATTCCACATTGCGAAGTGCAACTGCACGACTTTGAGAATAATTATCTTGCCTTGGAACTACCTGTTGTACCATGGACATTTGCATTTGTTGCGCAGGTGTGCTGTCCACAGCTGACCTCCGTCTGTTTCAAAGCAATTCATTGAATTATATCATCAGAAAACTTCAACAATTTAGGATTATCTGAAGCCAAATGATTTTACAAAAGCAGTTTAATCATTAAGAATACAACACAGAAAGCAATTTGAATCGCTGAAGCATATGAAATTCTTCTTGATGTTAACATGAGCAGAGAATGCCGTTAAAGACCTTGACAACATTTGTGGTCAGCAAGTACAAAATGACTCTTAAGTATCTCCTGTAAAAGATAAACCAAAATATTCCAGCACTTCTCCTCGGAAAGGAGATGGTTCTACACTCTTTATATTGGAACCCCAGAATTTTAAAATACATTAGTTACTGGGACTCTTTCAGTTTCTTCTAAAACAGAATTATCTTATAGTGAGAGATCAGAGTATATCCATTCATATTCAACCAACCTTAATTGGCTGCCAACTTGAACTCCATTTGACGGTAATCTGGATGGAAGGAGAAGGAAGAAATGAGTCAGGTACCAACTATAGGAAAACTTTCACTATGTAGAAACAATACAACTGAGACTTAAGTTGTACTTGTCAATTATATAATTCTCACATCTTTAGAATCGTACAGAAATCCATTGACAGCCCAAAAGAAATTGTCACTATCCTAAAAAAAAAGGAGAAAGACCCAGTATAAGGGGGGGAAAAAGTATGAAACACTTCACTTACATAGATGATTTTGAATTGCTGGATGCATTAGAAGAATTTGACCAAGGTGGTGGCTCTGTTGTGGGCTTTGACTGGCGCAGGAAAGGATTCTCTCCGGCAGCAGCTTTAGAGAAAAGTTGCTTTCTATTTTCATGAGCCTTAATGTTCTACGTGGAAAAAGAAAATATTAATACAAAAGAACAGCATCAGTTATAGAAAGAAGTAAAGAAAAGAATGCAAAAGCGATAGCGCCACAGTTCACTGCTAACCTCAGTTCTGGAGGTTAACACGTCTTGAAGCTGTTTGGTAGCCCCCATAAGTTTGTTCTTCAAGTCATCACAAACGGCCGTAGAATGAACAACTCTATCCTCAGAGTACTTTCCATCCGCAATTTCCATGTTTTGAAGGGTTTGCAGATCCGTAAGAGCAGTATTCAATGCCGTAATTTCATTCTTTATCAAGACAGTTAGCTCCTGAATTTCAATAGTTGGATCATCAAACATAGATGACTTTTTAGCCACTGCAAATTGACCAATAACTGATATCAAAAAGCCTGGGTCGAAAATCCAACTTAGATCCTCTCCCATTTCCAGTGATGCCACCATAAACCCCATAATTTTGTCTATCATCTACAAAATTCATTTCCTTCATAAAGAAAACAAGAACTTCGCTAGCAAAGAAGCAAGGATAAAAAGACAACATAAGGCAACGAAACGAAGTCCATCTCCAACTTTTCAGGAAACTAAATGCAAGTAACCCCAAAAGATAAATCTTGAACAGTAAGCTTCTATACAAAAAAAGAAAAATTCTCAACTTTTTTCCACAAACAAATGTAGCCAGCTCCAAAGTCATTCCATGTGCATCTGAAAAAATGGGAGCAAAGGAAGAAGATGACTGAGGGGGGAACCTTACATTGAGCAACTCTAGAAATCTTGTGGGAAGTTTCATGGACGCCCAAGGCGATCAAAGAAGCCTTTTTGTTGAACTCGGATCTTGAAGAGCGTGGCGATCCATATGGCTTAGAAGGAGAAGGATCTCCTTCATGGAAATCATCATGATCAATGGGTAGGATTCCTCCGATCTTCTTAAGAGTTTGGGAGAGTGATCTGAACTCCGCCGTCCGATCTCGGTATATCGAGGCCATTCTGTGGTTACAAGTCGGAATGGCCACTTTCTTTGTTAACTTCGTCGTCGGAGACAAATACGTTTTGCCGTTTAGCACTTCACTAATAGTACCCAATTCAACAAATTGGGCTTTTCTTTGGGCCATTCAAAGCCCCATAAACTGCAATAGAGACTTCAACGGGTGAATCTACAGCCATTGAATCTAGCAAACATCTGCCGTCGGATCTAGGGTAGAACTAAAGCCTTGCCTGTGGCGGTGCTGTATAAATGAAAATGAGGCCCTTTTTCTGAGCAGGAGTTTCTTGTACCTACACCTTCTTCTTCTCCTCCTCCTCCTCTTTAGACGACAACCATAGCACTGAGGTTAAAGAGACGGCGCCGCTTCCGCTGTCCGCCTTGACCGAGCCGATAGCTTAGTCTTGGCCCTCGATTTTGATCTTGTTTTTATATTTGTTAGAAGTTTCATAAAGAAAAAATGGTTCTGAAAAGATCAAAGGTTGAAAAGAAGCTCGCATACGATGCGAAGCTTTGCAAGTTACTGGACGAGTACAGCCAGATCTTGATTGCGGCAGCTGATAACGTGGGTTCCAATCAACTGCAGAACATCAGGCATGGTCTGAGAGGTGACTCAGTGGTGCTCATGGGTAAGAATACTATGATGAAGAGGACCATCAGGGTTCATGCTGAGAAGACTGGAAGCACGGCTTTCCTTAACCTCATCCCTCTTCTTCAGGTCTTTAATCTTGCTACTCTTTTATTTATATATTTCAATGTGAAGGATTCTTTTATAAATTGTATTTGGATCTTTTGCTTTGTATAGTATGATGACATTAAAATATTTGTGGATGAAACCATGGGAAGAGTTTTTTTAGGATAATAAATTTAATTTGCGAATTCTGTGAACCTGAAAATCTTTTGTTGTTTATGTTATTGATTGTACCAATGAAATTTGTGAACTTATTATTTGTTGTTTGATTTATCTTTTTATGTCGTATTCATTTTGGTCGTCATGTTTTTGTTAGGGCAATGTGGGATTGATTTTCACAAAGGGTGACCTCAAGGAAGTGAGCGAGGAGGTTGCCAAGTACAAGGTGCAGTGACTCATTCACTTTCATTTTCTCGCCTGCATCTTTGATGATGTTTGTTACTCGATGTGCCTCTTTATTAGATTCATGGTGGATATTACTTGTGTGAATCAAGTCTCCGATATTATTGTCGTTTGGTTTTGAAAAGGCCATGACTTTGATTTGGTAATTAAGGGAATTGGATATTTTAAAGAAAATAAGCATCTAATTTAGGAGTTTTAGTCTTCTTTGTGGTGAAAATATTGTTATGAAGCTGTTCTTTTTTTCCGTTCACTTTGTTGTAATGTTTTTACAAATTTGATAGGACTATATCAGGACAACTGTTTAGTTTATTATCATGCAATGGTACAGGTTGGAGCGCCAGCTCGTGTTGGTTTAGTTGCCCCAATTGATGTTGTTGTCCCTCCTGGCAACACTGGATTGGATCCTTCTCAAACATCATTCTTTCAGGTGAGTTGCATTTCAGTTTTTTCTTATCTTCCCTTTAATTTTTTAATCTGCTTGTCATGTCAGGAGTCTAAACTGTTTCTTTGCTGACAAATATCAGGTGCTCAACATTCCCACCAAAATTAACAAGGGTACTGTTGAAATTATCACCCCTGTGGAGTTGATCAAGAAGGGAGACAAGGTTGGTTCGTCTGAGGCTGCCCTTCTGGCAAAATTGGGCATAAGGCCATTCTCATATGGTCTGGTTGTCCTCTCTGTTTATGACAATGGATCTGTATTCAGCCCAGATGTGCTATACCTCACTGAGGATGACCTTATTGAGAAATTTGCTGTTGCTGTTTCAATGGTCTCCTCATTGTCATTGGCCGTGTCATATCCAACTCTGGCTGCAGCACCACATATGTTTATAAATGCTTACAAAAACGTCCTGGCTGTTGCTGTTGCCACCGATTATTCTTTCCCTCAGGCAGAAAAAGTGAAGGAGTTCCTGAAGGTTGGCAACTTGAGAGTTTATTTATGAACCTTTACAGTTTAGTTTGAATTATGTTATGGTTACCTTTTTGTAATTGTCCATATATATATATATTGTAATTTAATTGCAGGATCCCGGCAAATTTGCCGTTGCTGCAGCTGTTTCTGCAGCCGATTCTGGCTCTGCCCCAGCTGTTGCTGCTGCCAAAGAAGAGGAAAAGAAGGAAGAACCGGCTGAGGAGTCTGATGATGATATGGGTTTCAGTCTGTTTGACTAATTGTAGTATGGATATGTATCGTCTGAGAACAGCCTGTAGTATGGTTTTGTATCGTCTGAGAACAGCCTTTAGGTTCTATTGATATGTTGTGTCTTGATTTCATCCTTTTGTTGAAATGGTTGGATAATGAGCTTGAAATAAGGTGGAGATATCCTTTATTGAATTAATGTTTAATTAGGCTGATTTGTGTTATTGTCTTTCTGTCCAGAAGTAATTTGCAGTAAATGTCATTAGTCTGAGAATACAAGTAGGTTAATGTCAACCTCATCTAATAAAACATTTGACGCAACAAACTTATATGCCACAAGTGTCGAGACCAACCTCGTCTAATAAAACATTTGACGCAATAAACTTATATGCTACAAGTGTCGGGTCCTAGCTTGAATTACTTTTATAATGTTTACTAGCAGAGTAATAGTCTACAAATGTGTAATAATGTCCTGTCAATTTAATTGAAACTAATATGAAAAATAAAAAATTTGTAATTACATTATAAGAAATTTTTTAAATTTTGTAATTAAATTATAAATATAAAAAATCTGTTTTTGGTTATATTATTATATAATTTTAATGTATAATAAATATGGAAAATTTAAAATTAGTAATTAAATTATAAATAATTTAAATATGTAATGAAATTTAATTAAAAAGATATAAATATGTCAAGA
>JANVCL010000212.1:17173042-17191992 GCA_026546855.1 Erythroxylum incrassatum | reverse complement strand
TTCCATGTGCACAATTGATACTGTGTATCAATCCTATTATGCATGAACAGTACTCATTAATCCCTATCAATCCCATCTTATGACAAATTTACTATTTTACCCTTCCAGTAGGGGGTGGGATGTTACAATGAGGGTACTCTTTCCTTTAAGTTTGATGAAGAGATAGTAAAATTCAATATTTTTGATGTGATGAAGTACCCTAATGATTTATAATTTGATTATCATATGGATATTATGGATTTATTTGTGCAGGATATGTTTAAAGAAGAAAGTGTTGAAGATGAGTTAGAGTTTAAGGCTAAAGAGTACGTGAACGAGCAATTTGATGGAATTTGTGTAAGTTGTAGAATCATTATCAACAGCACTAATAGATTTAGAAACTTTGACTTCTGAACTTACTATAACTCATAATAAAATGCTAGCTTCAATTTTGCAGGCTCCGAAGATTGAATTGAAGACCTTACATGATCATTAAAAATATGTCTATTTGGGTGAAGGAGAGTCATTACCTACAACCATCTAAAAAAAGGTTGACTATAGGGCAAGAAGTAGTACTACTTCAGGAGTACAAAATTGCAATTACATAGAAGTTTGAGAAGAACTAGACTCGTCAAGCATAATGACCTTAAATACGCTTTTTGGGAGGCAACCCAAAATATGATAGTTTTTATTAATTTATTTTAATTATATATAGTTTTCATTTGATTGTTTTTGAAAAATAAGCTTATTGGTTTAAAGGGGAAAGGGATCTTAAAATTCAAGAATATCATAGTGCGTGATCACGTCTTATGTAATTTGGTTGTTAGGAGTAAAGACCTTGAAATTCCAAAATATTAAATCTCATAACGAGATCACCCCTTATACCCTTTATCTTTCTAGAATGAGATCCATAAAATTCCAAAATACCAACATTCATAAATCGTGATCAAACTTTATGCATGTTAGTAGTCTGTTTGGTTTCAAAGAAAATTGTCATTTATTTTATTTTTTAAAATATTAATAAAAATAAAAATCAAATAAAAATATTTTTACTTAGTTTTTATTTATTAATTTTATTTTCTTTGCTTGTATTTTATTTTAATTTTAGTTATTACTAGGTTGATTTAATTATTTTTTGGATTAGTTTTCTATTTATACTTGTCTTCATTATGGGATGTTCTAAAGATACTACTATGACAACAACAAAAGGGTAGTCTATGGTGAATCTAGCTGCATAAGATCAATCCGATGTAGAACCTACCATAAGTACCCATCCAAAGCATGTTCGAATAGCCAAAGGATAAGATAGATTAAGAAACAAAAGAGCATGTGTCACGTGATACCTTTATGTCCATCGACATCATAGTACCCCTCCTTTTCAATGCTCACACCTCACGGGAGTCTTCTATTCTATGCTTTATTTATGTTATTATTGTTGGTGAGATGTAAGTATCATATGCATGCATTAGGGACAAAGTACGATTTAGGTGTGGGGGAGCGAGTGTTTACATTATTATGAACTTTTTGACTTTGTTTAGATTCATAATACTATGATATAAATATTGATTATTACTTATGATAACTTCATAATTTTCTTATTTTTCTTCATAAATTATCCTTAAGTTAGGAATACATTTTTGTATTAAGATCTAGTGCATGAGAAAGACAAGCATGATTGGTGTTTTTGTTAAATTATTTTAAGTATCTCGTTGATTTTGTTGAATAAAAGTGTGCAAGACTTAATGCATTTTAATACCTATGTGAGCTTTGAGCCTAAGAGCATTCATCATATATGTGCTCATAGATATCCTTTTTGTTGTGTGTTATCAAACATAGCTTGTTTATGCTAGAACTTGCTTTTGAACACGTGTTGAGATCAAAGTTTTAATGAATTTGTGTATAAAGATGATAAGGGCATTTAGGATAAACATTTTTGGCCTAAACAAGCCTATCTTAGTTTTTATCCCTAGAAAAAAATCTGAGTTATACCCTTTCTTTTCTTGCATAATAACCTTGTTATAAGCCAAATTTACCATTTTGTCATTGATATTCTTAACGATTTTGAACTCCTAAATTGAAGGAATTGTTTAAAGCTTATTTGCATAGGATTTTGACTATTTCTATGAAAAGTAATTTAGTGGATTTAAGTTTCATTATTTTGATTTTGAATTTGTTTACATTGGGGGAAAATTAAAAAAATGATCCTCTTTGATATTTTTGTTTAAAGAAGAATGGATAAAAGAAAGAAAAAAGAGAAGCAAGAGAAAAAAGAAAAAGAAAAAGAAAAAATTGATTGAAAGGGATGTTATTTGAGTTAGATGAATTTTGAATTGATTTAAATTGAAACTTGTGTGAATAAGTTTAAATAATTTCCTTTCGTTTATTTAGCCAAAAGGCTCTTTTTTGTCATACCTTACTTAAGCCAAGTTACAACCCTTATAAAGTCCTTTTGAGTTATGCATTAAGTTCAATTTTTTTAGTGGTGGAGATATGATTCTTGAGTAAGCTTACGAAAATAACTCGCTATGTTTTAATTTGAGAGCTTAATGAATCCTAAACACTTTGAGTGTATAAAGTGAAATCCTTGAGTGGTTGTCAAGTCATATTATATGATTCTTGAGTAAGCTTATAGAAATAACTCGCTATGTTTTAATTTGAGAGCTTAATGAACCCTAAACACTTTGAGTGTATATAATGAAATCTTTGAGAGGGTGTCAAGTCTTGTTTCATTTGATTTTGATTAAACTGATAAGATGTTATATTTTAACAATGTTTCATATGAGTGCTTATTCTATCAATTATTATTTTATCTTAAACCTTTAATCTGAATTAGCTTTTGGATATTTGTGGATAATATGAAAGGAAATAAGAGGTTGTTATGAAGATAATTGATGTATACTTGAGAACAAGTAAGAGTCTGGGGTGGGGAAATTCAATAAGATGTTATCTTGATATATTAATTGATATTATCTGTTTTGTTTTGGATATATTTTGGTGCTTAAATAAGAAACTTAATGTTTATTTTGTTTTGGGAGATGAAAAGTGGAGATTGCGTCAAATCAGGAAACTATTGGTGATAATCATGATTTTCAGATAAAATGAAAAGATTGATGCATAGATAAGAAAAGATAAAGCCTAATACTAGATTTACTTAAACAATTAAAGTTTAAGTAAGGGACTTCTTTCTATCCCCATAATGAAGGGATTGAGATTTGTTTTAGATAAGAATCTTTAAAAGATAGGATAGGATTAAGAAACCATTATAAAAGTGATGTTCCCCACCTCTCAAAAGAATAAATCATTCTCTTCTTACTTTCCTCTCAATACTTCATCTTTTTTTTTTAGTGTTGAAACTTAAGCCATGTATTGCTAAGCTCAATTATTTGGATTCACGGAGATTCGAGACTCTAGTTGTAACCTTGTGACATTTTGTTCTTAACTTTTATTCATGTTTTAATTGAAGTGTTTCTTGTTTTGAGTTCTTATATTTCATGAAATATAATATTGATTAATGTCACAAATTAATTTAATATTGATTATTCTATCGCTATCAATGAATTCAATGATCCGTAATTATCATGAAGGATTGATACAAGTAGCAAAATATGTTATATATGAAATTGCATATTTAACACATGATAAACAAGAAAACTAAGTTAAATAGTTATAGCTATCTCGATTATTTAACTTAAAGATTAGTCCTTTTCGCTAAGCTTATTGTTGTCATTTATTTGATATAGAATGTTATCACACCCAGTCAATTGATGATAAGTTTTGGTTTGAATACTGGGTTTGAACTAATTAATTTTCGAAAAGTTTGAGACTTATTATAGCTATCCTAATATGTTTTGGACTAACTACTTGAATTGTAATAAATATTCTTTTTAGACCAATGATCAAAGTTACAATTAAATGAGATCTTTCTTTTGAATAAAATTTTAGTAATCTTGAATTTCTCCCTTTTATATTTATGTGAATTAATTTTATTTGTTATTAATTTTAATTAATTAGTTACTAAATTTAAAACCCCCTACTTTATTTTATTATTTGAAATTAAGAAATTAGTGTTTAGTTCTTTTAGGATTAGACCTGGTTCAACAACTACTACAAGAAGTTGGAGAATCAACATTAATTTTGGGGGCATTAGACCATGTATCTCTCAAAGCCCTAAAAATTACTATAAGAAGATGTGATAGGAGGCGAAGTAAAAAATGTAGAATTTTGGAGACGATTCTAGACATGGAGAATGTCTAGAAGGGACAATATTGACTAGAGAACTGGAAAACACAAGGAAATCATCGAAAGATCCATTAGAATACAAAATCAAACCTCTACCTTGCAAGAACATTTGTTATAAGATAAAAGGAAGATTTAAAATTATGAACTCTTTGTTTTTTATTCGTTTTTCTTTCTGCTTATGTTTGATTTCGTTTTCTATCATGTGTAACTAAACATCTTTATTGCCTAGATAGGATGAACCCTATTTTATGCTATAACAAGTTTTGATTCTTTTATTTAATGCAATTATTTTTATTGATCTATTATGATTCAATTATATGTTTAATATATGTTCTAATAGATTTGGAATATTAGTATATAATCTGATTTCATACTATAGAGATCGAGAAATCCTGTGTATGAATGGATTAGGGTCAAATCTAATAATAAAATTCACAAATCAGTAAAGCAATCCTATAAACTTTAACCTAAGTAATTTGGTTGATAAACTTAGAATTAGTTGTTAGTAGACTTAGGAGAGCTATTATCACACGATAGGAATTTCCATGGTCCAATAGTCAATAAAGCAATTACATAATAAAAGGTTAATTATTTAATGGTTTTATGGGGACTTGTTACCTAGACACTAGTTCTTGATATTGATTGTTTTCATAACGAGTTCTTTTATTTCTATGTTTAATATTGCTGCCTATATTATTTTAAGTGTCAACTTTTATTTTCTTAAATAAAAACTAAAATCTAATTTTTAGGCTAGATAATAGGATAAAGGTAATCACTATATGTGTACATTGAGGACAATGTACAACTGTATGTGTGGGGAAGGGGTTAATGATTTTTAATGATTTCTTTAAGCTTCCTATAATCTTGATTATTAAATTTTATTAACTGATATTTTGAATTGGTTGAAATATCTCCATCAATACTATATTTCATTATGGAATATTAAATTGAATTATTATGCAAAAGGATGATAGTTAGAATAAAATTACTTTTATAAGTCAAAATTTTTAGTATTCATTGAAATAATCAAATTAAATGATATTGTATACTATTTACACATATATACCCATTTTTTCGTGAGCCTAAGAGCCAAAATTTCAAAACTTTTAATTTCATTTATTTATTTTATATGTGTTATCGTGCATAGTTGAAAATTTCTAGAACTTGTTTTGATATACATACTGAGACCATATTTGTTAAATTAGAAGCATTGACATGATGAAGGCACTTAGATTCAACAATTTATTTAAACCTATTTCTTTGAGAAATACCGTACCTATAAATTATCCCTTAGGAATAACTATGTCGAGCCTTAGCCTTTTTCATTGATTATAACCCAAATTTGATTCCTTTATCCTATTTTTCTTCGCAACCTTTTTGTTTTTTAACTTTAAAGGTGATTTATAGTATCTACTTGTTTGAAACTTGAAATTTTTGAAAGGTCCATTATTTCTTTAATTATAGTACTGAATGCTCGAAATTGTTTTGATTTAATGGAAAAAAAAGAGCATAGAAAAGGAAAAGAAAAGTATATGGTATCAATGGAGTTGCAATAAAAAGACCTGTGTACTTCAATTTAACCCTTTTTATTATCCTAATCATACCTTACCTAAGCCCCATTACAACTTATATAAAGACCTTTTGATTTTTGTTTCCAACTATACATAAGTGGTGGAGATGTGACAATATTGCAAGCATATGGTAAGTGTTCTACTATGTATTGATTGAGAGTGTGATATTTTTCACCTTAAACAATTGAGTACATTGAGTGAAATCTTGATGAGGCTGTAAAGTTTTATGTTTTGAGTTCAAGGAGATTATTGATGTGACTACTATTAACATTGACTTAGGAAGTTAATTTTAGGATAATTTGATTTTAATTGTATGTAAATTTGATTAATATGACATGATAATTTATAGTATGAATGGACAAATTAAGATTAATGATGGAGAGATGCTGTAAGATTTATAATTTTGATTATGGTTTCCTTGAGGACAAGCAAAATCTTAAGTGTTAGGATGTTTGATAAATGCATAATTGACCATATTTATACCTTATATTTGATGTATTTTTGCTTAACATTTTATAATTTTATTATATATTTGGTACTTAATTTACTCCAAGTGCATTTATAGGTTATAATTACTTTCATGGACTAAACGGAAAAGAATTTGAATGAAATTCTGGCATAAAACAAAGATTTGAAGTAAAGAAGGGATACATATCGTGTCTTCATTTATGTAAGTCTCTCAGCTCATGCAGAATCGTGAGTTCTAGTGATTTTGGGTTATACACGATCTAGAACATAGCCATGAATAAAAAAACTACTATAAAAAGACGTGATCAAAGGCAAAATAGAAAAGTAGACTTTTGGGGATGGTTCTAGACATAGAGAATGTTCAGAAGGAACAATATTGATCCAAAAAAGTGGAAAACATGAAGAAATCATCGAAGGATCCATTAGAATAGAGCATCAAAACTCTACTTTGTAAGAACATTCGATAAGAGATAAAAAGAAGATTTAGAATTATAAACTCTTTGTTTTCTATTCGTTTTTCTTTCTGTTTATGTTAAATTTCATTTTCTACCATATTTAACTAAAAATCTTTAATGTCTAGGTAGGATTAACCCTATTTTTTGCTATAACACGTTATGATTCTTTTATTTAATGTAATTGTTTTAATTGATCTATTTTGATTTAATTATGTGTTTAATATATGTTCTAATAGATCCAAAATATTAGTACATAATATGATTTCTTAACATAGAGATTGAGAAATCATGTGTATGAATATATCTACTGTAATTGAATGAGGTTGATTGCAAACCTAAAGATAGGTCAACATAAATCCTCTAGATTAGGGTCAAATATAATAACGGAACCCACAAATTAGTAAGGCAATCCTATAAACTTTTTTTTGGTAAATAAATCCTATAAACTTTAACCTAAGTCATTCAATTGATAAACTTACGATTAGTTGTTAGTAGACTCGAGATAGCTATTGGCATATGATAGGAATTTTCATGATTCAATAGTCAATAAAAAAATTACACAATAAAAGGTTAATTATTTAATGGGTTTTTAGGGATTAATTACCTAGACACTAATTCGTGATGTTGATTATTTTCTAACTGATTTATTTTGTTTTTGTGTTCAATATTGCTGCCTATTTTATTTTAATTTTTAAGTTTTATTTTCTTAATTAAAAACCAAAATCCAATTCATAGGCTAGATAATATAAGAAAGGTAATTATAGTAATCACGATCAACCTATATTTGTTGGTCTAGCAACAGTTAAATCGTACACTTCCGGATAATTCATAATTGACAAACTTAAAACAAGTCAATCAATACCTAAATCAAAATTATTGTTGAAAGCTTTTCAAAACCTCTTCGATGTGTCAATTAGGAGCTGTTCACGCGTCCAACATCTAACAATATCCATAGAGATGTAAAAAGACACTCAACTCTTTGAGTGGAAATTAGTAGGAGTACTAGCTCCCTTGCGTTTATTCCTATAAATAAACACGACATTAGATTTTAATTTTTATTTTCAATTATAATTAAATTCAAATTCAAATTATAATTATAATTTAATAAAATCAAATATCTCATTATAATTATAATTATAGTTTAATAAAATCAAATATCTCATATTTGATCCCTAAAATTTCTCAAACTTTACTATTAAGTCTAATTAAATTGAAATTAAAATTTTCCTTTTAAACTGGTCTTTATATCTGACTCATTAAGTTCCTAATATATTGACAATGGATATAAAATATAGTTATAATTCATAATTAGAATTAGATAAATTAGAACTCCTTTTAATTTATCTTCAATTCTCCATATAAACAATTTATAATCATAGATCAAAATTGACATCTAGCAACATGTCATAACCACCCAAGTATAAGGAATGTAAAAGTAGTTTGACTTAACCTATCCATGCATGGTTATGAAGTATAATTTAATCTTTTTGTCATCCAATGTTCTAATTTGACAAAGTACAGAAACAGTTTCTACTATTTTGAATTCAAACATGTTTGTTCTTGCTAATTAGTAATTAATTTATAATTGATACTTGAGAAAACCTTTTCAAATGTCAATTCAATTTGGCTAGAAAATTTCTAAAACTACTAATTAAGAATAATAAAACATTCTCTCTAATTATTTTATAGCGACAAATTATTTATTGACTTATTCAACTATCTCTATATGGTTCATATTGCATCCAAGTACTATCGACTGAGCTACCCTAAATAGGATAGGTCATAAGTAGCATCAAAACATAGTAGTTTCCATTTGGGATTCCTTGGTAATCTCAAGTATAAGAATCAATTATACAATAATTGTAATGAAGAAATCCATTGACAAATAAGTAATGTTTCATTTAGTTTCTTTATAATCAGGTCAGTTCAATGGGCTTGTTCTCTAATAAGCAGCCACACATTTGTTTAAGTATCTCCATACTTTAATTTATGGGACCAATTACTTTCTTCACAAGAAAGAAACATAATATGTGATAGTTTTAACATTTCATCAATATTCTATCTAGATGAAAATATAATTAGGAACAATTTAAGAATAATATATAAATGCAAATTAAATCTCATAATTATGTTTTCTTATTAATTTTAAATACATAGTAATTATTCCAAGGATTTTACGTTTGGTATTCAAACATCAAATGTAATTAACATAATAATAAAGATAAATAATGCCTTAATTCATTAAACTATTTGTCATACATAAAATTACAACCATTCGATTGGCTACAAAGGCATAAACTAACAATATCTCACTTGCACTAAACTCAATCGCCTATGTATCTAATACCATATCCTTTCATATGTTGATCATGTCTTTTCTGAGACAATGGTTTAGTTAGAAGAACTATAAGATTCGCTTTAATGAGAACTCGTTTCAATGTTATGTCTTTCTGCTTTGGCACGTTCTCCTTTTCTAGTAAAGGGCAGTTTGGTCATCTTTCCCAACAAACATGATTCATAAGTTTCATATGATTCATAATCAAAAAGATCTTATATCCTTCTTTATGTAACTTTGTGATTCTAGTTTCATTGATATAACCTAACCTACAATGCCATAAATAAATTGGATTTTGGTCACTTAAATTTCATTTCTTCCTATTTATGTTAAGGATTGACCTTTTAAGGTCTAATTTATACAAACAATTTGTAAGTAATCCAGATCTACAATAAACATCATCTTTATAAAAAGAACAACTTTTATTCTTAATAATAAAGACAAATCCTTTCAAATTCGAATAAGAAATAGAAATGATGTTTTTAGTAATAATTGGAACATGATAGTAATTATTTAGTTCTGGTTCAAGGACAAAAGGCAAAGCTATACTATAAGTTTCTATAGTTAATGTAGTAACTCTTGCTCCATTACCAACTTGCAGGTTAACTTCACCTCTTTCCAACCAACTTGCAGGTTAACTTCACCTCTTTCCAATAATCTATTCCTTGTTAACATCTACATGTTATTACAAATATGAGAATCACATACAATATAAAATACCCAAGAATATGAAAGAAAAGTGAAAAGATGGATCTCAATCATAAACATACCTAAATAAACAACTTCCTTAGGCTTCTTATCTTTTACGGTAGCAAAATAAGCTAGGCAGTTCTTCTTCCAACGTTCATCAACTTCATATAAAAACGTGTGCCCTTGTCATTACTCTTCTTCTTAACGCCACCTTTTGGCTTTGCTATTAGAAGAAAATCCATCTATTCCTTATTATTCTTCTTCTTAGAGCCTTTTCCTTGCTATTGGAAGAATCCATAACAAGAACATAATTATGTTTCTTTTTAAGACACCCTTATACAGTCTTAAGCATATTCAGCATTTCAGGAAAAGATATGTCCTTTTAATTCATATAGAAGTTCATAACAAACTGTAAAAAGCTCGAATTAAGAGATTGCAAGACCATGTCAATGCTCAACTTATAGTCCACTTAATTTGCCTAATTTTTCAATATAGTCAATCATCATTAGCACATATAGCTCTGCTGAAGATTCTTCTACTATCTTGCATTGAAATAATGCTTTGGAGAACTGATACATCTCCACACTACTTTGTGCACCAAACAACTCCTTAAGATGCAAAATTAGAGCGAGAGCATCCACGTTCTCATGTTGCCTCTGAAGCACTAAAGACATACTAGCCAACATCATGGTAGCTTGCTCAATGTCATCAATATAACACTGATATCTCTCCAAACCTCATCAGTCCCATCTGAACTAGGCTCTGGTAGCACAACAATGTCAAGAACACACAACTTCTTTTCTACTTGTGAACAATTCTTAAGTTATGGAGCCAATATGAGAAATTATCTCTGGTTAGCTTGTTAGCATCCATAATGCTCCTCAACATTATATTGGTACTAATCTTCTTTTGACAATCAAAAAATATAATAGAGCAAGTATTATTTTATACTATAAAATCAAACCAAATAAGGATTTTAATAAATATTTGATCACTCCCACACTTTTATTCAAAATAATAGCCCTCACTATTAAATTGAGAAATTATAAAACAATTTTCTAATGGGCTAGGATCCCATTTAAAATGGTTGATCTTGAGTTTGCTCAATAAACCAACTAAATTTAAATTAGGTAGATAATGACTTTATCAATCACATTGATAGATGCATAATTAACCATATTTATACCCCATATTGGATGTATTTTTGCTTGATATTTTATACTTTTATTGTATATTTGGTACTTAATTTACTCAAGTATGTTTGCTTCATAGACTAAAAGGAGAAGAATTCGAATGAAAAGCGACATAAAACGAATATATGAAGCAAAAAAGGGATACATAGTCGTGCATCAGCTCGTGTACTTCTCTCAGGCATTGTAGAATCACTAATTCTGGGTATTTTGGGTTATAAACGGTCTAGTACACAGTCATGTGTTAGACCATGCATTACCCAAAATCTTAAAAAAATACTATAAAATGACGTGTTAAGAGGCAAAAGAGTAGAGCAGGCATTGAAAGGCAATTACAAAGACTAAAATCATTCAAAAGGGCAACTTTGATTTTAAAAAATGAAAAACATGAAGAAATCATTAAAAGATCCATCAGAATATGAGATTAAACCTCTACCTTGCAAGAATATTCAATAGTAGACGGGCAAGCCACAGGTTGCCCAGTTCATGGGTCGGGCCATTGCCGTCCTTATTTGTAATACTAGTGCATAATCTGATTTCATAATATAGATATTGAGAAATTATATGTGTGAATAGATATACTGTAATTGGGAGGATATGATTGCAACCTTAGAGATAGGATGACATAAATCCTCTAGATTAGGGTCAAACCTAATAACGAGATTCACAAATCAGTAAAACAATTATATAAACTTTAACCTGAGTAATTCAGTTGATAACTTTAGGATTAGTTGATATCAGACTTAAGAGTGAGCTTTTAGCATACTATAGGAATTTTCACGGTCCAATAAATCAACAAAGCAATTGCATAATAAAAGATCAATCAATTAAGGGTATTTAAGGAGATTCGAAACCTAGACGGTAATTTCTTAAGTGGTTTCTTAATTCTCTGTTCAATCTTGGTGGTTGTTTTATTTTATTTGCCTAAGTTTTAATTTCTTTAATTAAAAATCACAATCAAATTTGTAGACTAGATAATAGGATAACAGTAACTACTGATTCATTGTCTTCGTGGGATCGACCCATACTTATCGGTACTAGCAACATTTATGTCGTGCACGTACGGTTAATTCATAATTGACAAATTTAGAAAAAGTTAATCACACATCTTATATGACTCCTAGATCCATTAGGAGACAACTCTTTGCCAAAATATATCTTAAATATTATTCTTAACTGTACCTCTAAATTCATATGATTATGAGTTTATTTATCCAAATCATACAAATTTACTTATCCATTAATTTAAGATAAAACATATTTGGGTTAAACAGGTTTTAAGTTTGCTTAACAAGTCTTACAATAAACATAAATATAATTTTATTCTTAAACAATAAAAGGCAAGTATTATATTCTTAACTTGTAATTAATATTTAATTAAGGGATTTGAAATTCTAATAATTTTTGGACTCATCAAAATAATATAATCTTATTATATTAATAATTTCTAACGTAATCTAACTATAAAAGAAATCCTTTAAAACCTTTGCTTGATTCTAATTATTAATTTGGTAATTAATTAATATAATAATTTGAATTCTTGGAAAATTAAACTAAATTTCAAAATATTCTTAATAATGATAATCCTTTGAAACAATTTTCAAACATTTTGAAAAATATTTTTCCAATTTTGTTAGGAATTTAGACTAATTTAATCTTAATTAAATTAAACTTAAGACTTAAAATATAAAAAATTAAAATGGAAAAGGTAGTACACATGCCAGAGAATTTTCTATGGGAGAGCGTGCACTACATATGCCTCAGTCAATGCTACCGTTGACTAGCACGTGTGCCACTGCCTCTTCTTACTTCTGTCCCGCACTGGCTTCGTCTGTCAAATTTCTACCCTAACGCTGCGTATAGTTATTGTCCCTAGTATCTGGAGATGGAACGAAACAGAAAATTGGAGACGGAACGGTACAAAAATTGGAGACAGTGAGGTGTTTGGTTATGATGAACAGAACAGAAAAAACTGTCTCCGTCTCGATGACAAAATGTGTTTGGTTGCCAGGGATAGAACGAAAACATTGTGTCAATGACGAAAATGCCCTGGTCCTTAATATGATTAGAAATATGTATTTCATTGATAATTTTATTACGAATTATTGGTATTAGTTAAAAAATTAACTAATAATAATAACAATTTCAAATTAATCACGAATAATAATAATAATAATAATAATAATAATAACAACAACAACAACAACAACAACAATAACAACAACAACAAAAAAATTACTAACATTAATAAATAAGTTCAAAATGTATAATAATAATAAACTTGAATAATAATAAATACAAATAATAATAATAATAATAATAATAATACCAACAATGAAAACAACAACAAAATGAATAACAATAATATATAAGCTGAAAATGTATAATAATAATAAATTTGAATAATAAGAAATGCCAAATAATAATAATAATTATTATTATTATAAAAAATACAAAATGATTAATAATAATAATAATAATAATAATAATAATAATAATAATAATAATACATCTACTACTACTAGTACTAATAATAATACTAATAATATGGTTGCTAACAATAATAATAATAATAAATTGATAATAACAAAAAAACAAAATGTATGATAACAACAATAATAATATTTTTAATAACAATAATTATTACAAAATTAACAATAATAATCATAATAAATACAAATTTTATAATAATACTTGAAATAAGAATAAAAATAATAATGATAAGAAGAAATTAAATATAATAATATTGATAATAATAATTTTTGTCCAACAATTTTAATATTAATATTCATGATAATCTATACAAAATTAGTAACAATAGGGTCAACATACATTCAAATGCATACACAAAAGCATTCATAGAATTAATTACATATTAGGTTTAACATACATTCATGGGATTAATTACTTAATAGGTTCAACATACATTGACTAAAAACATCTAAGTTGAATGGAACTAACTACATAATTGGTTCAACATACATTAAGGCCTTAGAATTTATTAATAATGTCCTTAACAATTAAACCCAAGATGACTCCAACGGCAATGAGTAAAAATGCTTGACTCCATGCCATGTTTGCCTGCAAAGCTACAACATCAGTGACTTGTTCATTTGTTGGAAGTGGGACTGGATTCGGCAAGGAGGATGGTTCATTGGCGGTAGGAGCAATGTCTTCAATGCGACGAGCCGACCTATATGAGTCCATGACATAAGCACTTTGGGCTTCATCCAATGTCCGATACCCCTTGAATTGAGCATTAGGAAATCCCTCAGTAGCCAACTTGACGTCATCCCAATTTGTAAATATTCCAAATTGACGTCCAATAAAGACCACATAGAAGTTGTATCTAAAAAATATGTGAAAGTAAAAGTAAGCTATTAAAAGAGTTTCATTACAATCACATGTCCTCAGCTTCCATAATATTAGCATTTAGTATATTGTGTGACTAAGAAAGAAAGTTCTTGAGTTGTATTGCAGAATTTGTGAAATCAATCCAGTAAGCAATCATATAAAACAGTTACTGATCATATAATTACTACTAACTAATTTAAGTTTGTTATGTTTTACAATAAATATCGAGTTAATATAATTATCTTTCAAATTTAAGTATGTCAAATGGAGCATTTTTTAAAAGCAATTGAATCAAAACTTTTAAGTGAAATCTGCTTGTATGACTCACCATGTTTACATATTTTATGATGAGAAAGCTAGCATTTGAGTTTACAATGCTATTAAACATATAACTCTCCTTTCACTTTAAGCTATTAAATGAAATAGTTTGATCAGTTGGAAGTACAAAAACAAAGGGAAGTATTTAATTTTATTGGAAAAATGAGTTCCAAGACAAATTTTCTCTAGGGATATAACATACCTAAAAAAATGTGTTCTCAAGGTTGACATATCAGGTGCTTTAAACTCCAAGTAAATACTTAGGCATTCCTATTACCACTTTCAAGCCAACTTATGTAGACTGTTTACCACTTCTTGATTCCATTCATAAAATAATTCGAAAATGGAAAAATTAGTTCCTTTTTTATGATGGGAGACTACAATTTGTTTCCTTTATCCTTTGGCTCATGTTTATTGGAGTTCTCACATCATACTTTCAAAGAATATTGTCGAAGTTATGGAAAAGAGAATAAAAAACTTTTGTTTGTTTTGAGATGTAGATATAGGTAAAGAATGTTTATGTTCTAAAAAATGAGGGTGGTTTGGGTCAGAATCGAATTCACACCATATATAAGATGTTTATCGTCAAAAGGATTCAGAAGTTTTTCACTATAACAGGAAACTCTACGAATGAAGTGGATACATTCTCATCAGTTAAAGTCATATATTTTTTAGAACCTTCAAATTCCATTCCGATTGCAAAGGAATGTTTTTACTAATAAGATCATTAATAAGTAAATGTATGTAGTCATAATTCCCAACAAACCACAATTCATATACAAAAATGTTGCCCATAAAAATAAGATGAAACACCTATAATTTCAAGTCTAAATCAGCTCAAACTCAAGAACAACTTGTACCCATCATATTTACCACAGATGGATCCCTGAAAATCAGATAATAATGATCATATAACCCCTGCAAATTAGGTATGCAATTTGCACAATGATAACAACATGTAAGTCACTAGATTCATCTAATTAAACTTCAAAGATTGTATTATACTTTAATCTCTGTAATAATCCAACAAATCTGCTGTCATTTATCATCTCTTTGCCAATTAAAACAAGCTAAAATCATGTTGGAATGTCAGAATATCAAAACTGAATGCACAACTACAAAATAGGATGTAAACAATGTCAATTCAGATGCTTTGAACATTTATTAGTGCTCCTATTTTATTCAATTTAATCTCATCATCTTTGACTGGAATTTCCAGCCATATTAAACTTAAAAGTATGCCCAAATCATGATGAGAGAATAGGAAAACAACCACAAACCCACAACTCTCAGATTTAATAACATAAACAGTCTAATAATAACAATTTTATATTTACTTTGCATACTTCTAAAATTTAAGCTAATGAACTAACTTCAAGAGGACACTGCCAAACACTTGGGACAATTCAGAATTCTCAATATAGGAAAACATTGCCAAATATTCATCCAGAAACACAAGCCATACTGCAAAGTTGCCAAACACAATCAGATTCATGATAGCATAACCCAAAGTTGCCAAACACTCTCACATACATGATAGCATAATGCAGATTAATCTCAGAAAAATGGAATCACCTGTCAAAAGAAACATAAGATAATCTTTGAAGCTTGAGCAACCTCTCACTGATCAACAACAACCCAGCTAACCTTAAATAAAAAAAAAGACAAAGGTTAAAAGCTTTAAAAGGAAACCACCAGATGAATCAAAACAAACAAAATTTTTGTCGATCTGCAAGCATCAAACATTACAAGCTGATACAATAAAGAATCCCATTGACTTGTAAGCATCGAAAACTATTCAATGATATAATAAAAAAAGCACAGAAAGAATCCCATTTGACGTTTTAGAAAAGAAGGAGACTCTGAAACAAACAGGGAGAGACGGGTTTTGCAAGACCCAACAGACCCAAGGTTTCCATTCCTCTCACAAACATAATGCATTTTTGACCCCAAACAAGAAACAAAGAAGAAGAAGACTATTGACATCCATTTTGCAACCAGACAAACCTCGAGACGAAGGTGTTGGGGAAGAAGGGCAGTGTGCGAAAGACAACGTGCGTCGATTGTGGGTCGATAGAAAGAGGAGTGATGGGGTTGTGGGTCGAGAACAGAAGAGTAGTGGTGCGACGGTTGAGGGAGAGGGAGGTGAGCCGGACAACAGACGACAACTGAGATAGAGGATGGGGCTATTTTTTTACAATGTGTGACCTAATGTTTCGAAGACAGAGACATAATGTCCCTTATCCTCCGGTTTTCGGAGATACAAAAATTATTGTCTCTGTCATCAGGGGATAAAAGACAAAAAGTCAGGGACAACAACCAAACAGGTACAGATGACAAGATTTGTTTGTTTTGTGATCTGTCCCCAGTGATGGGGATAACAACCTGTTGGGCCCCGAACCCGTCTTAAAAGTTAAGACTATTAAATGAGAAATTGTTAGAGATTATTCATGTGTAGAGGAAAGAAGAATTTATGAAATTGAAAAGAATTAGAAAAGATGGTTTAGATACAAGATGGATTATATGTGAAATATTGGAAGTTAAAAGCTGGAAAATGTAAGTTCATTGAGCATGCTTTGGTGTTTTA
The DNA here is from genome assembly GCA_026546855.1 of Erythroxylum incrassatum. Classification (NCBI taxonomy): domain Eukaryota; kingdom Viridiplantae; phylum Streptophyta; class Magnoliopsida; order Malpighiales; family Erythroxylaceae; genus Erythroxylum; species Erythroxylum incrassatum. The sequence continues at coordinate 17,174,806 of JANVCL010000212.1, read as the reverse complement.
GCTATAACTTGATCTCTAGTTATCCAAACGAGATGATTTTTGATTTGGATTAAACTAGAGAGATAAGGCTACAAATTGTTAGATGAAATCAAGTTTTGATTTAGTCTCTAAGAAAGTCAATTTTCAGATGGAAGTCAAGCACAGGAAAATATTTTAGTATAAGAACAGTCTGAAATGTTTGGAGTAATAACTCTTAGACTATGGAACCAAATTGAATGATTTTGGTGTCATTAGAAAATTAAGACAATGAGGAACATTTCTCTAGAAGGAAGTTCTAGCAAATTCCTTCAATTTGATGATTAGAAAAATGTTCTAAGTTAAGCATGATTTTATGATATTTTGAGACTTTGTCATATTTGATGAATTTTGAGGTTTTGATAGATTAATTATTCTATTTTTATGGGATAATTAGCATGTTAATGTGAGTAATTAGCATGTTAATGTGACTAAGACCATATGTCATGGATTAAATTGAAATAAGGTAGTAACTTATGCATGAGGGCAAAATTGGAAGACAACTTAAGTTTTTAAGTTACAAGGCTATCAAGTAAGGGCAATATGGACTTTTTATCATTAATGAGGGTATAAAAGAGGAGAAATAAGGCTTGTCTTTCATTTAGAAGAGGAGAATACGAAATTGAAGAGGGAGAAGGAGAGAGAAACGTGAGGGAGGAGAGAAAGAAGAAGGAAAAATCGAAAAAGCTAGGGCAAAGGAGGAGATTTCGTGGAAAGGAGAAGGAATCAAGGTCTTCAAGGTATGTTCTTCATCTTCTCCATGCTTTAGTTAAGAAATAGGTTGTGGTTTTGTGGATGAGAACTTCTAGAGAGAGAAAGGGGTTTATGTTGGGAATGGTTGGAGGAAGAAGAAGATGGTGAAATTCATAGGGCTTTTGGGTTTCTAAGCTATGTTTGGAGTTTTCTAACCTATTTGAACTATGAGTAGGTTAGATTAGAGCTTGATTAGGGTTTATGGTGATTATGGAAACTTGAGGATTTTTCCAATTGAATTGAAATTCATGAAATTTTGTTTATGTTTAGGAAATCAAGGGCCTATTCAAGAGAAAGAGAAAGGAGGCAATTGATTTTGGATTTCCAAGAGTATAAGGTGGGTTTTATGTTTACAAGTTGAATAATGAGCCAATAGCATGTTTTCAAGAATCAAGATGATAAAATGATTTTAAATTCATTGTTTGAGAAATTGAGAAATTGCTAAATTTGTTGCATTAAATGCTTTTGAGTGATTTGATGAATTGTTATGTGAATTTGGTTGAGACATTGTGAGAGATTGATGTGAATGCATATGAAGTATGCCATGCTCATGAAATCAAGTTTTAAAAAATGTACCATTTGGGCAATTTATTTTCAAGTCATGAATTTCATGTTATGTGAGTTTATGGTAGTCCCCAAGAACTGTCACGTGCACGTTGACCCAAGAAATAGGCTTTTCTCGCTTGCCCGCTAGTGGCACGGAGCTCCTTTAAGGACTTCCCAACTTTACGACTACACAGAACCATTATATGGGAATGTGTAGTGCGTCATGAATCTCTACTTACCTAAACCATTATGATGTATTTATATGTTTATGAATTGTGACAAGTTTTGATGCATTCATGATCTATGAACAAGTCGAAAAATGCATAAATTGTGTTGTTTATGATTTTTTATTACTTGACAAGAATTTTGAGAAAAAAATGAGTTTTATGATTCAAGAAGCATGTTTATAACAATGAACTTTTTGGAAAGGTTTTTGCTTGTTATTTTGTT
>JANVCL010000212.1:17139280-17154479 GCA_026546855.1 Erythroxylum incrassatum | reverse complement strand
TACAGTACAACTGTATAATATATCAATATGAACTATTTTGCAATTTTGAAAAAGTTTAGGGACTATTTTATAAATTTTAAAAATATCCAAAAACGGTACCCAGTACCCGAAGCCGGTACGATATTCATAACATTGATTCGCGTATTAACTTTAACTTTCCTTGTAAAACTAGGTTTAAAATAGACACTAAGATTAAAAAAAATGCCCCGAATGCAAACAACAGAGAGTAAGATTGCCTTTCCTATCTCTTATTAATGACTGCAAGATAAGGTGTACATAAAGAAGATCTATTTCTTAAATTGACCTTAAGTGTTTCCTTTGCCCTCTTTTATAACATTATAAAAATAACCTATTGTCGTCTTCTCATCGTTACTAGTTGAATGAAGTATTGTTACCAAAGGCTCTTAAAAATTGAGATTTTGACCAAAATTTATAATCTTTAAGCATAAATCTAGAAACCTCCAATTTATCATTAAACTAAGCATGCTAAGTTGTAACCTAGTTATTACTTGTAAACATTTGTCTTAGCTCAACTTTCATTATAATAGAATACTAAAATGATAAGAAATGAGTCGCAAGGCTTATAATAATAGGACAACACAAATTTATACTATTGGTGAAATCATTTCTCATTAAGTTTAGAACTCATGTATTATAAATGATCTTGATTACTTTTCTTTCTTTTTACATAGTTTCATCAATAATAGAAAAGTATGTAGCATCTCCAATACAACGTGCAACATAAAGAGTCCAATAAAAAGAATTAAACTTACTTTGCAACCTTTTTTCTAATCACTTTATAAGCAAAATCATTGTTAATAATGAACTGTTAAATGTTTTTAGACCTAACTTTATTCATAACTTTATCAAATATTTGAAACAAAGTATTAACATTTCTAACAAGGCTAGGTGCATTAAAAGACTTCAAAAATATTTTCCCATAGCAAAATAAACCAAAAATTGATAATATGATTGTTTCTTCTATTTTTCTAATTTTCACATATGATTGAACACCCAAGAGTTGCTAAGTCATTCTTCTTTCACCCAGATAACTCTTTATTTCATAAACATATTTGCTAAAAAAATATCTCTATAACCATCATTCAAAGGAGCTTTGTAAGTTGGACCGTAAAAGGCAGTAATATCTACCATAAGCTGGTAATAGTAAGATTGAGCAATATTAAATGATACACCGATATCATACCACCATCTAGCCATTATTATGTCCACATTATGATCTGCTTTATTAGATTGTAAGGCACTATAAATTGAAGGCTAAACTCTAGGAGTTGTTTGTGATGCAAAAAATTTAGAAACTCATCTTCTTCTCTTTCTCATATAGGTACAATGATCCTCTCTTGTTGGGTAAGAATACCGACTTCAACATCTCTAATATTATCATAACTACCGCAAAAGGAACTTCCAATACCAATTTTGTAGTTTAGTCTTCGTAGTCTATTTTTCTAATGTTGATACTCTTTAAGCAAAGTTTTCATTTTGTCATTTCATATTATGCTAACTTTTTTTATAAGGATCTACATTACGTTTGTCCACAGCCATAAGCTTCTTTAATTTGTTGATTCTTCTACCTTTCAAATGCTTATTATAATATAAATAAATGATATGATTCTCCATTCCAAAAATCATTTTAGCATGACTTAAGTTGGATCATCGAATCTTCTTAAAGCGATTGAATTTAGTTTCATTATTAACTACTATCACAAAATATGTATTATTCAACTCAAAACAAGCATAGAAGCACATTTTAGAGTCTAAAAACATATATAAAACTTGAACTCTACCGACATACATACATCTTATATTCAAAATCAATAGTTCAAGAGTACTTACTATCAACTACTAGTGATAAGGAAAATACGAAATAAGTTATGTGCAAAATAACAAGAAGCAATAAAGTACTAGCAACTTTTCAATAGTCATACGATATAGACACGTAAGTGAATTTTAAGAACTTATATAAATGAATCATTAAGAAAATTCGAGATTTAAGCATATTCTAAGAAATTCAAAAATTGTAAGTATAATTACCATAGATATCATTAAAAAATTATCTTTAGATACATTTATAGCACACATCAATTTGTTTTATCTTACATTTTTCTTTGTAAATAAACAATTACACATTACAAAAATGACTTTATTGTAAAAATTAAAAACACCATTATACTCTCATAATTACAATCTATATGGAAGCAAATCATGTAGTATAATTTATTGCATAATGATCTCAAATAATCAAATCTCAATTATTATGAATTCTATAATAGTAAAATCATTTCAAAATCTCAATCAATAATTTATTGTAGAATTGTAAAATTGTCTCAAATTTTAACCAACAATTTTTTCCATAATCATAAATTTATTCCAAATCCAAAATTCAAATTACAATTTAAAGCCTATTTTTATTGCTCATAGTCATAAAGTCATTCCATATCCAAAATCCAAATTGTAATTAAAAACTTAATTTTGTTGATTTAAACAAGATTAAAAGACCATTAATTACCAATTATTAAAACTCTAAATTGTAAAATCTGTCATTTAAACTGAATTCAACCCACTCACCATTCACGATGCACCATTCAAGCCAAGCCACAACTGCCACACAACACAATCCACAATCTTCCAGACAAATTCATAACACAAGCCGCAACTGCTACACAACACAATCCATAACATAACACAAGTTACACAACCTAAGAGGCTAAAACTAAAAGGCAACATGACAGATCTTTGACGGTTGAGGAGAGGAGAGGAGCAACAGTCGGTTATGGCGTGAGGAGAGTCGATTTAGACTGAATACAAGGTCATGACGTGAGCTAGCTATTGCAGTGGCAATGACTGGACATCGAACGACAAGAGAGAGTGGCGTGGCATAATGATGATGCGATAGAGCTGTAATGGGTGTGGTAAGGCAACTAGCAATTGCGACAGTCGGTGGTGACGATGACGAATTGAGGGGTGACGTTGTCCTAAGGCAGCAAGTTAGTGGTGACAAAGTGAGAGAGGCAGAACGACAGACGATATAAGAGAAGAGTAGAGATAGACTGAGAGAGGTAGAAGTAGATTGTAATGAATCTTGTACCGTATCAGTCGATACTGGGCGGTATGTACTATCGGTCGAAAAAGGTACAAAATAAGATGGTTCGCTACTAGCCTGTACCGACTTGTTTCGCTTGATACTACCTGTATTTGGATTGTTGGCCATATGCCAAATAATACTGAAAATTTTAAAAACTAGATGCATTTTTGTAAAAAATGAAAATTTAGACCATCGGCTTCCCCTCCCCCTTCTTCTTCCTCTTTTTTTTTTCTCCTACTCTCACTTTCTCTTTTCTTCACCATCATCTCTTTTTATTATTAATAATATAATATTTAATTCGTATAGTAAATAATAGTTATATTTTTTTACAAAGAATAATTAAAAATTTGTTAAAATAAAAATTAAAAAGTCTCAAATTTTTGTATTTCTTTTTAAAATTGTTAATATAAACATAACAATATTTCATTATTAATAACAATTACCTATTAAGATAAAAAATATTTTTTATTATTGAAAATTAAATATTAAGATAGAAATTATTCTTTTTATTTGATATTTTAATGTAATTATTATTTATTAAATGATAAAATTGTAATATTTTAAATATTTTGTATTGTTTTTAATTTTATATTTTTATGATTAAATTTTTTTTATATTAATTGTGACTATTATTCATATGTGAAATATTTGAAAATAATATTAAGAAAAAAAATAAATTGTTGTTATTTGAAATTTCTATTATTATAATTTTTTGAAACAAGGTTGGTTTAATTATACAATACAATAATGGAGGATTATTTTGTAATTTTAAAAAAAATTTAGAAGTTTTTTTATAAATTTTAAAAATTGTTTGAAACGGTACAAAATATTAACTAGTACTGGTATAATACAATATCAAAATTTAATCTGATAGTAAGTTTGGTATGGTATTCGTAATATACCAGAGGGGTGGCTTAAGAGAAACTAGGGTTAGATTATTATTATTTTTCAATTCAGTCTCTTACTTTTTCAATTTTACAAAGTTTATCGATAATTAACAAGTATTTTCAATTTCAGTCGATACCGAATATTACAAGTCCAAGACTGGTATCAGTAGGTCCCGTAAATTGGTATTAAGTACTATTTTTTTGTTGGTACGATCAACACTTCTTCAACATAACGATATAAACGAAGGAAAATAAGATAATGACGTCTTTTCCTTTTGTTACGCTTATCTATAAGACAGAATCTATCAGAAGATATATCCAATCTACTTAAGTTAATCTTATTAATTAAATATAGTAGTAAAAATAAATAACTGTTGAGTGGCTGCAGTTGCACTTAGCTTCGCCATCTCCCAAATGGATCTTTCTTTTATTAATAATTATAAAGAAAAAAAGTAACATTATTATTATTATTGTAATAAAGCAAAAACAAAAAAAGAAAGAAAGAAACTGGGTGTGCCTGGTCCATAAAACCCTACCGCCCACCGGATAAAAAGAAACTGTTTTCAACTGTCGCCGTCTCATTTTCTTCCTTTCGTTAATAACGACCGCTAGTTGCCTATCAGTCTGTCTCTTCCTTCTTTCTCTGCTTAAAAAGATTATGATGTTTCGACGGCTCTGCATTGGTCTGGATCGGATTGGGTTTGTAAAGAAACGTTTCGTCGTTTCGATATCAATTTTAATAATCTAATTTTGGCTTAACCGCTTTTTGGTCTAAGCTCGCTCACGGTTACAGTTAGTAGAAGTGCCTTATTTCTGATTTTCTTATTGCTAATTGGATGGCTCAAAGAATAGAGAAACTATATATCCGTCAAACTGAAACTGAAACTCAAACTGCTTTAGTGGTGGCCGTGACTTACTTCAAGAAGAAGAGCATTTCAGTTTTAGATTTCGATAGATGTAGAGAAAAGTTTGTTTAAAGCGATGGAGGAAATTGGGAATAGTAGTAAAATCAATAAAGCAATTTGTTGCGATGATACCGACGTCGTGTTTGGCTGCGTCATACGATACATCCGCGACTCACGTGACCGAGCCGCCGTCTCGACGGTTTGCCGCCGATGGCACGAGCTAGAGGCGTTAACCAGGGAACACGTAACCATCGCTTTATGCTACACTACAACACCAGATCGGCTGCGGAATCGTTTCAATCACCTGAAATCTTTGAAACTGAAAGGAAAACCTCGAGCCGCCATGTTCAATTTGATACCTGAGGATTGGGGAGGTTTTGTCAAGCCTTGGGTCGACCAACTTGCCACTTCCTTTAATTGTTTGACGTCGCTTCACTTTCGCCGTATGATTGTCACAGATTCGGATCTGGAGCTTTTGGCTACGTCTCGCGGTCGGAATCTTGAGCATTTGAAGCTTGACAAGTGCTCTGATTTCTCGACTGACGGCCTCCTACACGTGGCTCGTGGTTGCAGGTACTAAACTGTGGTTTAACTCAAAAAAAGAAAATAAAAAGAACGGCCAAATCTTTACTCACTTTTGGTAAATTTTTTTGTCAACTTCAGTAACTTCCGATTCTGTGTCTAAAAGTCTCACAGGTTGCTGCTATTAATTTCCTCTGTTGTTTGTATACTCTTTATGCTTTTACGGAGTAAGATTGATAATTAATCCGCTTGCTTTGTTGTGAATCAGTTTTCATGCTCCTTTAACTCTAGGAACTTAAACTTCCAAAATTAGTTAGTTTTCTCATCCTTTTTCTTATTGTTATCTTTACCTATTAATTCATTGTTGTACGTGTGAGTGAGTAGATTAACATTTTGGCTTATTTGGCATTTGTCATTTGTATACGTTTCTTCCATTGTAAATTGATGTGGACTGTTATTAATTTTCACTTTGTCTATGAGGGAAAAATTATGTGGAATGTAATCATAATGACTTAGACCTCGATTATCATTTCAACTTGTGGCTTTGAAAGCTTTTTGACTGATTAAGTCTGATTTGTAAGGTATTATTACTTCGATTGGCTGTTAACTTGTTTACCACTGTGTTATCGTGGTTGCATGGATCTTGTTTTGAAAGTACTAATTCTTTACGTCCATAATGCCTCTTTCCTTTAGCGATTATTGTCGACATGGGGAAATTTGGTCATACCTCTTCTGTTCCACCTTGAGGGACCTTAAGATATCGATCTTCATGGTTCTTTTAATTTTTGGCGTGCAGGCAATTAAGAACATTGTTCTTGGAAGAGAGTGCGGTTTTGGAGAAAGATGGTGACTGGCTCCATGAGCTTGCTTTGAACAATGCAGTTCTTGAGACTTTAAACTTTTACATGACAGATCTTAACAGAATCAGACATGAAGACCTTGAGCTTATAGCCAAAAATTGTCACTCCTTGACATCTGTGAAAATTTGTGACTCTGAAATCTCTGAGCTTGTTAACTTCTTTCGTTCTGCATCTGCTTTAGAAGAGTTTTGTGGTGGTTCCTTCAATGGTCAACCAAACAAGTACTCCAATGTGAAATTTCCAGAAAAATTATGCCGATTGGGACTCACTTACATGGGGCAAAATGAAATGCCAATAGTATTCCCTTTTGCTTCTCGGCTCAAAAAGTTGGATCTCCTTTATGCGTTACTCGACACAGAGGACCTCTGTGACTTGATTCAAAGGTGCCCGAACTTGGAAATTCTTGAGGTATTGGCACAAATATCTTTTGTTATCTATGTTTCACTGATGATATGTCCTTATATGTTGTTTGATGGGGTTTGCCTCCCTGTTTATACAATGTCTTTTTGGCCCTCGTTTCTTATTCGCCTATTATTATGCTTTTGATGCAAAAGTTGTAGCCTGTTAATATATGCAACTTATTTTGTATTTCATCTTTCTTAGCTTATTCTGGGATGACAGTTTTATACTGGTTTTGGGATTCAGTTTTACAGCGTGCAAACTTCAATAAGTTTTGTAGAATTTAACTTTTGCATTTGCCTGGGTTTGACACTAAGGAGATAAGAATTAAAACTGATTTTGTCTCATTGCAGCACTAGATACTTTTTTCTGCCTTATGTATACTTTTTCTGCCTTATACATGAACATTTTAGTGAATTTACTTGTGCTGGCAGACAAGAAATGTTATCGGAGATAGTGGAATGGAAGTCCTTGCCAGCAGTTGTAAGCATTTAAAAAGGCTTAGAATTGAGCGAGGTGCTGATGACGGAATGGAAGATGAAGAAGGCACAGTTTCACATAGGGGATTAATAGCATTGGCCCAGGGCTGCCTAGAACTCGAATACATAGCTGTTTATGTTTCTGATATCACAAATTTAGCTTTGCAAGAGATTGGTTATTACTTAAAGAACTTACATGATTTTCGTTTGGTCTTACTTGATCGAGAAGAAACAATAGCTGATCTGCCGCTTGATAATGGAGTTCAAGAACTATTAAGGGGCTGTTTTAAGCTTCGAAGATTTGGTCTGTATCTCCGAGAAGGGGGTTTGACTAATAAAGGTCTCCGTGATATTGGGCAGTATAGTACAAACGTCAAATGGATGCTGTTGGGTTATGTTGGGGAGTCGGATGAAGGGCTCATAGAATTCGCTAAAGGTTGCCCAAATCTGCAGAAGTTGGAGATGAGGGGTTGTTGCTTCAGTGAGAATGCGTTGGCTAGGGCTGTAATGCAGCTGCCTTCTCTGAGGTACTTGTGGGTGCAAGGTTATAGAGCATCATCACCAGCAGGCAGCAGTCTTGTGGCTATGACTCGCCCGTTTTGGAATATTGAGTTGATCGCTGCTAGAAGGGTTGTTACGGTTAATGAGGCTGATCAACTCGTGATAGTTGATCATCCTGCACAGATACTTGCGTATTACTCCCTTGCTGGGCCAAGAACAGATTTTCCAGACAGTACTGTAGTCCCTTTGATCCAGTGAAATTGGTTTCTACCGACAGGCTGTATATGCATGCATCTGTATCCTTTTGCTTTACCTTTTGCATCTGTATACTTTTGGTTTCTAGGAGGTCATTTTTTGCAAGTTGAAGTCACTTTCGTACTTGGCTGGAGGTCTGCTTTTTTTTTTTTGGTTTTAATGGACCTTTTTATGTGTAATAAGCTTTCTTTTCATGCTCTGTAATCTGCAAGCACCACCACTTTTTGGTGTATGTTGTGCTGGCGATTAGCATAGAGGTTGTCGAATCATGTATAAATTTCAGCTGCTGACACAAATTCTTTGGATGGAATTTTCGCATGGATTGCCTATCACTTTGTTCACAACGATGAGGAATAAGCGACAGTGCTTGATAGTAGCCATATAACGAACAAGAAATATCAATTATTACAAGAAAAAGAATGAGTCATATCTAAAAGTTCTATTAATGAGACTTGCCATGTAGTCAAACCTTTTTTAATCTCCATTATTGCGACCTAGATCTGGCGAGTGAGTGACAGCGGTGAGTGATGGCGGTGAGAGGGGAAGCAAGGGATAGCGGCGATAGCGGAGAGAAGGGGCACAAGGGAGATTCCTCTGCACTTAACATCACAACCGTACTCTTAAATATTATCAAAATGTTTTGAAGGATGGAGTATTAACGCCTTCGATTAAGCTCCTGAAGGCGAGGCCACAAGCATGGTTGTCAACCTTGATTAGATTTTTCAGGTCCAAACGACCAACCTTCCTTGCAGTGAATGCCTAGGCTATGGCTAGATGGCGCAAGAAAGGGTTGCAAAAAGTAATGTTGTGTGAAGATGGTACGTTTTTATTTAAAATTTCTGATGATTCTTGCTTGAATGAGATTGTGGAACAGGATCCATGACACTTCGGCAACCAGCCATTGTTTATACAAAAGTGGCAACTGAGAATGAAGCCATTGTTTATATCTTCCTATTTTTCGGCTAGGAGATAATGGAGAGTTAGAGAGAACTGAGATACAAATCAGCTATCTAGAGAAGCCTAACAACTCTAATAAGAAATGAGTTCCTACTGGTAAAATCTTCCAATCCAGGTGGCATGATGACATTCTTAATACGGCTAAATTTGGTCCTCTAAAGGAATATGCAAGTGCTGCAGAACCAGACTCAAATCCTATCAAAGAAAATCATACAATATCCATTGAAGGTCAACGTAGAAATTTTGATGATGACCAGATCATTCCTGAGGTAACTGTGGGTAGAATATTTTGGGAGAACAAAATTAGTTGGAAAAAGTCAATTTAAATGCAAGCAACGGTAAGAACAGAGGGCAAGATGAATCAACTGAAAACAATGATAGACCAAAACTCCTATTAAAGCAGAAACACACTCAATGGATGTAGAGATAGAAGATGAACATGGTTTACTGGATAATGGTCCAATAAGTAACCTGCTGCTAATACAATTAGAGAATGACAGACTTGTTGGGATAGTAGAGAGAATTTACGAGAGTTTCTCTAAATCCAAAAGAAGATCAGCTAGGAGAAAAACCAAAAAGAAGAAGTAAATGGTGATTCTAATATGGAACATAAGACTGATTAAATGACATTAGCCAAGACAGATTCAGTGACTCATTAGCTTTTGCTAGTATTAATATAAGTCTTTTAAATTTTTTTTAAAAAAAGCTTCTGTTAATGCGGTTCTCCGGAAATAATAGTAAAAGGGAGACTTGAGCACAGTGATACTCTGGTCAAAAAAAGAGAACTAGATGGCAGAGGGAGGGCAACCCACCGTTTGAACTTCCCTTAAAACGCTGCTTAGTATACGTACACATTGGTAGTCACAAGATGTGGGAATCCAGGGTACAACTTGTTCTTTCTTTCAAGTCAGATTGACATTCCAACAAAACCTATAATAATAAAACCCAAGGAAAACCGAGATTACCACAAGGCCATCATTGGGCTTGTCATTTTAAAGTTGTGGCTCATTTGTTCTGGGAACAATTCTATTGGATTTAACCTCTCAGTCTCAGTCTCAGTCTCAGTCACAGTCACGTACATGGACGTCTATTCTTTCACTTGATTTAGCATTTCATTTTCTCCATTTGAAAATTTTCCACCGGTTCTGAGCCTAATCTTGCCATGGCGTTATGAGAGATTTTCTTTTCTGAAAGTAAAAGAATTGTTAATAAATTGCTAATTTAGTGATTAAAAGTAAGAGAACTAATTATTGTATTTTTGGAATTTCCTTTAAAACAGAGTAAATATTAATCAAGAATAAGATGCACTAAAGCCAGCGAAATCAATTCATTTCCATGCTTTCTGTTGATTCCATTTCTAATTGTCCATTTAAAAATAATTGGAGACTCGAGCTTGGTGAAGAGACCATCTTCTATCTATCAAAAGAAAAAGAAGACACCCATTTTCTAGTTAAAACATGCTATTAATTACTATAGAAGGCTCTACGTTCGTGCTCTTCCTCGAGTAAAGCAGAGCAGACTAAATGTAAAGCACATGGAAAATTTGAAACACTTGGACAACTTGTGGGAAAATTTGCAACAAAACAGCTACTTGTCCAGAGTTGCACTAGTAGTAGACTTGCAAGATCTGATAACCAATCTAAACGTACAGACAGATCGAATAGCAACGTAACTGGGGCACCAATAAAATAGTGAGGTGTAATCTTACAACTTATCTTCTGATACGATAGGAAATTGATGAATATAATCAAAAGGGAATGCTGTGCATGGATCTCGATCCAAAAGGATTTCAATGACGAATTCATTCCGTGTTCTTTAAGCATATATAGAATAGAAAAGAAAAGGGAAAGGTGGCCAAAAGTTTGTGGTGTAAGCTTGTTTGATTAAAATTTAGAATAAAGCTTTGGCAAGAGTAGTACTTTCTTATGCAACTTGCAGAAAGGTTGCCAGCTACTTTACCGATAATTACTTTATAGAGTCATTAATTTTGTCAGTTACTACCACCAAAAGTTTAATAAAGAAAAATCATCTCCGATGGTGCCTGTTTTGGAGCTTTTAATGCTCGATGTTTGGTTTCAGAAAATGATATGCGCATAGTATACGTCCGTGTGTGTGTATATATATATTGCATGAGTGGGCACTCGGGCCATTGAAGAATTGTTTCAGTTTCAGCTGTGGTGGTAGTAGACTAGAATCCATAATTCCACCACCACAATCTTAGTTTGGATAGTTTTTCACGTTACGTGGAAGGACAACCTTGCAGATAATGATTATCGATGACCCATTTCAGGGGCCCCAGTGTAATGCTGGCTGTGCAGTTGCGTATTATATGGATTGTGTAAATAAATGACACGAAAATTTAACTTTAAATATTTTCGGGTAATATATGTTCAAGTTTCTCCAAAAATTTGGCATCCTTTCTGGTCGCCTTAAGACAGTTGTTTGCTAAGTGCTCCTTGCTTCTACAGACAAAACATCGCAATTTCTCTTTCTGACGATGTGATAATTTCTTGAAGAACCTCATATGTTTGTACTTGTTGCTCATGTTCTTCATTTTAAAGTTCTGCTTCCGATTGCTTCCATCATCTCTAAAGTGTGGTTCATCATGACTCAAAGGTAAAGGTAATTGACTGATCAGATACACTTTAAGTCTTGGGTTATATTAGGATTTTCATAGAGAGTGTCTTTTGCTTATCAAGGGTTCTTTTGTTTCATAATGACCTTGTCAGCATTGTATATTATTAAATACTAATATGGTGTTTAATTTATTTGGCCAGCTGTAGCCACCTCAACTCTTAGAGAATGCCCTACTTGAATAAAACAAGGGCATTTTATAGAATGTCAAAGAATAAGAAGTCCAAGATTATAGACATGATAAATTACCAGGCTTAACCTAGTATTCTAATTCAAATATTATTAGTTTGGTCATATTCTGCTGAGGATGAATGTTGTTGCATGGATCCATTGTTCTGCGTGACCTTGACTGTCGAATTCCTGCAAAACAAATAAAGGCAGGCCGGGAGTTGGTCCCCGGAAGGCCACTCTGACGATCAAGTTAGTCTTTTGTAGAATATTTGGCTGCTGAGAACAAAAAAGAATAGCTAGGGTTGTAATCTCGTACCTGTATCATGGTAAAATAGTACCTTTTATATGGCATGGACCCTAGGTTTAGGTCTTCATGTAGATCTTTGTATTTGCATGGGAGTCTAACACCTGATGGGCCGTGGACGTGTAGAGATGGGCCTGGGCCTAGCACAGCCGACCCAACCAATTATCATTTAAATAATCCGTACTAATGATCTTAATGTAAAAGGAGGCTATGACTTATAGCTATTTTGTTGATAGATGAAATATAATTTTTGCTCCAGGATTCATTTACTATTTCTTACCACTCTTCCTAGATTAGTTACATACAAACTAATAAAACAATTTTAATGCAGTTGTAAACAACATCTTTCTTTCTTTGCAAGTCGCTTTATCTTATGCAAGTATTCACTTCCATCATGTTTTTATAAATTAATCATAATTTACTCAATACTTCTTAGAATTTTTTTTTTCTAATTGTAACCTCATTGTAGTTCTTCGTTTCTCTTATGTCGTACCTTTCAATGGGAATTTTTTTAAGAGATTGTGTATTGTTGTAAGACTAGAAGGTTATAGTGTGAGCATAGTAGATCAATGTATTTACTTATATTTAAATTATAAATGGCATGAATGATTTAATGATCTATAAAATCGGGGTAATTTTTCTTTATGATTTATGCATCATCCTATTTACCATGACACTTGTCGTTTTAGATATGAGATACAAGCATAGTACAATTGAATATTATTTCTCATAGTTGTATGGTGATTGATCTTCAATATATGTTAATGTCATTAAGCATTTACGGTATGATCTGTTTTATGATTACTAATCAAGAATGGGTAAAAAGTTGGATCATAATAATTCAGTCTCAAGTTTAGAATATGTTGATATATACATCATCATCAATATAATATAAACAAATTTGGGTTTCAATTTAAAGGAATTCATATAGAAAAACGGGAAAGGATTTTATATAATAGAATGAAATTGGACAATTATATCAAATGTGATATTTATGAAACAATTAATAAGCATTTTTATATATTAATATGGTAGAAGTTGAATATACTTCAATATTCAATTATGTAGATAATTGCATGAGATTTCTTAGTTACCCCAATGTTTACAATTGCTTTTAAGTCTACTTTTCGTACTAGTTATTGAATAATGAATTCTTATCACAATTAACTTCATCCAATAACTTAAGAAGTCTTGATGTATGTCAAGAGTTGGTATATAATGAAATAGTTCAAGGTAAACTCTATAATTTATGTATTGATATCTTACTTTTATAACTTCAATAATTATCTACATATGATTGTATATTTTCTTCATTATATTATGATATGCATAGATAATGTAGACATAGATGTGGTCGTTCATCATTTTGAAAGTTTACTTTGATGAATAAAGGTATATCTATTTGTTAATATTCATGTATTCATTTAATTATTTTTTGTATAATTATGTATGATTTCTATAACGATTTCTTTTTAAATATAAAGCAAGTGATGCCAAATTGTAGCACAATCTTCTTTTGGCTTGTTGTTAAAGCATGTTATTGGTTTCTATTTGTATCCCTCAAAACCAAATTGATATATTTGATCACTCCCTCTTTTTCTAATCTACGTATATTGATAATTAAACAAATGATAAACACTAAAATTTTCATTTGTTAAGTTGAAATGATAGTGCCTTGCTTTTCTTATAACATGTTTGCATTGTTTGCTTTTATGTTAAAAAAAAGAAAAAGTACTGCATATCATCTACAACAAAATCTATATTTGAAGTTTTAGAAATATTTGTAAGAAGGAATTTATAAAGTTACGCTAACTTTTAATATTTGAGTATATCCTTTTGAAGAGATTATTGACACACCTGACTCGATAGAGACATAGTAGGTTGAGGAAGCTAAAATCCTCCCATTAGTTTGATTTCTTTATGAAGATTCAGTAAATGACTTGAAATGACATAGTTAAGGTCACGTCTATTCGGAACCATAACGTTGTTAGGTACCTAATATAGGCATTTGCCAAAGAAGATAGTGATTTAAATTTGCTACTTTACAGTTTTAACATTTTGAAAATTGAGTAAAATCTATTTCATCATATGCATTTCCTTGCCTCCATAATGTTGAACTCATAAAGAGAAATAATTAAGTAAATCTAATTTTGTATAGCACACGTTATTATGAACTTAACTATATGATCCTATTTGTAGTATACTTACTAGGTGTTAAAATTTTAAAAGGTATTTTGACGATTAATGTAATATGCTATTTCGATTATTGTATTGTGTAATGTGTTGTACATGCATTTTGTAGAATACACTCTACTTATTGTATATTAAAATAATTTAAGCATTTAAATGTATTATTGAGCTTATAAAGAAGATCACGAATAAATCGGAGATAGTTTTGAACTTGATCGATTTTTTTTAAATTTTTTCGAAAACTCTGAAAAGCTACGAAATGAGTCCGAACGAGCTTTAGTACTTTGAAGATTTAGGTAACACTTTTGAATGAAATCCAGATGATTTCGGTGACACTTGATAATTTAAGGATTCAATCTGAAAATTCTTTTGAGCAATTGAAAAAGTTACCAAACAATTTCGAAATATGATGAAAAGCTTCAGAATTAGGATTAGAGTCCCTAGGAACTAAAACAATTCAAAACAGAGGTTGTTTAAATAGAATTCAAGTAATCCAAAATTATTGGACTAAAATGTTATTTATTGAAAAATAATGGGAATTTATTTGGGCATAAAATGCATTAAATTAAGAAAAGAGGCAAAAAGGACTTTTTGTGAAACCAAATGCATCTAAATTCCATATGAGCATTACATGGGAAAATTTCCATTAGATAAGCATGAATTAATGTAACACCCCACTCCCGTGTGACCCAAACCCGACATCGATGATGATATCCGAGTCCATGCCCCGCGAGGGTGGCGTGCTACGTCACTCAGTCAAAACTCAGTATAACTTTTTTTTGAATACAATCATACGCGCGGAATTTAGTAGGCACTTTGGGCCCACTTTAATTGGAAAACATTTTCGGTCATAACAATACACTCAACACCCAATCGGCCCCCTATAAATACAAAGCACTGTGATCCGTTGACTTTACAAATTGATTTCATCAGTTGTACCAAATGGTCAAAAAAAAAACAAATACAATTTGACTAGACACTAATGCAGAAGTGAACTGATCCCGACCTCCATCTCAGACTTGCAGGCAGTAGACA
>JANVCL010000212.1:17085045-17102306 GCA_026546855.1 Erythroxylum incrassatum | reverse complement strand
TATTCCCTCATGTCCAGGAATAGGTAATCTTAGTAATAACTATTCCGTTAGCTTTTTGCCAACCAAACACAGTAATAGTTAACAATTAAGAATAGGTCATTAGTGAAATATGGTAACCTTCCTTAGATATGTCAAAAAACCAATTCCAAGATTTTTTTTTTAGTAAATTATCTTCCGTCAAAAATTAAAGATGAATAAATCATCTTCACTGAGTACATTATCTAAGCTAAGCTTACTCTTGTTAGGGTATACCTACTGTGCATAGTTGCAAAGCATAAACGTTTTTTAGGAAATATCCTACTAGAGCTGATTGCCACACTAAGCTATAAGCCACTCGAGCCTTAGGGTTAGAAGGCTTATATACCTTAGTTTACCACAGAATTCGATTCTCCCACCACATTACTCTAAGTAACTTTCTGAGAAGAGAGTAGTTTTGAAGTAGTCTTCTTTGCATTATACTTGAGCTAGGAAATGGAGGAAAAGAAAGGTTTGAATCTAGAGTTAGTGGGGCGGCATCTTTAAGTGGAATGAAGGCATGGACAATGAGTGGTTCTTGGTGCACCATACCATAGGTGAATTGCTTTAAATGTTAATGAAAAGGCTAAGTGAATTAGATTGGTGTCAAGAGGCCAAGTAAACAGTAGATCGAGAGGTTAGAAGGAAGTGGGAGTCCGTCTTTCTAACCCATCATTTATGATGTCTTATGAGTTTTTATCTTTATCCAATAACATTTTAAATATTTTAAAGATATTTTTCACAAAGTACATTTTTTCTATTTTACATCTTCAAAATTTATTTCATATAGTTTTTTTATACTCCTTGAAACTTTTAGTCATATTTTTAATATATTTTTCATAACTTTAATTCCATTTCTAATCAATAACCCAATCATGATATCGTAGCTTGCATATATTTAAACATTATACTATGGTTATGTTTGGTAATCAGCGGATTGTATTAACTATTAGTTGATTTTATCAATGATTAGCTGAAAGCAAATTAATATAGTTGATTTTACCAGCGAATATTATCAGGTATTTATTTAAAGATGTTTGGTAAACTTAACTATTTAGTATTAACTTTTTATTTATAAAATAGCTTATGAGAGCATGACTTAAAAAAACATTTATAAGGACATACCTTTATATCTTAGTATTTCTTTGAATATTTTCATAAGAATTTATATTTATGTTTCAATTTACTTTAGTCAATCAGTCAAAATTTAATAAATTAAAACTTATTTTTATGCTCAAAATTTTAAAAAAATATTTAAATTAATGTTCGAAACTAAACTAAAAATGTAATAGTTAATGAGCATAAAAGCTATTTTTAATTATATGAAAATGTAATTCCTTAATAAAATTAATCTTATCATATAACTAAAACTAAAAAAATATTTTTAGAAATTTTATCTTTTAAAGTTAACATTAAAATAATTTTTTTAGACATAATAACTATTTGTAGAAACATTTTTATGTTTTAAAATATTTAAATATAAAAACATATTTTAAATTTAATGATTTAATTCTTCTTAAATACAAAATTTAATTAAAGTACTAATTAGTAGATGAATGCAACTTGAAACTTTCCTACCCAACCCAATCTTTGAATCTAACATTACATAAAATTTAGGTTGCTATAAAATAATTTGGTAGAGATTTTTGTATTATACAATACCAAATCCAATGATACTTATTTTATTTAATTAAAATGGAGTTATTTTTAAAATTAATGATACCGATATGAAGCAAAAAATTTATTAAAGAAAAAAATTCCAACTTGGTTTAATTTTTTAATAAACCATGGTTTTTTTTTACTTCGAGTAAATTGACTATACACTTTATGCTTATATATCTCTTTCTCCTATCATCTCTTATAAATTGTAATAACTTTTAGATACAATTGTCTTTTCGTCCCTTAATTTCCCAACCGTTGGAGCAAAACACTCCTCATAGGAGCATTTTCAAAAGCTGAGAATTGGGTTCAATCCATCAATCCAATCAACTAATTACTAAACATGATTATCAGTGATTTGATATAGTCAAATAGCCAAATACTTTTTCAATATGCTAAAACATAGCTGATCGAACATTTACCAAACAAGGCCATTATAAATATTAATTTTGGTTAAGATTTGATTTTACTCTTCTTTGCACAATAACTCCAAATCTATTATGCAATCTTAATTGAAGAAGGTAAATAATGGTGATAAATTTCTTTCTTTTTTTCTTTACCATCATGTTTATTTCTTATTAAAACTTACATGATGCTTAAATACCTTGTGTAATTTTTTTAATGATTGATACTTATAATTTTAAATGATATTAATAATTAAAATTATGTTTGTGTCTATAGTTTCTTTATCAAATAAGTTTAGCATTTTGTGTAACGTGAACTTTTATTAAAACTTTTAGATAAGAAATTTTACTAATAGCATCGAAGTTGTTGTTTCTTTTTTTGTTTTTTTATTAATCTCAAACATTCTATTTCATTAATCTGGATTTCAATAACATAGAGAATTTATCTCTAAAAGAGTTTCTTTATGATTTTTAGATGTAGAAATATTTCAAATACATATATATATAGCAACTATCGACAACTTTAGGGAGGGATCAGTGAATAAAGATCGAAGTATCATAGTTAATCTGACCACAGTTGCCACTCGTGTTACCAAATAAAATAAAGAATCACAGACAAGAATGATGCTTGGAGAGACTAGTAAAAGAAGCTATTACATGTACATATGCCGCTGAAATAGTCTAAGCCACCATTGACAATTGGGTTGGCAGAATGAAAAATATCAAAGAAAAGAAAGGCAAATGCATAAGATTGGTTGAAGAAAAAGACGATGACACTACCAAATTAACTCTTACGTGGATCTTTCCATATTCTGAGACCGATTGAAGCATGTGATACTCAAGTAAGTGGAATGCAAACTCAGCTGCGACTAAGTGATGGTGATCAAATTAGCTTTGGTCAACTTGCACATATTATGATGCATAAAGTTAACAAGAATAGATGAAAGGTGGCCTATTGAGCAAGTAAAAAGTAAGCAATCTGGTTCCATGGAATTTCAAAAGAAGTGCCTACCGAGTCAGCATATAGCTTTGCCACATCACTCAATGACGTGGAGGCGTCCCTGTCACCGCTATAAAATTGTTCCCAGGTGTAAAATCATCAGCTGCTCCTAGTCTTATTTGTACCGCTTTCACCCAGGACTCAGAATGATGCGCAGCTTAGTCTTAGAATGACTAGGCCATTTCATGTCCAAATGAGAATCTGCCTTGAAATGAGATATTAAGAATGCTTTGAAAATTGACTTTAATAGAGGCAATGACTGCAAGTCTCAAAGCGAAATTCGTCTTGTAGTTAGATCCTCTAATTCCATTATGCTGGCTTCTGATGACTGAAATATCAGAAAACTGAATTTTTCTGAATAATCATCTTTCACATTATTATGTTTTATTTTCACAATCTCGACTTTCTTATGCATGTGTGCATTGATATTCAGAGAACGACGACATAAGCAATAACATTCAGATTCTATTTCACACGACTAAGTTTAGCAATTGGAACCATGACATAAAACAAAAACAGTCCCCCGTTATCAACGAGTTTCATGTCGACACATCTGAGAAATCAAGTTATGGGGTTTGACATAAGCCCCACGATGAACGCTGGCGTATAGATTTTGGCCCTGAAGTTTTAGGTTACTTGAAGCAATGCCATAGGGAGACGGCATAAAGAAATTGGCTTGACCTGAATCAAAGACCACTATTGATCCATCCTTAGAGTGATTCCAGTCGATGAGAACTTTCTGCATATTGATGGGCTTTTGCTCTGGCGAGAAGACATTGAACTGATCTAGAGATAGAAGCTTGTCTCCATGATATTGAGGAGGAGTCGCGTCTGTGAGATTCACGGTTGTGATGTCATGTATGCTTGGTCTTCTCTTGTCTTTCACTCCAGAAAGCTGTTGTCTTATGAAGTACTTTTGTGCATGGCTTGCCACTTGTGTTGGAGTCTTAGAAACTACGAAATTTCGGGATATGTTTCTCCAATCCCCTTTACCATGCTTTAGTAATCCCATCAGGAATCGCCTATAACTCATAGAGAAGGACACGAACAATATGATCAAGCATGGATACAAAAAGTATTTATAATTAGAGGAACGATTTTTCTGTCACTCGGGAAGGAAACAAAATGTAGACAGCAATTGGGATGCAATCAAACGTAAGATCTAACTCAAAACTTTTGATGCTAAACCCTGAACCAACTGCAAAATCAACGTGAACTTGGAAATAGATAATGAATTCCTGATATCTAAATATCACGGGGTCCGCCATCATTAAAACAATTTCAAGACCTGAATTGTAAATTTAGAAACATAATTTAAAGGGAATTCACCTGTGCTCCTCTTCTGTCCATGGCACACCTTTTTTTCTGCCCTGATCAACGCTCTTAACTATCAAAGGCCTCTTTCTATAGGCATCAAAATCACGATTTTCGACCAACTCTAATGTGAAAGACGAGGTAAGGTAACCTGGGATCGGTACCTTCCCTGCTTCTATGTCGCTAACGTCTTCTTCTAGTTCTCTATACTGCTTGATCACATCATAAACTGTCTTTCCTGGGATCATCGCTGCCACTTTCCTCCACCTTTCAGGGTCATGTTCACCGTATATAGCCAAAGCACTCTCGAATTTTTTGTTCTCTTCTCTTGTCCACTCTGTGCTTTCGCTAAACCAACTGTTGTTCGACTTGAACGAAGATGGATATAGAGTTTCCATGACTTCTACTTCCTGCGTGCTCTTACAAGTTCACATCAGACTATCAGAGTGAAGCGTGAAGGATTGAAGAGTTGGAGTAGAGAAACAGGGGAGAGAGAAACGGAGAGTGTATGCAGAGATCGAGGTTTTTATTGTGGTTGAGGTCAACAAGACATGAAATGCAGAATCATATGCCGGGAATCAGGAATCTCCTTTTCTTAACAGCTTAAACTAGCGAATCCAATAAAGGCACAGCTTTGGAGAATCGAAAAGAATCATGAATAGTTGAGGGAAACCTAATCTCCTTCCCAAGAAATAAACCAAGAGGACGAGAAGAAAAGCCCAGACATATAAAGGTTCAACTCTGTATCCGAGAAAATCTTGATGAAATTAACGTCAGGGTTGAATATACTTCTGTTGAAGAGCTAAAATCGGCTATAGTGAGAAAAAACCTTGGAGATCACAACCTCAAAAGGAGTAGACGATGAGTTTTGGAGAGAGTTAAAAAGCAAGAAAAATAGCATCTAAAACTGAGGTTCTGAAGATATATAAAAATGCGTTAGGAGGAGAAGGGTGGTACTGATGCAAGTTCAGCTGGGTAGGTAAGAACTATAAGAAAGAGACGATCGAAACATAGTAAAGTCGCCATAATGGTACGAGTTTAGATCTCTTATCTAATATTACGGTGTTTTATTATGTCTAATAAATCTCAGCCGTTTATTTATATAAATTTCGTAAAATAAATGCCTGAGATTTTATGAAATAGAATAAGATAGAGTAAAACAGGACAAAAAATCTGGCCTCATATTGTGGTGACTGATTAGCAAAGGGAATCTATGAGTTCGGATCCTTTGTCTAAAATAACCCTATTTTATTTTGTCTAATAACAAAATGACATTGTGTTTGATTAAAAATAAAAGAGATGCTGCACTGCTGTTTGTTATGTAAGCCGTTGTGAAGCCGGCGTCAGCCATGAAAAATTAATCACTTCTATTAAACAGAAGTTCAACAACTGATAACCCTCTTATATATTATATATTTATTTATTTTTCATTTGTTAATTTAATTATTATTATTATTACTATTATTATTATTATTATTGATTCAGGCAAATTTTACTGTATATTAGTTTTTATTAATAAATATATTATTATTATTAAAGCAGTTTATATTTATTCATAACATTATTAAGTTCCTTATTATTATAAAGTGTATTTATTTTTTATTATTTTTATTGTTATTATTATTATTATTCGTGGGTATATTAATTAATTTTATTTCATTATTATAATTACTGTTAAATATTATTATTAAATTTCTTCTTATTATTATTAAATTCCTTATTAATATTAAATATGATTTCTAAAATTTCTTATTATTATAAATTATATTATTATTAATAATTAAGGAAACATAACGTTTTCATTATTTATTATTAGATAATTTATAATAATAATTCTTTAAATAATTTATAAATTAAAACTGATTATAAGAAATTAGCAAAAATAAGCATATAATTTGTCCTTATTATTATGAAGAACAAAATTAATAATAATCAGAGATTTAATCTTATTATTTAATATTATTAATAAATACATAATTTATTAATAATAAGAAGAATAATAAGTAGAGAATTAATGATTAAAACCCATTTTAAATAATTAAATTAATAAGAATAATTAAATAATCATAATAATTTTTAATAATAATATAATAATGAATAATAATAACGAATATAAAATTAGCACTTATCATATTTGAAATCAATTAAAATAATAAGAATAACTAAAAAACATAAGGTTTTTATTATAATATAATTTATAATAATTATTATTTAAATTATTTATAATTAAAACTGATTATAAATAATTAGTAATAATAAGCATATAATTTTTTCCTTATTATTATAAAGAAAAAAATTAATAATAATCAAGAATGTAACCATATTATTTAATATAATCAATAAAGAAATTATGTAATAATTATAAGAATAATAATAAGTGAATAGAAGTGTATAATATTGTTAGTTTAGAGTTTAAATATATATGCAAAAGCTTTGTAGATATCATTACAAATTAAATTTTCGTAAAACATTTGAATTGAAAATTAAATATATATTCAAAAAATTTAGATGTTATTACAAATTAAATATAAGTTAAAATTTCGTAAAACATTTGAATTGAAAATATACTTTTTTTACCTACAAACTAATTAACAAAACATGCAATAATTCATTAATAACTTTTTGCTGTCATTTCTACAAAACACGAGTCCTTATACATATGGAGCAGGTACTGTTGGATAAGATGTCATAGTCTCTTCCATTATGAGCTCCTTGGTCCTTCTAACTCTTTATATTTGGCAATAATCTTGCCCTGGTCTCACGTTACGGTCAAGAGAATGATAATTTTCTGCCTAACAGTCCGGCGAAGGCGAGCTAGGCAGGAGTGGCAATGGCCTTCGCCCTTGCCTCACGAGCTCGAGGGCGAGTGCAACACATTGAAGATAAAAAAGAAAAAATTATAGGATATAAGATGATTAAATTCTTGGTTATTATTAATTTTATGTTTGATAATAATAAAAAATATATACTTAATTTTGCTAATTTTTTATAATATGTTTTAATTTATAAATTATTTGAAAAGTTATTATTATAAATTATATTATAATAAATAATATTAACGTTACGTTTCTTTAATCAGTCTTATTTTAATTCTTTTGAAATATGATAAGTGTAATTTTCTTATAATTTGTTATTTTACAAATTATTGCTGGAATTATTAATGCTTGTACTAATTTTATATTCGTTATTATTATTTATCATTATATTATTATTAAAAATTATTATGGTTATTTTATTATTCTTATTAATTTAATTGCTTAAAATGGATTTAATCATTAATTCTCTATTTATTATTCTTATTATTATTAATAAATTATTTATTTATTAATGATATTAAATAATAAGATTAAATCCCTGATCATTATTAATTTTTTTCTTCATAATAATAAGGACAAATTATATGCTTATTTTTGCTAATTCCTTATAATCAGTTTTAATTTATAAATTATTTGAAGAATTATTATTATAAATTATCTAATAATAAATAATAAAAACGTTACGTTTCTTTAACTATTAATAATAATATAATTGATAATAATAAGAAATTTTAGAAATCATATTTAATATTAATAAGGAATTTAATAATAATAATAGTAATAAATTTAATAAATACTCTATAATAAATTTAATAATAAATAGAAGAAATTTAATAATAATTTTAAACAGTAATTATAATAATGAAAATAAAATTAATTAATATACCCACGAATAATAATAATAATATAAATAAATAAATAAATAAATACACTTTATAATAATAAGATATTTAATAATGTTATGAATAAATATAAACTGCTTTAATAATAATAATAATAATACATTTATTAATAAAAACTAGTATACAGTAAAATCTGCCTAAATCAATAATAATAATAATTCCAATAATAGTAATAATAATAATTAAATTAACAAATAAATAAATAAATAATATATAAGAGAGTTATCAATTGTTGCACTACTGTTTGCTTAACGTTAAAATAAACAAATAGAAGTGAGTAATTTTTCATAGCTGACGCCGATTTCAGAACAGCTTACGTAACAAACAACAATGCAGCGTCTCTTTCATTTTTAATCAAACACGACACCGTTTTGTTATTAGGCATAATAAGATAAGGTTATTTTAAACAGAAAATCCGGATTTGCAAAGCGGAGCCTTATAAAGGTGGCTGGTTTGATACTGAAATTGGCATGACAATATGGCATTTGTTTGGGCTTTTTGGCACTTTTTATCTTCTAGCCCAATCTTATTATACAGGAATCTGGAGATTGAGCATTCATGTACATAACAATACAAGGAATCGGAATAAATTGAAAGTTACTGAACCACAAGCGCTTAAGAATAAAACGCATTATGTAATGATAGTAAACTATTACTCAACTTTTAGCGTCAGAAAAGTCACCCTAGTAGTTATGGTAACTGAACCCTCTAATCCTCACCCCACCGAAAGAACTAGACCTACGGATAAGCCACCGGATTTTTCGCCTCCCTCCTCTTCTAATGGTGGCCCTCTTCATCGTCCTATGGCTATGGAGTCTTCGTGGAAGGATAAGGCGCTAAATCGTGAGATGGCCAAGAAGGCAGCATATGTCGCGAAGGAACGCGTTCCAGTTGACCTTATTGAGAAAGGTATTGTCATGAAGCAATTCAAGGATAACAACTCTCTTCTCCCATCATTCAATGTTGATCCCAGGTACATGGCTAAATTGGAAATTCCGTAGAGACAATATGTAGTTGTCAACCTCCTGGGCAGATCTATTACGTTTAAGGTATTATAAAACAAGATCGAACAATTGTGGAAGCCTACAGGTGGCTTTGATGTTCTTGATATCGGTCATGACTATTTCCTAGTCACGTTTGACATGCACGATGATTTTGCAAAAGTGTTGGGAGGAGGCCCATGGGTGATTTTTGACTATTACTTATCTATGAAACCATGGACGCCAGGATTTTCCGCTGTTAGGGCCACTGTTGATTCCACGCTGGTATGGGTTAGATTTCTTGAAGTTTCAGTGCAGCATTACGATGAAGATTTACTCACAGCTCTGGCTACTGGTATTGGACGTCCAATAAAAATTGACCGAAACACCACGCTTGCTAACCGAGGTAGATTCACTTGTGTTTGTTTGAAAATTGAACTTGATCAACCTTTGGTTGCTCAAATAAAATTGGATGGACATATGTACAATGTTGAATATGAGGGTTTGCATACAATTTGTTTCAATTGTGGGAGGTATGGACATCAGGATTCTCGCTGTCCACTGGTGATAGCGACAACGGTGAATATCTCCGTGCCCAACAGCCTCCAGACACGGTGGTGGAGACGACAGCTACACAGAATTCTACAGGTATGGCTCATAATGACAATCCCAATATTATAGGAGATGATATCAAGGGAAATAAAAACTCCAGTTCCAATTTTGGTGCCTGGATGGTAGTGGAAAAAAAAGTTAAGGCGTAATTCCAGGGCTAAACCAGCAATGCGTATCGTACATAATTCTCTCGTGAAGACTAATAGATTTGCTTACCTGAAAGAGGATGATTATGATGTCTCTACTCTGGCAGAATTTGTTAAAGCCGCGTCAAAGCCTAGCAATACTACCTTGGGGGAATTTTCATTTGACATGGGCCAACTTAATAGACAAATCAAGAATTCCGAGAAGATTGATAAATCCATTAAGTCTAGAAAAAAGTGATCCTGGCCAAAGCAAGAGAGACACGAAGAGCAAGAACACTAGACCTGTTACTACTCCTGAGCGACCTACTATGAAGACTTCTGAGAAGACCCCTACCATTAACAAAACAGGGATTGCTTCTAGTTCTACCATCGAGCCTACTATTCAGAACTCCCCAAATGCAGACATGGTGGCCATTGCTGCTGAAAAATTTAGACAAGCTTTTAAATCTTTACCTCCCTCCACTGGTCAGGAAACTTCTTTGGCATGTTTGCATGAGGTTTCTGACCAACATATGCTGAATTTTCGTGCACAACCTCCTGATCTTGGATCACAACCCATAGTGGTTTAGGACACACCAATTTTGGCTCAAGCTATGGATAATGAGCTTTGTGGAGGCCATTCCCTTGATATAGACATTGTCCCTGAGAGCTTGGCTTAGTTTGGTATTTGATCCTCCTCCCTTTATAATATTTTTTTTATGATTAATAAGATCAATATTGTAGCGTGGAATTGCCGGGTGCAAAACATATGGATTTTAAGGCTTCGATTAAGGAGCTTGTGCATTTACAGCAGCCCGATATAGTGATTATTGTTGAAACTCACATATCTGGGGAGAGAGCTAATGGAGTGTTTAAGTCTCTTGGGTTTGACCGGGCAGCCCATATGGACCCAGTTGGATTCTCAAGAGGAATTTGGTGCATGTGGCATGTTGTTTCTACCAATGTTCAAATTCTTGTTTCTCACCACCAGTTCGTCCGTCTAATTGTCTCAGATGGTATCACTGGCCTGTGGTTCTTAACTGCAGTTTATGCTAGTCCCCATGCCACAGGGAGGGAGATTTTTTTGGAAAGAGATGCAGCGGTTACGGAATATAATATTTACCCCTTTGTTACTTATAGGGGATTTTAATGATTATGCTTCTATTGCAGAGAAGAGAGGTGGGCAATTTTTCAACTAACAGGGCTATCAGGTTTGGGGATAATATTAGTCTCTGCGAGCTTCAGGACCTGGGATTTAAAGGGAATGCTTTTATATATCGAAGGAAACTTCATGGTGCCTTTTCTACTTTTGTGCATTTGTATAGAGCTCTGAGTAATTCAACCTAGAGATTCGTTTTCCCTGAAGCTTCAGTTCATCACTTGCCTTGTATAAACTCTGACCACAATCTTATTCTTCTCAGGTTCTATGGATATATGCCTCATATATCTTCTAGACCCTTTCATTTCCAAGATGCATGGACGCTTCATGGTGATTTTAGGAAAGTTGTTTCAAATGCTTGGAGAAATCCTCTTATGTCGCTTGCAGGTGCTTTGTCTAATGTAAGAGATGCATCATTGAAATTCAATAAGGAAGTGTTCGGCAATATATTTCTTCGGAAGTGGAGAGTTCTTGCTAGGATTACAGGCATCCAAAATTATCTTTCATACCATCCCTCTCATTTTCTGAGTTGGTTGGAAGAAGAGCTTACAACAGAATACAAGGCTATTCTTTGACAAGAAGAGTTGTTTTGGTACCAGAAGCCAAAAGTACAGTGGCTCTGGGGACAAGCACACAAAATTCTTTCATGCTATAACTATTAGTAGATGAAAATGAAACATAATTGAAAGGATTAAAGGAGCAAATGACGATTGAATCTCTGATGAGGATTGTATTCAGGGCGAGATAGCTCATTTTTATCATAATTTATTTTGTTTCATTGAGCTATTACTATGTCGTTTCCTCAAGTAGTTGATCACCTTTCCATTTGGGTAGATGAGGTTCATGCTTTATTATCACCTGTTACCAAGGAGGAAGTTTTTATTGCTGTTCAGTCTATGAAATCCTATAAGGACCCCGACCCTGACAGCTTTCAGCCTCTTTTTTACAAAAAGTATTGGAGCATTGTAGGTGCCACAGCTCATGAAATGGTGAATGAAGCTTTCCTGTCAGGATCTTGTCCCACTGAACTTACCGAAACCTTGATTGTTCTCATTCCTAAGGAAGATCATCCTACTTCCTTGAGTTAATTTCGTCTGATCAGTCTTTGTAATGTAAGCTATAAAATTCTTACCATGGTTCTTGTTCAGCGTATCAGGCCTATGCTTGGTGACTTATCAATCCAGTTCAGAGTGTGTTCATCTCCGGGCGTACAACAGTGGATAACATTATTCTTGCAAAGGAGATGGTCCATATTATTTAGACAGGGAAGCCTTGCTATGAAAATCGATTTGACAAAGGCTTGTGATAGGGTGCATTGGAGATTCTTGAAGCAATCGTTGCTTGACTTTGGGTTCTCATCAAGGATTATTTCTCTTATCATGTCGTGCGTCACTAACTCTCAGCTATTTATCTTTTGGAATGGAACTTGTCTCCCTAGGTTTCTCCCCAAAAGAGGCCTTCAACAAGGTGACCCTTTATCACCATATCTCTTTATCTTTTGTATGGAAAAACTTTCTTTGCTAATTAATAGCAAGGTTAGTTATAGTCACTGGGCTACAGTGCCAGTTTGTCGCGGTGGTCTAGCCTTTTCTCATCTCCTTTTTGCTAATTGATATGGTACTCTTCTCTCATGCTTCCATTAGGAATTGTGAAGTGGTCATGGAGACAATGACCCAATCTCGGGAATGGCTTTAAACGAGAATAAATCGAGGATCTTTATTTCCCCAAGTACGCGACTTAGCCACCAACATAAGTTGCATCACAAATTTAATTTCAACTTTACCTAGGACTTGGGCAATTATTTGGGCACCCCTTTATCTATGAGGAATTCCAAAGTTGCATATAATTAGGTTATGACTAAGATTCAAGCTAGATTACAGGGATGGAAAGACAACTTTTTAAACAAAGCAGGAAGACTTACTCTCGTTCAATCCACTTTATCCACCATTCTCATGCACACTATGCAGACGTGCTGGTTCCCTTCTGGGGTTTGTCTGGCTATTGATAAATTATGCCGGGGTTCTCTTAATCGTGGCAAAGGTACGCCTCTGATTAATTGGGAGACAGTTACTCATCCTAAGCACTTCGGTGGATTAAGCATTCGAATGGCCAAAGATAATCTCTCTTCTAGGGTGGTTGATTTGGGACCTCATAATGTTGCCTAATAAGCCTTGGGATCAAATGATGTGTGCCAAATACGAGTCCAGATCCCCTGTCCAATATTATGGTGTCTTATTGTGTCCAATAAATCTCAGCCGTTTATTTACGTGGGTCCCGTGTGGGTCCCGCAAAATAAATGGTTGAGATTTCATGAGACAGAATAAGACAAAGTAAAACTGGACAGAGGATCTGGTCCCGCCAAATACCTTTAGGATTCTACTCTAATGAATAGTAATGTTAGAACCAATGCCTCCCCTTGTTGGAAAGTTATCCATGAAGCTCTCCCGTACTTATGAGATGGTTTCTTTTAGAGGGATGGATCGGGCACTACAATTTCGCTTTGGTTCGATCAACGGATTGGAGAACATCCTTTTTGTAGTTTAGTTCCTAACATTGCTGTCTAAGATAGATGTTTGTTGGTTTTAGACATTATCTCTCATACTCAAACGTGGGATCTGTCCACCCTAACCACTATCCTGCCACGTGACATCATTCATTCTATCATGGGTGTTCCCTTTGCTTGATCATCTCCTTTGCCAGATTCCTTGGTATGGGCAAAAGCTTGTTCTGGTGCTTATTCTATAGCATCCTACTCCCGTAATGATCTGAATCCGATATTGATGATGATATCCGAGTCTATGCCTCATGAGGATGGCGTGTTAGAGCACTCAATCAGTCAGAAATCAGTATACTTTTTTTTGAAATTACAACAAAATATATGCGAAAATTGATACTTAAACATTTTCATAAACATTTTCAATTATCACAATTTTCAATAGCCATTCGGGCCCTCTCACAAATACAAAATACTTGAGCCATTTCAAAACACAAAGTTATACAAAAAGATGCGGAAAATACAATTCAATACAAAATAGGGAAAACACAAATGCAAACGCAAACTAATGTCGACCTCCATCCTTCACTTGAATGTTGTAAGTATACTCCTGTTGGCCTAACGGGGTATTCTTCTGAGTCCTGAAAAATATTTACAAATTTTAGGTAAGTTTTGCGAACTCAGTGAGTGACCATCATCGATGGCTCACTCATCACATGACACATACAATTAACATAATTCACATCATTTCATTAACAATCATAATGAATCACGTATACTTGATCAGTCATTTCACATATTACATTCAACACATATTACATTAAAAAATCATTCAAACCATTATAATCATTCATATCATGAATATGCAGTGCATATGAGACTCTCTTTCTATTTGTTATTTTGTTGTGATCGAGTGTCTAAACTGTCCTGTATTCATTAGATACCGGACTCATTGATAACTGTCCCATATTAGACTCATTAAACGTTGAGTCTGAGGCTCTGAATCACTTTTGAGCTCGAGACTTTTTTTTCACATGTTGAGCTTGTAGCTCTGATTGGTGACTACTCTGGTCACAACTGCTATTATGTTTCATGCATTTATGCAATGGAATGCATCACTCACAATTGCATACCCATTCAAACACTTTCTCATATCATTGGATCTTTGTCCCGTATTCCACATTGAAGTAGAGAATTCACAATTTCATTTATATACAAATACAAATACACATCCCTAACACATTTAACAATCACTTTCACATATAATTTGCACTTCAATATCTCATTAATAAATCACGGTTATCGAACCTTCATTGCATGGAATTAAACAATCAAGTCACATTCATAATTATTCATGACCACTCAATTCATAATATAAACAAACAAACAATAAAGTAAGACCATCTAGGTCTGCTCACAATACGCTCCAGGTTAGCATTTGCTTCCAATCTCGGAATGCCTGAATGTGAACACTTGACCTGCACAACCTATTTATGCAAGACACACATTGCACACTAATCAATAATTGCACGCATATAAACATTTATTTATACACAATTGTATAAATGGACTATGTACAATGTATGCTTAATGACAATCTCCGGTATATGTTCTAAAACACATTTTTTTGCTCCTTCTCATTTCATAATTTGTATATGTCTCATTGAACTTAGACTTACACTTCATTTGTACATGATCAATCTAAATGCTCCTTTAAATCCTTACCGTTTTTATATATCTAGCTTATTCATAAGTTTACACTTCAAGAACACTTGGTTACTCTATATCACAACTCAATTTCTCATCATCTCTTTTTTAACCTCACATGATCTCATAATATCCAATTCCCATTCGTAACTTAACAATTTAAACATATGTACACATTTAGGCACATTGCCCATTTACACAACGACTATAAATATATTGCCCACCTAGTTTGCTTGCAAAACTCCAAGTCAAAATTATCTTTTACCTTGTTCTTGGGTAGGATTCTCTTGGTTTCCTAAAACAAACCAAATCTCATTCAATAGGAATCCACTTAAAAATCCTACAATGCAAAATCACTAAAATTGATTATAGAACATTTAAACCCAAGCATTTTCAAAACACTATAAACTAGAATCCTTCCAAAAATTCAAAAAAGTCAAAAAGATCTTACCTTGATTCTTCACCAAATGAAGAGATCTTTAGCTCAAATGGAAGCTCTTTTCTTCCTTTTTCTTTTTCTTCTCTTGAACAACTTCAAAATCTTTCTTGAAGACTAAGGAGAGTTAAACCCTAGCTTAACTCTCTTCTTTTCTCTCAAACTACCAACTCTTTTTATCTTTCTTACTGATTTTCATAAATCACTGCTGCTTATCCTCCTATTCACATTTTCCTTCTTCATATATAATCAAGACAACACTTCTTCCTATTATGTCCTTAATGATTGAGAATTGTCCCATTTTCCCTTCTATTTATGCCTTCTATCTTTTATACTTAAGTGCCTTGCCAACTGTACCCTTGAACATTCTAACATAATACTTTCTTCTGGAAAAAATATCCCCTACTGCCTTAAGTTTCTAATGCCACCAAATTCATTCAATTTGGTTCATTGATTCAAAAGATATATTTCAAATATTTTTGGACTGTTCTTGTCTATAACAGTATACTATGCTCAACTTCCATATGAAATTTAAATATCTTAGAGACTGAATTAGATTTCAATTTCTTCATAACATTCATAGCTTCATGTCTCTAGTTTACCACAAAATAAAAATCATTTTATTTGGATCGGTAGAGCTCTAGAAATCATCAAAATACTGAAGTATGTTAGTGGAATTACACCACTGTACCTGTCCCACTATTTTCACTCAATATTTCTCCATTCATTCCATATGGCCACAATTCTTGGTAAAAAGGTAGAGCAAAGTCTTACGGATCCAATGGTTCAAGAATCAAGTCATTTGGAGGTCTAGTGAAGAAGTTATGGTCAAAAGAAGCAACCATGTTCATATCTTTACTCATATTGTACAATCCCTGGCACAATTGCTATAACTCTCACTATAGGTATCAGATTGACTTCATTTTTGGACTATTGAAAAGAGGACTTCAAGATCTACAACTTTCATGAAGACCTGGAAAAACAATTCTATCCTATGACTTTTGCATCGTCTCACGTTTGCATCATCTCATTTCTATCGTCTCATTTCCATTGTTTCATTTCTATCGTCTCATTTTCATAGTCTCATTTCCATCGTCTAATTTTCATCATCTCATTTTCATCGTCTCATTTCCATCGTCTCATTTCTATGATTTCATTTATATCGTCTCATTTCTATCATTTCATTTTTTTTCACTAGCATGTCTCCACTTATAAGGACCATAACTTTTGATTCCGATGTCTAAAATTTTCATACTATATACCATTGGAAAGATAAAAGAAAGATCTAGATTTTTACAGAAGGCACCTTTGCTAAAATCTATTTATACTAATTCCAAATTGGCCCTTAAAGTCCGAAGATGAATTTTCGATTCATACACCAACGTACTGCACCCAATTCTTAACTTCATGACAACTTTTGAAATTCTTAGAGATAGAATTGAAATTCGATGTCTTCATAAGAAATGTAACCATACGTTTATAGTTTAATTCAAATCAAGAATCATCTCGTTTTGATAACTAGAGAAAAAGTTATAGCTAATAGACGGAAGCACACTCAATGAACATTTTTCATATCACTACCAATCTTGTTTCTAAATCTTTCCTTATCACAACTCATACCAAGATCACTCTTTCTAC
>JANVCL010000212.1:17042926-17069211 GCA_026546855.1 Erythroxylum incrassatum | reverse complement strand
TACAAATCAATTTTTCCAGCTTTCATCTTCAACTCTACTCCTTTCATGCCAACATCAATACTACATCAATAAACATCTCATTTAATCAAGAAATCAGCCACCAATTCATCAAAACATTCCCTTGACTAAATAGGCATAAGTTGGCAGCACACAACATACACATTTTCTTACTAAATTTCCATTTATCTAACATCATTCAAACATCAAAACCAATCAAAACCAATTCACAACATATGCATCATTTACCCTCTGAGCCCTTTTCCAAATTATCATTCTACCCTTCCCGTCGTGGGTGGGATGTTACAAACCAACTGCTAAAGTTGTTACTTGCTTCTTTTAACTCTACCCTCCTATAGATGTTGACTTCTTCTACCATTAATAAAGATGAATTCTCACCTTTACCACCTCATTCCTCACCTGCCCCTCCACCATCCTTAGCTCCACCCTCATCTTCAAACAACACTCCCCACTACCAAACCTTGCCTTTTAACTTGCAAAAAAGCTAGAAGTAGGTAGTTGGAGATCACCTTACTTCCAGCCTCATTTACAAACCTCCCAAAGAGATCTAAGGGAAGTTCATAGCTTGTCCTGAGCTTGAAATCTTATAAGAGGGAGCTCGAAGCTAGGAAGCCACTCTAGTGGGGTTCTTTTTGAACATAGACCTCCCCTTCCTCTTATTCATCGATGGGCACATAGAAACTGGAAAGGTAAAAGTTTGACAAATGTGCTCCTGTCTAAAGATAACCTCATCCGCTTCACGTTTTCTACCACCTCTGAAGCTCACAAAATCTTAGAAGAGGGTCCTTGGCATTACGAAAACCAACCCATTTTTTTGCAAACTTGGCAGCCTAGTGTGAACTTGGAATCCATTAAAATACAAAGTGTCTCTCTTTGGATCGACTTTCCTAATGTTCCCTTTGAGTATTGGACTACTCAAGGAATGAGTTCTCTTGCTAGTTTCATTGGAAAGTCTATGTGTTTTGATGACAATACTATAAAGAGAAAAAGCAGAATAGGTTACACCCGTATTTGTGTACATGTTGAACTTTCTAAAGAACTCCCTAGTGAGATCCTTATAATGAGGCTAGGTGAAGGAAATAAATTATGGGAGGACAGTATTATGATTTCCTATCATTGGAAACCTCCCTCTCAGCCCCTTGGGAACTTATAGAAAGCTACAGGGAGAACATTTAAAACAAGTACCTACCAAAAGTTAATATGCAATGTGCTGCCTGAAATTGATGAGTCCTTTGTGGTGGAAAACCATAATTTTGAGTGTTTGGTTGATACTAAAGTTCCACCTATAGAGACTAAACTAATCCTTTCAAAAATGTCTGCTACAAAATCTAAATCTGATTCTATACAGAATGAAGCTATAAAGAAGTTTGACACTCCTCCTGGTACTCCATCGGGTCCTAACAATGACACATTTAAAACACAAGACTCCAGTCCTTTAGTTGAAGTCAATAGTACTCCTAATGCAGCTGCATTACCTATAGTTGAAGATATCCCCCCCCAGCCTTTATAGACACTAATGGAACTGAAAACAACAATGCAGCAACCACTGATCATTTCTAAACAATGGAGAGAAGAAGATCCTAAAGGAGCAAGGGGAAAGGCTCCAAAAACAAACATTGGCATGTCAATAATAGTCTGGAATGTCAAAGGATTAAATTGCCCAATAAAGCAAACTATTTTAAGGGATTTTGTCTTTAGGGAAAAGCCTTTAATAGTATGGTTATTAGAAACTAAAATAAAGTCTAAGAATGTTTGTAAATTGAACATGTTAAGACCTCAATGGGATATTCTCTCCAAACACTCTTAGAATGCTTTTGGCATAATCATCATATGCTTTAAGGTTGATGTTATTCGGGTAGCTATACTCCACACAACAGATTAGGCTATACACCTTAGAATTTACTTCCTTCAAAAGCAAATTGGTATCACCATTTCCTTCATATATGCCAGTAATTTCGGATTTCAAAGGAAGATCCTATAAATCTCAGCTATACTATTGATACACCTTGGTTGATATGTGGTGATTTAAATTCAACATTATATAGATTAGAAGCACAAGGCCATTGTAGTATAAGGAACTTTTCAAATGACTTCAGAGAATATGTGGACCACCTTGCAGTTATTGATTTAAAACTGGTGTGATACAAATTCATTTGGACCAATAAATAAGGCTTTAACTGGTTCATCAAGAAGAAACTCGATAGAGCTCTTGTTAATGCCAATTGTCTTGCTCAGCTTCCAAATAGCCTAGCTAATTTTAAAGAACCTGTCTACTCAAATCAAACTTGCATTAAGATTGAAGACTTAATCCAGCAGTCTAGAAGGTCTTCTTCTTTTCGCTTTAGTAACTTTTTGGCCATAGATCTTGGATTCATCGAAGCTTGTAGAGCAAGGTTTGAAAGTATGTTTAGAGGCACCAAACAATTCAGTTGTGTTCAAAAGCTTAAGGAAGTCAAGAAAGAACTCAAGGCCCTTAATTCTCTAAGGGGTTCCAGCACTGATTTTGCTTTATAGATAGCTAGGATTGAATTAGCTAATATCCAAAAACTCAATGATTCCTCTCCTTATGATTCCCTCATTCGAGCTAAAGAAAATCAAGCTCTTTCAAAATCCATGACTGTTATCAGCAATCACTTCTCATTACTCCAACAAAAAGCAAGGACAAATTGGCTCAAAGATGGTGATAAATGCTCGAAATTCTTTTTCAATACCATCCTGTCTAGGAAGAACCAGAATAGGATAAATACAATCACCAATAATGAATGAATTTAGCTGCACAATCTCAATGATATCCTGAATGAGGCTTTTGGCTACTTCACTTCATTTCTAGGTACTCCTAGCATAACTCAAGCCTCTTATTCTAAACTCTCTTATTTAAAAAAGGATAACTCCTGAGGAGGCTACGCTATTATCTAAACGTGTGGAGGATAAGGAGATTGAAAACATTGTCCTTATGATTGATGGCCTTTGTGCCCCCGGATTTGACGGACTGAATGAATACTTGGAATATAACATAACCTTTCATCAAGGAAGCAACTAGGGAATTCTTTTCCAATGGAAGGTTACGCAAGGAAATTAATAAGACTTGCTTGTGTTTGATTCCTAAAGGTTCTGACCCTTCCTATTTTAGTGATTTTATGCTAATTGATTGCTGAAATGTTCTCTACAAAATCATCTCGAAGATTCTTACTTTCAGATTGAAGAAGATTTTCACTTCCCCCATTAGTGGCAATCAAAGTGTGTTTATTTGCAACAGGTTGGGCTGCTAAGGGACTCAATAAAGGGGACCCTCTCCCCCCTTACTTGCCCATTCTATGCATGGAAACTTTAAACTCTATCATCAAGCAGGAGGTGGATGCAAACTCCAAATTCATATATCGCTCTCAATGTAAGAAGGTTGGACTAACCAACCTGTCTTTTGCTGATGGTCTTCTTTTATTTTGTAGTGCCAAATTGAATTCCATTCAAACCTTTACGAGTTCATCAGATCAATTCAAGAATCTTTCAGGTTTACAAATCAACCTATAAAAAAGCCAATTCACCATATCCAGAGGTGTTTCATCCTTAAAAACCCAAATTGCAACTGCCACTGGAATGATGATGAAGTCTCCACAATTGTTATATTTGGGACTCTCGATCTCATCAAAGAGGTTCAGATTTGTTGACTGAATTCCACTTATCGAAAAAATTCCAGAAAAGGATTAACTCCTAGGTTAAAAAATTTCTATCATATGCATGGAAGCTCCAACTTGTTAAAAATATACTTAATTCCCTTCACATATGTTGGAGCTCACATGTCTTTCTTTAAAAAAATGTTATCAAATCAGTTGAATGATTACTCAGGAACTTTTTATGGAATCACTTAAGTGGTGCTAGAGGGATTGGTAAAGTTAAATGGGCTGAGCTATGTGCTCTTAAAAAGGAGGGAGGTTTAAATATTTCTTTAGTGAAACTAATTAGGCAAGCTATTATACTTAAATGACTATAGTGGATTCTAGAAGATAAACAATTGATATGGATTGGGTGGCTTCATTTTTATTTCCTTAAAGGAAGGTGCATTTGGGAAATAAACATAAGTGTTTCACATTCCTACTTTCTGAACTAGCTATTTCAATTAAAAGACATTAGTCCCGCATGATGTTCTCTATAAAATTAGGAATAAAGAAAAAATTTCACTCTGGTTTTACAACTGGTATGACCAAGGTTCCCTTTTCCAACTACAAGGTACTACTAGTAGTCCTCTATCATTTCCCCTCTCCACTAAACTTATCTCCTTTATCAGGGGTAACTCTTGGCATTTTCCTGACAGCCTCAGCTACTGCAACCTTATTATCCTCCCAATTCACTTAGTTCTGATATCTTTTTTGGAAGGATCAATCAATTCATCAAATGTCAAATAAACTCACTATCAACTTGCCTATACTAAAGACTCCTGAGGTTACTTAACACATAATCATCTGGCATAAAGCACCCCCGCCCCCTCCCCCCACCACAAGGTTCTTTTTGTTCTTTGGCTCTCCATAAAGAATAAGCTCATCACTACTGATAGACTCTCCTACCTTGACATCAGCAGATCCTGCCCATTATGTTTGATATAAGATGAATCTAAAGATCATTTTTTCTTTTTATGCTCGATAGCAAAAATGATTTGGGAACAATTGAAGGTTATATACTGCTGGAATATATAAGATAATTCACTATCTAGCATCATTCACTGGCTGACAGTTCATTTATCCATTCCTAAAGCCGGGAGAGGGATTTTCATAGTAGTTATGGGTCTAACAATATAGTCGATTGAAAGAAACTTAAAAAGATTTTAAGCTAAGAGAAAACCACTAGGAACACTAATCACTAAATTCATTAATGGAATTAGGGAGCTAATCTTTCTAAACAACTTAGCACCATCTTGCATATCATCTTAAATTCTTTATCTGAATATCTAACTAATGTATCTATTCTTAAAATCGAATTGTTGGTAGCTTTCTCATATATATTATCGAACGCTATGGGGTATACCTTTGAACCTCATTTTGTGTTGTAACTTTATTCTTTATTAATACCATTGTTTCTTTTATAAAAAAAATCCCTTCCAATATTATCTTCCAAGTCACTCTAATTTATCAAACTCGATTCTTAGAAAGTCAATTTGCCAAAAGATCGATATGATTCAAGAAAATTGGATCTACAAAACTAATTGTTCTATTAAAAGTCCTAGTAAACAATAAAATTAAATTATTAAGACATTACAAGAACTTATATACAACTTAATAATGATAATAACATATGCTTCCCGAAGTTTTAAATTATATCAAACAAAGACCAAGTTGCTCAATATTTTGTGCTCGAATCTATCTTTTTCTTGGAATGGATAAATTCAAATATTCTTCAATTCTTTTCATGCACTATTACACTCACACATTTACTTAAAATTTGAATTACAAATTTTTGCAATTCTGGAACACCACTTCTGAATTGGTCCCACTAAGTAACAGTAAGACAATAGAAGTAGCATTATAAACAAAATAAAGTGATGATTAATTTTTAACAAGTAACAAAAGTGAAAAAAATACTTGGATTAAGTTTATCTATTTTAACGAAAAGCAATTGACATCCTAAAATCACCATAAGCATCCTTATATGTAGCACCCCACTCCCGCAGGACCCGAACCCGATATCGTGGGTGATCTATGGCTCACAGGTCGGTCAGCTGGGATTCTTTTTGGGATGACCTAGTTAGGGCTGTTATTTTGTCTTGATTGTATCTAGTAGTTGTGTTAAGTTTTCAGAGTGATGTATAGACAGAGAAAACTAACAGTCATGTAAATTACTGAGTTTGATGAAATGAAATGGAAAAAGTTTGGTTTAAAAAAAAGTTGCAATTTAATATTAATGTTTTATTATTGTGATGCCATGTGGAGTATAATGATGTTTGTCTGTAGTTCTTTCTTATCATAAGATATGTACCGGGATGACCTACGGGCGTTCCGGTGTATACCCTATGGTAAGGGGGCGCTACACAGCTAATCAAACCTTTGAGTCTTTTTTGTTTCCAAAATTGATAGTACTAGACTTATATTATATCAACTTAAAAGTTAAGCCTCCTTTGTATCTGAAAATCAACGTTGTAATTTTGATGAGTTTGTGAACTCAGTGAGTGAACCATTATCGATTTGCTCACTTAAGTCAAAACATAAATATCATAAGTATAAACCAAATTCACAAGTGTATTTCCCAATTCAGTAGATGTATAACATCATTCAATATTGAATACCAAATCACAATATACATCATATCTCAACAATACATTACAAACATTTCATATAATAATTTCAGAATAATCCAATCATTTATCTCAATCATTCATATGATCAACACGTGCACAAACATTGCACATATGACTCTCTCTATATATATATATAAATGCAAATGCACATATGACTCTATTTTTATTTTTACTTTGTTGTGACCGATTGACTATTTACTGTCCCATATCTATTGTAGATATTGGGCTCATTTCATATTTTGTCTCGTATCTATTGTGGATACCGGGTTCATTAGTAACTGGGCCTATGGCTCTTTGTGCATATTTTTGAGCTTTAAGCTCTTTTTCATACTAGTCACTCTGGTCACAACTTCTTTATCTGATCATGCATAACAATGTGATGGAATGCTTCAATTCACATAATATGTTATTAACAGCTTTCATTCAATGTGAACATAAATTTATGATATTCATCGGATTTGAATCCATCATTCAATATTCAGTTGAGTACATATTTTCCTTATTCACATATAATTAGAAAGCACTTTTAATACAATCCCAAATATCAAACTCTTCAGACCATCAATGTATGGAATTATCACAATCTTATCAATAACAGTTCAATATCTAAAAGTTAATAAAAAACAATTCAATCATAGAGAGAAAACATCTAAGTTAACTTACAATAAGCTCCAGATAAGCTATAGCCTTGATGACCTGGCAATGTTTGGATGCTAACGATCAATTTGTGCTTCTTTAGTCATGCAATACACACATATAGTTCACACATTATGAAGTTGATCAATCATATGAATATTCAATCATGCACATATATATGTGTCATGTTTAATGCATGCTCAATTGACCTTTTTGGGTATGTAACTATTCATAAATCTTGACCATTCAAACAACATATTTTGTATACTACCACTTTGCAATAAAGTTTGTACCTTTAAGTTAGCTTGATTTACTCAAAATTCATCAACCATACTTACACTTATCCTAGAACATTTTCATATTCAAAAGCCTCTCATTGCATGCATACAGTTGTTAGTTTACATCTAGAATTTCAACAAGCTAGATCTATACATTTACCAACTTTTTCCAGCAATATATATTCATACATTTACCCAATTATCATTCATAAATACCCTATGTTCTTCATTTCTCATTCATCCATACCTTATACACAATATATATGTCCCTAAGATCATGTTTGCATTAAAAGAACTTATTAATTCCTTTAACAAATCATAATTTCCAGATTTGAACTCAACCACATCAAAACAGTCCATTCTTTTGATTTTGACATCAATTAACTACATAAACTTATCAAGATCTTATCCAACTAATCAAGCAACAATCTACGCTCATTCCTAGACTTAAGCAAGTCTAAATATACCAATTTAGAGGGAAATTTCTCAGCTTGTTCAACATGTGCACAAGGCTGAAATTAAAATTCAAGAATTTGTCATCAACATCACTAATGTGTGTAACTTTACTACCTTCAATAATTCACAAATTTTACAAGCTTAGAGACGTCACTAACACCTGAAAATTTCCAGATTTCATATCCTTTAAAGTTACTTCATTTTAAGGTTAATTTAACTTCCATATTGGTTACACTAAGGCTTACAAAATTCTGCTCACTTATGTCATTAACAGTCATTTTTTTACAAACACACCTACAGCTCTAATTTTCCATATTTGAAAACACCTTAATAACACCTATCTTTAGCATGAATTCCTCATCAACTATACTTCAAATCCCAACTTAAATCTTCATAATCTTTCTATTATGAGATACTATAAAGATCAATAGTTTACGTACCTGTTTAGCTTAAGTTCAACCTCAATTCATCAAGTTAACCTAGCCCTCCATGCATGCAAGATCATCAAAAATTCATTGGATGGTTTTTAGCTAGGATAAAAGACAACAATAATCTGGTTCTTTAGCTATCTTGTGAAGGGTAAAAACTTGTATTTGGTGTGGTAATTTATCCTAGCTCAAGCAAAACATAGGAATGGGAGATAAAAGCAAGTTTTGGTGGTAAGATATGAAAAGAGAAGAAGAATGAACAAAGCTAAAACTTCTCCTGCAGAAATGTAACTCCTTAGATGTTAGATGTCACCATGTTAAATTGACATATGTCCCTAAGCATGTAAGACAATTATCCCCTCCATAAGTTGCCAAATGTCACCTAGTTACTAGTCCATTTGTCACTCAATCATTATTGCCATTTGTCAATTAATTATCTATACCAAATGTCAATCATTTATTTATACCGTTTGTCAATTATTTCATAGGCTTAGACATCTTAATTTTTCATGTGCAATTTGTCTTACCACTTAACATTTTTCCCAGTAAAAATATGCATTTTAATTCATCACTTTTCTAATGGTAACAATTAATTCCAAATTTACTACTTGTAATCATTCAAATCAAATTCAAGACATAACAATACACAATTCACATCATGATCATTTTAAATCTTCCATACCTTGGAATATGTCAATTGAGTGTATATACATCTTTGCAATGTATATGAAATCATAATTCATGTGTTTATGCTAATGATATGTATGTGAATGGAATGCATTTCATGAATGCTAAAATGATATGACTCATACAATAATCTAAGGCTCTAGCCCTTAGTACGAAAAATGAACTATTACAATATTGGTGGTATAAACCATATTTCTAATCTTGATTCACGCGCATCTAAGATCATAATTTTTGTGTATAATCATATCACATTTTGGTCATGGTTAAGAAAGCAAGAAGATTGATTTAAGAACGCGTGTCCTGCTGTTACCAAGTTTGGAACTACATTTATTACTTTAAAGAGTGTTTATGAAAATGAGCAACTACTTTAAAATTTAGTGACAAGTAAACACTTTTAAAGTCATAACTTATCAAATAGTGAAAAGGGAAAAAATTTATGCTATTATTCTAGATAATAAATGTTCGGACGCTTGCTTGATCACTGTGAAGATTGTTGCTCTGCTTATAAGGTTGTTGAGGATTGTTGACTCAGATGAGAAGCCATCTTTGGGGTATATATATGATGACATGTATAGAGTTCATAAAACAATTATAAATCTATTTAAAGGAAAGGAGAAATTGTACAAGTCTTATATAGATATTGTTGACATACGATGGGATAAACATCTTACTCAAAGGATCCACTTAGCAGCTTATTTTCTCAATCCTTATTGCTTCTAAAGTGGAGATGCACGTACAAATAATATTATGAGCGATCTATTTGATGTGATTGAATGCAAAGGTATTTTCTCTATTAAATAGCAATGACAAGTGATAAATGAAATTAAATTGTGTCGTAAATGTTTAGAGAGTTTCGCTAGATCATCGGCAAAGAGAGAACTTATGATAAAAAATGGAGCATGGAAAATTTTTATACTTTTAATTCATTCTTTACTTATTAATAATATATATTTTATTTTTCATAGATATTAATTTAAAATACAGATGAGTAGTGGAGATTATTTGGTGATAGTGCCCCAATATTGAGAAAAATCGCAATTAGATTACTCAGTCAAATAGCTTCTGCATCAGGTTATGAATGCAATTGCAGTGGTTTTGAACGTATTCATACAAAGAAATGAAATCGTTAAGAACATCAAAGACTTAATGACCTTGTTTACATTACTTATAATCCGAGAATGAAGAATATGTATTTTATAGTTTTTTTTCTTCAATAATTTTAATTTTATTATTGACTTTACAATTTCTCTATTATGTATTCAAAGCACCTAGTAAAAAGAGAACATATGATCGAGTTGATATTGATTTTATTAAACATACAGATTTTGGGATCGCAAATGAAGAACCATCATTTGATTTTGATTATAATAAACTTGAAAAGGCAATTTATGAAGAAAATGTATTTGTCATAACAAATGAACTAAAAACATCTACTGATGGTTAGTTCATATCTTTTTTTGATTATATTTTAGTTAAAAGTATAATTTATTCCAAATTTACAATTCAGAATAATTTTATACATTACTAATTTGTAATTTATTTGAATGCAGTAGAAGAATTTGATGCAAATACATTGGATGAAAGCATAGTTTACGAGTTTTTAG
The DNA here is from genome assembly GCA_026546855.1 of Erythroxylum incrassatum. Lineage (NCBI taxonomy): Eukaryota > Viridiplantae > Streptophyta > Magnoliopsida > Malpighiales > Erythroxylaceae > Erythroxylum > Erythroxylum incrassatum. Next base: position 17,058,821 of record JANVCL010000212.1, on the reverse strand, counting down.
ACAACATTAGAGAATTTGAAGCTTTTGAAGGTGATAGGACATAACCTCCATTAGAAATACAATCTTGACTTTTATTGTTATTTTAAGTTTTATATTAGAATTATATTTATATATTATTAGTTCATTATATAATAAAAGACATTCGTATATTTTATTTCAAAAATATTTTATTTTTACTTAATTTTTATAAAATTTACGTTTTATTTATTATATAACGGTTTTATAACAGTTTAATACCTATTGAACCATTAAACCTTAAACCTTTCCTTTAACTAGTTTGATGTCTGGTCCGATTTTTAAAACATTGGTTATAACTGCACCCATTGTTAAGGTGTACAATACATATCCTTAAGTATTTTGAACGAAAATTCTTTCAAATTTAAATTCCTTTAAGAATGCATTAATTCTTGCTATAAATTCCTATGATTTATTTCACTCCAACTTAGAAAGATCACATCGTCCTATATTTAGGATTCCATTCAACCCTCATTATTTATGCTATGACTTAATTATATATAAGATCTTCTAGGTTTGCTACTTTAATCCTGTATATGAATATGAAATTGAATCATTTATGTTTGCTACTTTGATTCAACAGAAAAATAAACATGAACAATTCTATAGAAAATAAAATCTTTTATTAAATAAAAATCAATTCAAAGCACAATTTTAGCATTCATCCCACCTAGTTCTATGATTGGGGTTTGGTTGTGTGTAAGTTTTAATTATTAACCCTTGATAATCCACAAGTGCACGGTTCGTTAGTGTAGTACTAAGGGTGTCGATCCCAATAGGAGGGAACTAATCTCATCCTAAAATCTAAGGCCAGAAACAAATAATAGAAATTCAAGATGTAACGAAACTAATACGGGAATTTAATTCAATCAATCAAATTAAGAATTAAACATAAAATACTAATTATTAAGCAATTCGTAACATACCCAAGAATCAATCGAAGGAAATTACTAATTGAGATAAAGGGAATTTTACCTATCCTTAATGTTAACCTAACTGATTACGAATTATTATATTTTTAGTTCTAGATTATCCTAAGGTTGATTACTTTCTCTCGAGTTATAACCATTAACCCTAAATTGTAAACCTTAATCAAATTATAGAGGTTGCAATCTCTCAATTCACAACCTATCTGAAACCTTAATTAGTTCTGAAGTTCTCTAATAAACTATCAGAAATCTATAGAAGATCTCTCTCTACACAAATTACCGATCTGATTCAATTCATGTTTCTATTAAATCACCTAACTCTCATTAGTCCAATTTAATTGCTTGTCATTCAATTCACCCTCCCAGTTTATTATCAAATTATGCAATCATAGAATTAAACCACAACAATATCCAATAAATAAATAAATAATCATATTCTCATTAATTAAAGAATAAAATTTCGAAGGTGAGTTTGTAACATCTTCAACATTCTAGATCCTAACATCAGCTGCTCAATCCAATTCTATACAACAATGAAACTGAAAAGAACAGGAAATACAATCTAAAATAGGTGACGGGAAGCAGTGACGCCAGGAAACCTCTTTATCCTTAAAGTACTTCGAGTTAGCTTCTTTTCCTCTTCTCTCTTTATTGGCCCCCAATTTTTTTTATTAGGCATGATTTAAATTAATGTTGAGGTTTTGATGGATTAATTAGGATGTTAATGTATAAGTTAAGGGAATTGAAGTATTAAAGTAGTAAGAGTATGTAAGGGCAAATTTGGCAAGTCACATAAGTTTAGAAACCTTAAGGCATTGAAGGAGGGGAAAAATGGGAAGAGGGAATTGTTGGCTTGCATTTAAGAAGTCAAAAACATGATTGAAGAAAAGAGAGAAGAGAGAAGCACGAGAAAAGAGAAAAAGAAGAGAAAGAAGAGAGTTATGCTAGGTTTTGATTTTTCTTAGTCTTAAAGATTGATTTTGAAGTTGAGCAAGAAGGGAAAAAGAAAAAGGAAGATTACATCCTTCTTTTGATCCAAGAAATTCATTAAGTGGGTAAGATTCAAGGTAAGTTGATGTTAAACCTTTTGGATTTTTGGAAAGGTTTTGGTTTAAAGAGCTTAGAAAATGCATGAGTTTAAGTGTTCTAGGACCAATTTTATGCATATGTTTCTTTGGGTTCTCATTTGGAATTCCTATTAATTTTGGATTTGTATCAATGTTGAAGAAAATCAAGAAAGACAAGAGGAGCAAGAGGAGAGGCACATTTGAGCAAGTTATAAGCAAGGGAATTCAAGGTGGGTTTCATTTTTATAATTAAGTAATGAGTCATTAAAGTTTCTTTCAAGAAATGATTTTTCAACCACCTTATTCATGTGCATTTATTGCTTTTTAAATGTTGTAAGATTTTCCTGCATGATTGTATATCAATGGTGTTAATTGTTGATGAATTAAATGATGGAAATGATTTTTAAAAGAATAGCAAGTTTAAGAAATCAAGTTTTGGAAATTCATATGAAATATTTTATGCTCATGAAACACAAGTTTTGCAAAAATGTGCCATTTGGGGCAAACTATATTCAGTTTATGAAATGATGTTATGTGGGTTTGCGGTAGCTCCTCAAGAATGTCACGTGCACGTTGATCAAGTTATAGGCTTCTCCTGCCTGCCCGCTAGTGGCACGGAGCTCCTTCATAGACTCCCTTAAGTTACAGCTACACAAGACCATTATTTGAAAATGTGTAGTGCGTCATGTTTATGGATCTACCCAAACCGTTTTGATATGTTATATGTTCATGATAAGTTCATAAGAATGATGCATACACATTTTGCATAAACGTGAATTTTTCGCATTGAAAAATGACTTTATAAATGGTTTTGCTTGTTACCAATTATAAAATTATTACCTACCGGCTTTTAGCTCACCCCCATTCTCCTCCCCCATATCTAGGTGATGAGCAAGATATCGAGTAGTCAAAAGTCAAGACATCATTCCAATCTTTGATTATTTTGTATTTGAAGCAAATCTTATAAAGCAAGGCTTCAGTTGCATTTTGAACAACTCATGATTCATGTATCTTTTTTATTTTAAGATTTTGAGATGTTAATGTATTTGCAGCTTGAAATGCCCACTAAAGCTGTGTAAAACTCTTATTTTTTTGATGCAAATGGAATAAGATTGCATTTTTTCTTATGACTTCCTCTCAAGTTTATACATTGCATTTTTAAGTTTACATAAGGAAAAATTTCGTGTTCAAAAGTCAGGGGAAGATCTAGATTAACCTAGGCTGATTTAGGCAAATGTGCCTTCTAGGAAGTTGTAGGTCTTTCTTCTAGCTTTCCAACGGTTTATAGTAGGAAATTTTTGAGCATCGGAGTTCAAAGTTATGATCCTTAGAAAAGGAGATGCTTAGGAGTATCAAGTGGTATCGTCTATAGAGACGTATCGTCTGTGATGACGTCACATCGGTTGTGATGATGTCATATTGACTATAAGAATGTATCGTCTGTAGAGACATATTGTTTGTGATGACGTCATATCGTCTTAAGTTGACTTCGCTTCATTTTAAAAGTTGCATTGTCTTAAGTTGACTTTGCTTCATCTTAAGTTGACTCCGCTTCGTCTTAAGGGTGGCATCGTCTTAAGTTGACTTTGCTTCGTCTTAAGTTAGCTCCGCTTCGTCTTAAGAGTTGTATCGTCTTAAGTTGACTTTAATTCATCTTAAGTTGACTCTGCTTTGTCTTAAGAGTTGTATCGTCTTAAGTTGACTTTGCTTCATCTTAAGTTAACCCTGCTTCGTCTTAATAGTTGCATCGTCTTAAGTTGACTTTGCTTCATTTTAAGTTGACTCCGCTTCATGTTAAAGTTGCATCGTCTTAAGTTGACTTTGATTCTTCTTAAGTTGACTCCGCTTCGTCTTAAGAGTTGCTTCATATTAAGTTGACTTTGCTTTGTCTTAAGTTAACTCTGCTTCGTCTTAAAAGTTGCATCGTCTTAAGTTGACTTTGCTTCATCTTAAGTTGACTCCGCTTCGTCTAAAAAGTTATATCGTCTTAAGTTGACTTTGCTTCGTCTTAAGTTGACTCTGATCGTATGCTTTTTGCTTTGTCTGCTTCTTGCTATCGTCTGCTTTTTGCATCGTCTGCTTTTTGCTTTGTTTACTTCTTGCTATTGTCTGTTCCATTTTTGACCCTTCAGATGATAGAATCTATCTTCAAGGTTTTCATGAAAGTTATAGATCTCGAAGTCTTCTATCAAGACATCCTTAGATGATCTTAATCTGATATCCCATATGATAGTTATGCTAATTGCCCCAAGGCCTGTGCAATATGATTGAGGTCAAAACCTTATTCGAGCCTTTCAGCCACAACTTTGTTATGAGATCTCCAAATGCGATGATTCTTGTCTCTAAATAAACTAGAGACATAAAGCCACAAATGTTCAGAACAAGTCAAAATGAAATTCTAGTTTGGGGTTTCCAAAAATATGTTCAGAAATGGGACCCAACATTTATGGTATCAAAGCAAGAAGAGGAATCAATGATGGTTAAGGAGAGTTCACTAGAATAAGTTCAGTGATCATGATTAAGAGTTGGGTTTCAGAAATAGGAGAAGTGAGTTGTTTTGATGTTTGTCCTGATGGGGGCACACCACCCTTGTGGAATACGCGTTCAGATATCACTTAGGACGTCGGGCCCATGACTCACGAGGGCAGGGTGCCTAACATTAACTCACGAATTCAACCTTAAATTTGACACACTAATGGAATTGAATTCAAAATCTAGTTAGAAAACTAAAAGAATTTCTATATCATAAGTTTGGTTTGCTCAACAAAAACATATATAAGAGACAATTGTTGATAGCCTAAAGTAATTCAGTCAATTTAGCCCACAAGTGAAAGGGGCCCAAATACTAAATGCCCAAGAAATCATTTAGTCAGAGAATTCATACATATAAGGATCAATTGAGAAGTCCAAGATTCAAGAAATACAAATAGTTAATATATAATTGACATGAGCTTTTAAAATAATACAATGTAGCAGTTAGCTAAAATATAAGGGAGTGAGCTAAAAATTAGGAAGTTACTTAAGACATAAGTCCAAAATGTGGATGTTGAGAAAATAGTATAAGACAGTTAACAGGAACATAAAAGTGGAATGGAAGTAAGCAAGTTACTTAAGGCAAAAGTCCAAACTGTAGAAGATGAGAAAATGGTAAAAGAGAGTTAATAAGAACATGGGAGTGGATTGGAAGTTAGGAAGTTAAGTAGTTGCATGATTCCAAATCGTGAATAGTGACAAGTAGTTAGCTAAAATATAGGAAAGTAGAAAATTATGGCAAAAAAACTACTTAAGGTTAAAATGAGTACAAATTTACCAGTACTTGGACAGTAAAAGGTTATAACAACACAGATTCAATCACAAGACAATCTTAATAAAGGGGGAAGACAACACAGACTCGATCATAAGAAAATCTCAAAACTAATCTCTAGTGGAAAGAATTTACTTATTTCCAAACACTTTCTTATCTTTTTAAGCTTTCTTTACTTTGTGAATCCACCTTTGTTACTTCAAGGTATCTCATATAGGTTATGGTTCCCTTTTGAAACAATCAATTATTTTCTTCAATTCATATTTCATTTTGTTACATTTATGTATTTTGGTAGTTTATAATCTTGTTTTTTAAAAGCTTTTTGAAACTTATTTATGTCGTCGATAGAATCAAGTATAAATTTTAGGAGAAATTCTCCTTGACATTCCCGCATTCTAGATATACACCAAACTAATAGTTAAATCATTGGTGTAATAACTTTTAGATGTCAAGTTAGTATTGCATTATTGAAGTTATCATTGATCCTAGCTAGTAATATAAAAGGTGTAAGATACAAACATTTTATATAGTTTTAATTATTTAAAATTCTTTAAAACACACCTTTCAATATTAAAAAACTATTTATTAAATTTTGATCAAGTTATTTAACACATATCATTATGTAAGTAATTATGGAGCATGATGTATGATTGTTCCAGCTTGATTTTAGTAGTTAATTAGTTAAATAATAATAAATTTATTTTAAATATTATAAAATATCTTTAGATAATTTTGAATAATGATAGTATTTTTAAAATGAGTAAAATAATAAAAATTATATCTTTTATCGAATGAAAATTATTGTATTCCTATATAATTTATAATTAAATATTGTTTCAATAACATAAAAACAAAAGGAGTAGTTAAAACTCTCTTTTCACTTTTCATATTTTTTGAAAAATTTAAGTTCATTTAGTTATCTTTTTACATCAAAAATCAGAAATTAAAAAACTAATAATATCTTATTTTGAAACTTTTTATTTTTATCGACCTGAATAATCAATTAGAATGTATAAATTACACCTTTAGAAATTAGACTGATACTTTAGGGTTTACGTTTTGTTTTATTTCTCAATTTAGTAGAAAACTATGTTTAGTTGAGTTTTCTAGTTTTATTTTCCTTTTACTTTTTTCATTTTTTATTTATTCTCTTAATATATTTTTATTATTAACTAATATAAAATACTTAATCATATATTATCAGTAATAATTATGAATAATATAATATAATTATCTAATTAATTTTATTTTATAATTAATTTAAAATTTTTATATATAATTTGTTTAAAAATAAAAAAATATTTACAAAAATTGATAATTATGTAATAAAGCTATTTTAAAATTTAAAATATATTTAAACAGATAAGTTTTAAAATATTTATTTATGAAATAATTTTTTGAAATATTATGTATATAATTCTAAATATAACTTAATATTGTCTATAAATAAATAAAATTTTATTTTTAATAAATAATTATTAACATTACAAATAAATATTTATAAGATATTAAAAATAGCTTGTAAATTTAATTTATCTCTAATTTTTAGTAAAAATATAATATATGAATTTTAATAAAAATAGAAACAAATGTTCCCTAATTGAAAATCTGTGATGTTTCAGTGGGCTGAAAGGTAATTTGATCTTAGTGTGGGATGGGAGGAAACTTCCCGTTGGGGGACGGATCCAGGAGCAACTTGTATAATTGGTTAATATGAAAATGAAAAATGTCTACTTCTTCATCTTCCTTCGAATAAAATATCTACTTTTCTATTTTGATACCTCCAAGCCGCGCTCCCAGGTTGTTTCTTACTCTCGTTCTGTGATTTGGCAATTCTGTTTATAAGATACCTAGTTTCAGTTTTTCAAGGATGTTACTTCGACTTGGTTTTGCATGTCTCTGGTAGACTTCTCCAGATTGTCTTACAGATTGCGTCTTTCCTTCTTGATTTTCTAGAGATTTCTTTACTTAAAGTTGTCTTATTGGCATGATCTGATGGAAGATTTGTGTGAACCCAGTTCGGCTTTTCATGCCTTTTAGTTCAAAACCAGCTGATCATTTGGTTTTTGGATTCGAAAGTGTGATTATGCTTTTGTTTTCTGTGGGCGAATTATGATGTGGATCAGTACGAGAATTATGGTGATATAGTTGTAGCTTTCTCCAATTTGCGTGTTTGTTGGATGTGACAGGTTGGGAGTGGAGAAATGTGGAGCTGGTAGGGGTTGGAATGCTCAATTCATTTGCTCGTTATTCCTGCTCTGGAGGTTGTTTCTTGATGTTTCCATGGTTCGTGATAAGGTCCAGTTTAAGGTTCTCTGTCATTAAATCAGTATTGTCATTTTTCAGGTGATGTTTGTAATCGTCCAAAAGAAAGGGCGATCTTTATTTCAACAGATTGCTTGAACTGGTTATTGTTGGTTAGACACATATAATGTCAGCTTACGCCCATCAAATGGAGAGGCAGTACTCTGTTCGGAGTCTCTCGAGTAGCGGAGGTTCTGGTAAGCATCACTTTTTGATGTCCATATTCAATCTATAACTTCAGTGATGAAAACACCCCGCCATATCAATGGGACCACAAATTTTTTTGTGAAAGGCTCTGGGACATGTATGCTGAACCTTGATCCGATGCTTTAATACAAAGGTCAGTCAACCTTTGGTTGATATGCACAAATGCATCCTAAATGAATGTATATACACCCATACATAGGTTGCTATTCACTGTTTAGATCCATGTTGCTATGCTTTATATGAAACAACACTGACCATGGATTATCTGTAGCGTCGATAAGATGTATCATTTCATCAATAATAGATCTCTGAAAATTGATTATACATTTCCCATGTTAGTTGGCATGTGATTGGTTGACAAATCTTTTGCAGATTCTTACTTGTGGACTTCTGCTACGTTTTAAGTTTGGATTAGAATACTTCTTCTTATGTTATTTTGGTCCAAATTTAGTGAAACGCTAATTTTGCTTTCTTTCTTTGTACAGAGATTGGAAGCCATTTTGTTGTGGAGTCTGGGTTCTACATGACATCTTTTGCTGCTACAATCTTTATAGCTGCTCTTGTAACTGTTGGAGTTTTATTGATCACCTTGCTGATTGCTTTAACCATAATGTTGCAATCCTGTCAGAATAGCAATAAAGGTGTCGTGGAGATCCAAAAACCAATTGATGACTACAAATACTGCAGGCTTTTTGTGCAGCATGCGGAGTTGAATGGATTGGGGATAGATGATTTCCCTGCAGTTTGCAGAAATCTTGCCATACACCAAATAATGGAAGGTCAATATAAAATAAATCTAAATGTTAGTTTGTGGATGGTTGAGAGATACTTTGACAGTGTTGGGCCATCAGATGATAGTCGAGATGTGGTGTTGATGGACTTAGATGATATTCTTCCTTTGAATTCCGGTAACAGACATCTATTGCAACGTGGGTAATTACCTGAAATTCCTCACCATCTTGCTTGCCCTCTCAGCATCTGCTCCCAAACTTATAATGGGGTTCTATTTCTTAGATCATAAACTTTATTGGTAGCTGTTTACATTGTTGATCTATGCTGTGTCTCCTAAATTGCATGTTGAAGTTAGTTGATGGTTTTCTTGTGGCTTGTTCTTTCATCAAATATCAATTTTGGTTATCATACACGGAGTCGGTATTTAATATTCAAAAGTGAGGTATAAGGTCTCCTTCATCCTCTTTTGATACAGATTCCGTAGTGTTTGTTTCAAAGAGGTGAAACATTTGAAGCAAATGCTTTTTCTACAATTATACACCAAACTTCAAGCTAGAGGTTGGTCTTTGATTTTGTTCTCAAAAAAGCCTGAGCAAGAAAGAAATGCCACCATTGAGCAACTTACAACTGCAGGATACGGTGGTTGGTTGTTTATCATAATGAGGTAATACTTTCTGCACTTTGTTTACATCTAGTCATTCTTTAAGGTTCCCTAGTTTTGTTTTCTTCTCCAGACCTTCTAATTCACTAATTCGCAGCCTCTAATATACTAGTACGAGGCTATAAACTATTAAAGATTATGCATTTCTTATAATTATGACAAGAGGGAAGTTATAGCAGTTTCAGATTGCGGAGTTTATGGATGTTTTGGGAAGCAATCAGGTAATTGATTCAGGGAGCTTAGGGATACAATTTGTGGGAGAGTTTGCAGGATCCCTACTTGTTTGTTCAATATCTGCATGGTTCAGATTATGTCGACCAGCAATTTCTGTTGGTGTGACAGAAAAAAAAAAGCACATTAAAAACATCCAGTTTTCTTGACGAATATTTACTGGTAGCCTTAAAGATTACATGACATTTTGGTATTCTGCAAAGAAAATGGATTGAGCTTGCTTTCTTATATGATAAACCCTATAAAGCGAGTTAAAATTTTCACCACTCTTGTAGATCAGAAGAAGAAATGCAAATGGGTAGCAATGGATACTTTCATAGACGAAGGGAATTATTGCAGAAAGAGGGGTTTCGTATCTCAAGTATAATCAGCAGCCAAGTGGATGCTTTAACAGGTCCGATATTGGGAGAGCGCATTTTTAAGCTTCCGAATCCTGCATATTACTACCTGGAGGACCAATGCGAGTATGTTTATGTGCCAGCGTAGACCATCGTCTATGCTTGTGGAATCAAGGATTTTTATAGGCTTGTGCTAGAGAGTCTTAATGTTCATATGGTGTAAATAAATACTGGATAGTCGATTGTTTTCGAAGTATTTGTCTGATTTGATGTGATGTTTAGTTTGTTCTGCACTGTTTCCCCACAACTAGATGGATGATTGCGGAGCCTTTTTTTTTTTTTTTGGTCCCCGTGAAATATGCTTTATTGGATTGCTTATTCAAGATATGTATGTACCCCATCACAAGACCCTACAAGAATTGGCTTGAAGTAACAGAACAGTTCTGGAAATATTGACAAAGGAAAAACAGAATATCCATAGCTTAAGATGAAAAAGATGAGTTTAGATGTTGCAGCCATGTAATTCTTAGATTTGCAGATTGCTTGTTCTATTTCTCCCATCCTCTGCTCGTGAAATATAATCTAGTCGAGTCTACTCATTTTGTTAATCTGAAATCCAAGAGAACACACCACCTTGATCTGACTAACAATAACACATTCCAAAGAGTCGTTTGGCAGAGCGAGGAGGGTAAATTTGAACATAAAGGCGAGTTCATTAGACCGGACAAACCAAGAAGGAAGGTTGTTGAGCCCAATTGTTCCATCTGAGACGTCTCTCTATTTGTGTCTTTGCCTCTTCCTCATTTCCTTTCTACGATTCTTCAATTTCATATCAGAACTCACTCATGTATGTTTGTTGTTGGGATTGGGCTCCCTTCCTATGTGGAAAAAGGCTCAAAATTAAAAGCCCATCATGTGCCTCACTTAGTAAAGTGGAGAGGGATTAGATTAGGGTAACAGAGTGGAGTGATATTTAGGTTAGAACAGCAACTAGTGAGAGAAGAGGTGAGAAAAAGTCAATTTCGCATGTTCATAGAGTAGTCAGATTGAAATTACGTTTGCAAATTCGTTAACCGTTGGATCGAGCTGAAATTTGGTCAAAAAGTTTGGAACATCTGGTTCTTTATTTTCAACAGTTAGATTGCCAATTCGTTTCTTGGTGTGAAAGCAATTCAATTCACTTTGAGCCTACGTTTTTAGTGTTTTTTCATCTTCTTGATTCTCTATTGTAAGCTTTGTTGCTTTGATTCTTAGTTGGTTATAAGCATTGATTTGTGCACATGATTGAGACTCTGTTGTACTCCTATTTTGGTCATAGTGGAGCTGTTTCATTGGTTTGGACGATTCGTAGTTTTTACCTTTGCATTGAAGGGTTTTTCACGTTAAAATCTTGGTGTCTCTTAATTTATCTGTGTTATTTCATTACTGCCATATATTTGTTTGATTGTTTCTCATTGATTCTTGCAAGTTGAGGGAATTTAATTTCGTTACATATTGTTATTAAGGTGCTTTTCTCATCAAAGTGGTATCAGACCCTTGGTTTTAGAGTTGTTTGACTTGCTTGAATGATGGAGATAAATAGAAACATGATGGTCTGTTTAAATGGTACTAATTATCATTTATGGAAGGGCAACATAAAGGATTTTCTATTTGTGAAGAATATGCATCTTCTTGTGTTTGCTATTCAGAAGTCAGATACCAAATCTAATGAGGATTAGGATTTTGAGCATCAACAGGTGTGTGGTTTTATTAGACAATATTTAGAATACAATGTATATAATCATATTGCTAATTAGACACATTTAAGAACTTTATGGGAGAAGATTGAGTCCTTATATGCCTCTAAGTCAGGGAACAATAAATTGTAATTTCCTAAATTGTCTAATAAATTTGAGATATAAGGATAGGACTTCTATTTTAGATCACTTGAATGAATTTCAAGGGCTCCTAGATCAACCGTCAGGAATAGGTATCAAGTTTGATGATGAGGTTTTGGGACTATGGCTTTTGAACACTCTACTTAAGTCTTGGGAGACATTTTAGGTTTCAATTACAAATTAAACCCTTAATGGTGTTGTCTTTTTGCAAATAGCAAAGAGTGGTCCTCTTAATGAAGAGATGAGAAGGAAGGCATAGGGTTCTTCATCTCAGTCTAAGATACTTGTCATTGAAAATAGGAGAAGTCAAAAAAATGAATCGAAGGGTAGTAGAGAGAAGAGTAGGGGTAAGTCCAAGTCTAGGTACAAGAATTTAGAGTGTCATTATTGTCACAAAAATGGGGCATATTAAAAAGCATTGTTTTTAGTTGAAAAAAGAGAACAAGCGCAAGAAGGGTAAGTAGAAGAAGGGTCAAGATGATGATAATGATCGTGTTACTACCAGTGATGATCTTGTTCTTCTTTGTGATTATGACACAATTAATCTTATATCATATAAGAGCATGTGGGTAAATTTGGAACATTAAAGATGGGTAATGATGGCATATCTAAGGTGACTAGTATTGATGACATTTGTCTACAAACCAACATGGGAGTGAGGCTATTGGTTAAAGGAGTCAAAAATGCTTTAGATGTCTATTTTAATTTAATCTCTGTTCAGGTGCTTGATGATGAAGGTTATGATAACCATTTTGGTTCTAAAAACCGGAAGCTCACTAAAGGCAATTTAGTTGTGGCCAAAGGAAAAAAATATCTAAATTGTATTGGACAAAAACTCCAATTGCTAGAGACATTGTGATTGCCTTGGATATGGAGGTATCAAATTTGTGGCATCGAAGGCTTATTCATATTAATGAAAAAGAGTTAAACTGCTTAGCCCAAAAAGATATGCTTCTAGGATTGAAGAGTGTAGAATTGGAGAGGTGCTCTCACTTCATAGTTGATAAGCAAACTAGAGTGTCATTTAAGAAACATCCTCCTTCAAGGAAGTTAGAGTTTCTTGAGTTTGTGTTCTATGACATTTGTGCCCATTGAAGGTAAAATCTTTTAACAATGCTCTCTAGTTTGTTACCTTTATTGATGATTGTTCCAGGAAACTTTGGGTTTATACTCTAAAGACAAAAGACTAAGTGCTAGAGAAATTTAAACAATTTCATGCTTTAGTTGAGAGGCAGCTAGACAAGAAGTTAAAATGCATTCATACTGATAATGATGGTGAGTATTGTGAACCTTTTGATGTTGATCGCAAGCAACAGTGTAAAAGACATGAAACGACTCCTCCTAAGACTGCTAAACTTAATGGTTTAACAGAGACCAAACATTGATTGAGAGGGTTAGGTGTATTCTCTCCGAAGCAAAATTACCCAAAAATTTCTAGGGTGAGGCACTGTACACAACAGTGCATGTTATTAATCTTAGTCTTGCGATTTCTTTGAATAGTGAGGTGCTTGATAAAATTTGGTTTAGCAAGGATGTCAATTATAATCACTTAAGGGTCTTTGGATGAAATATCCAAGTTGGATGCAAAGACAAGGCAGTGTATTTTTATTTGCTATGGATATGATGAATTTGATTACAGGTTGTATGATCCTATTGAGAAGAAGCTTGTTAGAAATTGTGATGTGAAGTTCATGGAAGACCAAACATTTAATGACATTAATAAGGTGGAGAAGACTGCATTTTTGAAAGATAATAATTTGTTTGATGTTGATCCAGTGGGGTTGCCTATTCACAATTGAGATGCTAAAGAAGGTAATGTTCAGCATGATGCTCAACATAATTATGTTGATAATGAGCAACTTAGAGATGAGCTTAATGCTACAACAAATGATGTTGAAGAGCAACATGAGTAATAAGATGAGAGCTTAAATAATGCACCCAAACCACCACAAGTTCAACTCAGGAAATCTGATAGGCAAAGACAACCATCTAAAAGGTATTCATATAGTGAGTATGTGATTTTGACTGATAGGGACAACTTGAGTGCTTTGAAGAGGCCGTGGAGAGTGAAGAAAACAAAGCGGCTAGATGCGATGCAAGATGAAATGAATCCCTTGCATGATAATCATACATTTGATTTAGTGAAGTTTTCCTTAGGGTAAAAAGGCCTTAGAAAATAAGTGGATTTATAGGGTGAAGCATGAAAGTAATTCTACATCTTCGAGATATAAAGCTAGATTGGTGGTAAAAGGCTTCAGTCAAAGAAAAGGTGTTGGCTTTAATGAAATTTTATCTCCTATGGTGAAGATGTCATTTATTATAATTATGTTGAGCTAGTTGCTACTCTAGATTTAAAGGTAGAGCAGATGGACGTGAAGACTACTTTTCTCCAGGGTGACTTGGAGGAAGAGATTTATATGAAGCAACCTAATGGCTTTCATGTTGTAGGCAAAGAAGACTATGTCTATAGGCTAAGAAAGAGCTTATATGGTTTGAAGCAGGCTCTGAGGCAATGGTATAAGAAGTTTGAGTCTATTATGTGAGAGCAAGGCTACAAGAAGACTACTTCCAATCATTGTGTCATTGTTAAAAATTTCTTTGGTGATGATTTCATTATCTTGTTATTATATGCTGATGACATGCTTATTGGTGAAAAAAAATATTTTCAGGATTGGCAGGTTAAAGAAGCAATTGGGTGAATCATTTTATATGAAAGACATGGGAGCTACTAAACAGATTCTTGGTTTAAGAATTTTGCATGACAGAAAGGAGAAGAAGCTTTAGTTGTCTTAAGAAAATTACATTGAAAAGGTGTTGGAGAGATTTCAAATGAAAAATGCTAAGGTGGTAAGCACTCCTTTTATTACTCATTTTAAATTGAGTGTTAAACAAAGTCCTTCAAATGAACTGAGAAGTCAGATATGGAAAGGGTTCCTTATACATCTGTGGTGGGTAGTTTGATGTATACAATGGTATGCACAAGCCCACATATAGCGCATGTTGTTGGTACAGTTAGTGGACTTATGTCAAGCCCAAGTAGAGAGCATTGGAATGTTGTAAAATGAATTATAAGGTATCTTTGTGGCACTGCTTTTATGAGACTTTGTTTTGGATGTGATAAGCCTATCCTTGAGGGGTACACAAATTTAGATATGGCTGGAGATATTGATTCTAGAAAATCTTCTTCAAGTTATTTAATTAAATTTGCAGGTGGAGTTGTGGCCTGGAAATCTAGGTTGCAAAAGTGTGTAGCTTTATCTACAACAGAGGTGGAGTTTATTGCCATTATTGAAGCATGTAAGGAGTTTCTTTAAAGAAATTATTGCAGTAGCTTTGTCACGACCCGGTACTACATCAGGCCCATGAAAACCACCGTATAACTGGGCTAAAGACATTCACTGTATCCATAATCCGACTATGCAAGGCTAACTGAATATCTATTCTTCTTTTTTTAAAAAAAATTTAGGGATCACAACAGTTGTTTTTTTTAAATCCCAAAAATTGCAAACATTTTTAAACACACTTCTATATTCACATCCAACCACAACTTTAAGATTTTAAAGTCCACTCAAGGCAATCTCAACTCAATGCAATTTCAACAACAGTATCAAAAGTTCATACATAAAATCTTTTATAAAACACAAGACAATCAAAAGTTAACTTACAAAATTATAAAGCGTATCTACATAAACACAGTTCATGAGCCATTAGACAATAAAAGTACAAAATAGGAAACTACCCACGTGCGGTAATACTCCAAAAATGTCAAAAAACCACACGATTCACTCAGAGCTTCAAACTCACTAAATTAACCTGCATGGTTGGAAAGCGGAGGAGGTGAGTACACTAGGTACTCAGTGAGCAGGAAAAACATATATCATAAATAAAATTTGATTCATACCTAAATGGTGTAGATAACCTATGAAGTGAAAATATATCATATAGAAAACACATAAGCCCAGCCTATGACTCAACGTATACTGGTTAGGAATCATATAGGCCTGACTTATTAACTCATTCATTCAGTGGACATAGGTCTCAGTTCCAGTACAAAAAAGCGTAAAAACACCATATGTATCAATCAAATCTCGATAGGAAACCAATATTGAGATAAGCTAAAACAATTATGTGTGACATCACTAGTTGGTCTAACTAATGTGCACACCCACTGATACTCAGTGTTGGCTCGACTTTCATCCGTGGTGAGTTCGAACTACAGTCGACAAGAGT
>JANVCL010000212.1:17030629-17042480 GCA_026546855.1 Erythroxylum incrassatum | reverse complement strand
AGGATCCATAACCCACCAGGAGCATGCAGATAGACTTGTAAGTATCTCAACTTTACACTTATGTTGTAACTATTTTGTTTTGTTTCATTATATATCATGATATTGTTATAAATGTCTGGTACCATTATTGGTTGTGGTGAGTTATTTTCTTTCTTTCACAGGGGGCTAATATCATACTATTAGAGGAAACTCTACCGAAATTTTTGTAAATAGTAGTTCACATTTAACACTTTAGTTTTGTTGATGTAGGAAAAGTCATTAGGCATGAAGCCTACACCAGTTCAGTTATTTTTGCATACTCACACGAAGAAGCATGACGGAGTCACTTTCATCAACAACCGATGTAGAGAACTAAATGTATGTTCACTTCATCTATTTTTCAATGTCTTAATAATGATACCTTTCTTATAATGTCAACATTGCTTCCTTATAGGATCAACTACAACAAACTCTGCATCAGCAGTCTCAAGAGGAGCAACCTGTAGATGAGACTCAAACGTATCTTGAGGTGGTGGGTGGTAAGGACCGTCGTGGCAGGATATTCGGCCTCGGATCATATGCGAACACATGCTATTTGCAATCTTCAATGTCCAGTAC
Organism: Erythroxylum incrassatum; assembly: GCA_026546855.1. Classification (NCBI taxonomy): domain Eukaryota; kingdom Viridiplantae; phylum Streptophyta; class Magnoliopsida; order Malpighiales; family Erythroxylaceae; genus Erythroxylum; species Erythroxylum incrassatum. Next base: position 17,041,883 of record JANVCL010000212.1, on the reverse strand, counting down.
AGTTGCGTCTACTACGCCAGCGAACAACAACGAAGTCATTGAGCTTCGGGCTACAGTGCAAACATTGATGGAAAAGATAACTCATTTGGAAGAGGAGCGGATGAGAGAGCAGGATCAACGGATGAGAGAGCAGATGGAGTTGATGGCTCGCATGAGAGAGGAGCTGGAACAGTTGAAGAGCAAGGATAAAGACGACCCCCTGCAATAACGAAGATCATAGATACTCTAACTCGTTATGTTTTCATAATAAACATAAGAATTTGTCCACTATTGTGTTTTTTTAATCAAATTTGAATCACTATAAATTCTTTTAATGATATATCATCATATCATTTTCTGATTACACAACTTATATCTATATACAAATTAATGTTGCATGTATAGATTACTAACAAATCTAGTATATTATAGTAACATTTGTATTAAAAGGTAAAGCAAATTTACTGACGGAATATTTTACCGTCGGTAAAAACAAATTTTTTCACCGACGGACATTGGCTATACCGTCGGTAAATTAAACGATAATTACCGACGATTTATTCGTCTGATTCCGTCGGTAATGAAAGGCAAGCCGTTGTCAATCACCGACGGCATATCCCGTTGGTGATCTACTGACCGAAGACAAACCGTCGGTATATGATTTTCCACAAAGTCCGACGGAAATGATACCGTCGGTAAATTCTGACGGTCATCTTAACAACCTCCGTCGGTATTTATTGCCGACGGCCATTTTTGCGATGTTTTTCACCAACAGCGCATTCCGTCGGTAATTTACCGACGGAAAAACATACTTTACCGACGGAATATACCGTCGGGAATTGAGACATTTCTTGTAGTGTAACTTGTAGTTTAAGGGTCACCACTTTTGTTAGTACCCCCTCTGGGTGCCTTCCCATCCTCTTAGAGGACAGTTATGGGATTAGCTTTCTTAGCCTTAGTACGTAAGCTGTTCTGTGTTTTTTCCGATTACTCAAAAAAAAAATCATCCATGTATCATGCCTCTTGAAATTAAAAACAGCCATTTTAGACAAAAGGCTTGAAAACATGGAATACGAAAAGAACATAGTACTAGATCCTAAGGTTTCCCTTCTGTCCATTAGTTAATCAATATGACAAATGTTAATAGCAAACTGATGGGACGAATTGTTAATTCTGCAATGCATTTTCCTTTTCCCGAAAGAATAAATGAGCACAAAAATGATAATCCGCTACTACGTACCTCAAGCTGGGAATATTATATTAGAGATAAATCGGTCACTTATTTCCTACTTTGTTGCTAATTCTGCAGTTGTTGCTGATGCAGATGGAAAAATCCACGACCAAGGTTTCCAGATCAAAAAATAGAATTTTGGGGACGCAAAATTTCTCAAGCGCTAACAGTCGAAAGCTTGCCTCAAAGAAAGTTGCTGCTACGCTGGCCCTAAGGAAGACGGAAATATTTTCTTCTTGTTTCACAAAAATAACAATTCATTTGCTCCTTTTCTTGGCTTCGCTGTAGAGGATAACTCCAAAGACTGAAGGGCATAACCAAGCATACCAGTGACAGAAACCGGATTTTTGAAAATCAACATCGAAACCACAACAGCCACAGCCCCTTTTGCATTCCCTAGAACCTGGAAGATCAAGAACTCTTCTTATCTGAGTCCTATGTCTAAACTTAAAGCCATTGTTTTGGAAATTAGCAAAAATAAGTGGTACAGAACCAACAAATAACATCTCAGAGCATCAGGGAAAGAAAATGCATAACTCCAGGGGGTGGGAGAACCTAAAACATTGGGACGTTATCTTCCTAGAAAATAGTGCAGCAAATTAGAAATGTCCTACCTAAATTTCTTGTTTGATAACTTACTGCTACAGAACCTATACACTGCTGCAGACCAATGTTATTAGAAACCTTAGTAAACCATGAGGGTACCCAGTAGAATTCTGAAAATTATCAATTTCAAATAGAAACGCTAAAGAAAGTCAGGATCACTCTATCTAAAATACATCGTTATGCCTTGGATTTTCGCACTGTAGAGAATATAAGACAATGTACACTAATTCTAGCACAAAACATAACGTTGGGATGAGCAAAACAGACAACCTTCTGCTATTACTTGGTCTGTCATCAATATCACCAATCTCTGCTAGCCCAAGCACAAATATTGGTGTTCTCCATCTAATGAATGATCTCTTATAATGGCATCACCATAGCGAAAATCCTATGTGGGCATAGCTAATGACTTGAAGACAGTCGAGATACCAATTGTGGATTCACCTTGATGCTTTTAGAAAAAATGGTGCGTCGGGAATACAACTTGAAAAGAGAAGAAAAAACAGATTCTGGCCAAATTCCCCTAAAAGAACGTCTTTATGGCAATGCCACATCCATCCTCCTCCCCACGAGTAACAACTCTTAAAAATACTTACCAATATGAGTCATTTAAGTATCGATTATTCAGTAATCCTATCACATATTCCAATAGGTTAGCTCTATTCTATAACCAATCAATTCAACAAAAGTATACTTGGATCTTACTTAGCAAACCATCCTTGCATGTTCCAACATTCATGCATTGAGGTTATAAGTTGGAACAAATTTAACATTATCTCTACAATAAGCAGAAGAGTGCCCATGCATTTGATCTACTAATTTTATTGCTTAGACATTATCATGAAATGCCGACTACGCAAGAAATATACCCAAACTCTATGAATCATTTAGATTCATATAATTATACACACAGCAAAGTTGACTATCTGGCAATCTGAGTACTATCAATTTCCAGATACTAGTTGATACTGCAAATTGTTTTCATAATGCTCAACATTAAGCAACTAACAGTAGCTTCAAAGACCACAAGAGCAGTATACAATAAATTAAATGAATTGCAGTTAGAGAAAAAAGTAATGCACACCTGGAGAGTGAGAGCACTGGTATGTTTAGTAACATACAAATTTACGAAGTATGCCAGTGATGAATTGAATAGCAGGTACCAGATAATCTTGATGTCGTCTCTGGCAAGAGCCAGGGTTATGCCAACAACATTATCCTCCATAATAAGTGTTGCAGGAAGTAAAAAAAAAACAACAGCAATTGGAGCCATGTACAGAAGGAGGTTCATAGAATTCAGCTTCTCCCTTAAAGAAAACAAAACAAAACAGGTAAATGGAGTTCATTGACATGTAAAACGAGGAAATAAAACCGAGAAAGAAGTAGAATACCCTTCGGAAGAAAGTAAAATCCCCTGGAGTATTGATTTGATTGCCCTTGCAGCTGTAGCAGCAACACACATTATGAACCCAAAAAGATGGAAACTTGGTTCACCCTGTAGTATAACATGATATATAGATCAGCATGGACTAGTCAATTGATACATAAATCAGAAATTTGAATCATAAAAAGAAGTTAACGTTGAAGTAAACGTACCCCACTGGCAATAATAACACCAGTGACGACAGGGATCAAGGTAACATAAGTCAACCAAGCCTCTCTCTTGAGAGTCATCAAATAAGCGAAAACAGCAGTAAAAAAGGGCGTGGTGGCCCCAACGGCTTGGCTGAAGGAGACGGGTAAGAAGTGCAGGGAAATGTTGCCAAGGACGACGGAGACGCAGAAGACAAGACTCAAAGCGGTGATCTTGAAGAATTGTGGGCGTGAGGGGATAGTCTGCATGGGGACCATCTTCATCCACGCAATTGCCACGTAGCTGAGCAAGCTACAAGCCGTCATGTGGCACATGGTCAAGAAGATCGGGTACTTGAAGCCGTAATTGCTCAGCAAGTACTTGTTCAGCAAGAGCACACCTATGTTGGACGAGTACCACGCCGTGACTAGCCCTAACGTGAACAGACCCGAGGTGATCTTCATCATGTTCTCCGGCAAGGATCTGGTTCAATTAACGGTGGAGATGTAGATGCAGAGCAGTGGATCTATCCAGGGATGGTTAAAACCAGAGATTCCAGGGTGGTCTCCATGGATCTGGAGGAATGTATTAAGCGAGGGCTAACGCCTGACGCTGGTGGCGGTGACCGGTGACGTTTGTATCATCGGTTTTGGTTTTCGGTTTGTTCCCTCTCTCTTTCTCAATGTCTGTCTTTATCTATGGATGATTTTCCTTTTCTTTTTGTAATTTTGAATTTTATTGGTTTCTCTTTACTAATCTGAGTTTATGTTTGTCGTTTTGAAAGGAAGAGTAAACGGATGCCTTGGGTTTTGGTTTTGTGAAGTTTATCCACCCAATCCAATTTTAATTTAATAATGATAAATTTGTACTGTAAATCATGCTCTCCTTATGCTTTATTTATGTAAATACCAAAACACGTCAAGGAAAGCCCTTAGCCAATTGAATTCCAAGACGTGTACTCTTGTTGGTTTCATTTTCTTTCTTTAATTGAGTAACGAGAAGTTTACGCAAGGATTTGAGTGTGATTCCATGAATTGGACTATTCAAAATTTAAAACAGGAAAACAAGGATAAGTTTAGTCTAGTGTGAATGTGGTCATGTAATGTACTCACATAAAAGGGTATAAGAGTGATGGAATTGGTTTTATTACTAAGTACTTGTCCAAAAATCCTCGTTACTATTGCCTACAAGATTGCAATTGCATCATTAGTTTATGATTAAAATAAAACTTCGTGAAGGTTTTATTATAATATGTAATATGTATTAGACCACTAACCTTGTTATCTACAGATTCTAATCCCCATTCCTTCTAAAGTATATTTCCCTATAATTTGTATTCTAGTTTCATTTAAAATGTTCTGCGCACAAGTGTTAGAAACAAACCATAGTTTGCTTTTTGTAATTTATCATTTGAAGATACGAGCTCTGAGATCTTTTCGGTGTCGGTACACATCAATATTACACAACTTTGACAATACGATGGTGGCATATGTTGACAAGTTGTAAGGTTCCTTTGGTAATATGTAGTCACAAAATTGAATCTAGAATTATTTATGGGTGCTGAAAAAATGAAGGAGCACTGTTTTGGTTGATTACATGAACATATGTTGGTGTTAATGTTAGATAATGCTCCAACGTAAATGCATTTAGTGCATGGAGATATATTAATATTATCATGTTGTATGGAGCATCAACATTGCATGGTGAATTTTATATGGCTGAAATTAATTTGTTGGAACACCACAACGTTACATTTGGAAGTTATCGGTTGCATGGTGTTTTGGTACGTTGGTGGGCTATTTTGCATGGCTAATCAAAGTTGGACATTGTACTTGGATGATTCTCTAACATTGCATGAATTAATGGACGTGATTGTATGACTTGAATGGAGTTTTGCTTGGTTGGATGAACATTAATGACAATTGACTTCATTTGTACTCCAATTATATAGTAATAAAATCACTTGTTTATTACAATGTTATTGGTTCCGTATGCTTGAACAATCAAAGTGTGTCTCATATTTTTGCACCATTTGATAGTTTACTTTCACACTGTTTTCATTTTTTTTGTGAGGAGCATTTTGTTGAAAAAAGTGGAGGCATTTGGTTACATAATGGGGCAGATTTGTTGTGTTTTGCTAACAAAATTAACCCTGTAACAAGTTGATATTAGAGCTACATTTGGACAATTTCTAGTGTATTTTCTAATTGTGAGTATACTATTTTTGTGGAAATGGTAGGCAGAAATATGAAACAATTAAGGGAAAGGATGGCTTGGTTGGAGCAGATTCTTGGATCAGTTTAAGAAGAGGAGGAATTCAACATCAATTAATTGGTGGTGGAAAAAGCACCTAGAAGTGGGATTTCTAAGACCTTTGAAGAATAAATGATGGTTGTACATCGAAGGGAGTTGAGAGGGTCTCGTATAAGGTTCCTTCGATGGTGATAAGGGACTATACATGGACCTATTATCCCATCTTTATTGTTCCAATGGAAGCAAAGGGGTTTCCTTTTTGTTAAAGTTTACAAGTTGGTAGTAGGGCTGCCACTCCAAATTATTGACAAAATAGCTTACAAGGGTAAGTCATTTTAGTATACATTTACCTAACTTGTTGTGTAGACTTTTGCATGGCAAAAGGTGAGGGATTGGCTAGCTTTGGGAGCAAGTAGCTAAGGATAAACATATTGGACATATTTGACACTTTGGTCGTCGATGAGGACGTCGACTTTCTTTTGATGGGGGAGGTTTATGAGACCTTCTTGGTGTTCGGTGTACACCAATATTACACAACTTTAGCAACACGATGGTGGCATATGTTGACAAGTTATAAGGTTCCTTTGGTCATATGTAGTCACAAAACCAAATCTGGAATTATTTATAGGTGCTGAAAAAATGGAGTTTTGATTTGGTTGACTACATGAACATATGTTGGTGTTAACGTTGGATGGTGCTCCAACATAAATGCAGGGAGTGCATAGAAATATATTAATATTATCATGTTGTATGGAGAAACAACATTGCATGGTTAGTTTCATATGGCTGAAATTAATTTGCTGGAACATTATAACGTTACTCTTGGAAGTTATTAGTTGCATGGTGTTTTGGTATGTTGGTAGGCTATTTTGCATAGCTAATCAAAGTTAGACGTTGCATTAAGATGATTATAATGTATGAAGTAATGGACCTGATTGCATGGCTTGAATGGAGTTTTACATGGTTAGAGGAACGTTAATAATAGTTAATTTCATTAGTTATTTGGATAGTTTACATAAAACTGTCCAATCCATTTGTAACAGCCACTGACCTTATCTTTTAATTAGTTAACTTCTAATGGTTATAAAAGGTTTGTAAACCCTTCATATTATGTAGGTGTTGTAGTCTAATTATGCAGTAATAAAATCACTTGTTTATTACAAAGTTATTGGTTCCATATACATTAGCAGTCCAGGTGTGTCACATATTTCTGCACCATTTGATAGCTTGCTTTCATACTGAATAAAGTGAAGGCATTTAATTGCATTATAAGGTAGATTTGTTGCGTTTTGCTAACCTCAAAATTAACCCCATAACACGAGCCATGTAAATAATTATTCTAGGATAACCTAGTTAATTTAAGTTCAAGAAAAATATTTAGTTGGGGTTCTAAACATATCAACATGGTTTGTAGAGCTTAGTTTTTATGCAAATAATTAAAAAGGGTCGGTCAATAGGTTTGTAGGACTAATTGGGTAGAAAAAACAAAACAAAACTATTAGGATCTTACTCCTAAGAGAGGTTGCCCCCACTTTACTTGTAACTGAAATGACCATTAAGGAGCCCTTGATTTATCGTTATAATAGGGAGAAGAGTATTAAATATAGGGGCTTTAATGCCCTTTATAATAAAATACCTTCCCCATCAAAAGTAATTTTCTATCATTCTCACTTATTCCAATTTAACCTTGATTCCATTTAAACCTCGCACAGCCCAGCGTGATGTAGGATATAAACAAAAATCGATTTTTTTCCAAAAGATAAGCCTTTATTGAAAATATAAAATATTGTAGAAAACAAATACCTTAATAGATAAAAATGATCAAAAATGGGTTGAGAGTAGTTAAGCGAAAAATAAGAAGGAATTACTTTGATAATTCGTTACAATTTTGGGATAAAAATAGAGAAGAAGCAAACCTAGAAATGATAAATAAATAAAATGTTATTAGAGTTACTGCAATGAGATACAATTTGGTAAGTCAAGAAGAATTTAAAAAGCAACTTCTTGAACTAGAAAATCTAAAAGTTATTAGATCTAGCAAATCCCCACATTCCTCCCCAGCTTTTATGATTAGAAACCATGCAGAGATACTTAGAAATAAAGCAAAGATGGTGGTAAATTATAAATTTGCCTCATAAAGAAACATTAATAAACTTAACAAGATGAAAACACACTTTTTCCAAATTTGATTGTAAAAGTAGTTTTTGACGGACAAAAGATGAATAAAGATGTATTCCTTATACTAGTTTCTCTACTCCATAAGGTCATTATGAGTAGTTAGTAATGCCCTTTGATTTAAAAAATGTCCCACAAATATTCCAAAGAAAAATGAATAAAATTTTCAAATATCATGATTTTATACATTGTTATGTAGATGATATTTTAATTGCTAGCAATACTATTTCTCAACATCCTATACACCTCCATAAATTTGCATATTTATGTGAAAAACAAGGTCTTACCTTTTTAGGGAAAAAAGCTAAGTTATGTCAAACTAAAAATAAAATTTCTTGGAATGAAAATATATGGTAAACGTGTTAAACTTCAACCTCATATTCATGAAAAAAATTTCCAATTCCCTTATAGATTACAAGATAAGAAACAAGTTCAAAGTTTTTTAGGTGTATTAATTATGCATCTAATTTTATTCAAAATTTAGCTAAGATAAGAAAACCCTTTCAAATGCCTTTAAAGAAAGATCAAATATTTCAATTTTCACCTTATTTGAATGAACAGGTAAAGAAATTTAAAATTCTTTGCTCTACTTTACATAAACTTCTTTTATCCTCTGATAATGATGATCTAATCCTTGAAACTGATGCTTTTGATCATGAATGGTTCGGAGTATTAAAAAAGATAGATTATAACAATGCTAATGTTAAAGTGGAAGAGTCTCTTTACAAGTATACCTCAAGAACTTTTACAGATACTCAACAGTGATATCATATAAATGAAAAAGAATTACTAGTAGTAGCAAAAAGTTGTCAATTTTTTTAATTTTCTATTACCAAAAAGATTTTTACTATAAATTGGTAATACTCAAGTAAAAGCATTTATTCAGAGTAATTTGCCTTCTAAACTTGAATATAAGAGATATATAAGATGGTAAACTCTATTAGCTAAATATACTTTTGATATTAAAACTATTAAATCTAATAATAATATAGTTGCAGATTTTTTAAACAGGGATGGCCAAACCCAAAGAAGAGATATTTGATCTATTAGATACTTGTCAAGCGCAGATAAAATATTTGATAGATATTACAGATTTCCCCTTTATACCAAAAGAAATAGCTAAATTACTTCTCTCTTTTTGCCATGTATGGTAAGCAAAGATAAATCGTTACTACTATTCTGAGCAAAAAAAATTATAAGTTGCTCAACTAGATCAAGATAAATGAAGATTCTGAGACCATAGGACATTCACCTGTATATTCAGCCAATGGTCGTTACTCCTGATAATACTTCCTTATTACCACATATTTTTCATAAATCTTAGATATCGAAAAATATCATGCTTAAAAGCTCTTCTAGAAATCATCCTATTATTCAAGCACATTTTGAGATAATGAGAGACTTATATTCTCTACAACATAAGGATAGTTGCTATATTGATTTTTTAAGGATATACCCTAAGTTAAACTTTTTGCAAGGAGCTTATCCTTAATCTATTCGTGATTGGTATGATTTTGGTGTCATAAATGTTATATATTTAATGAATCCAGTGTTTCATTAGATTTCTTATCTTCCTAAATGGATTCAAGAAGAAGTTAAAGATTGTTATTTGAACAACCTAACAATAACTCCAAGAGACACTTTAACGTTAAAGATATTATCTACTAGCCTGAATTTTTACGAAGAATAAAGATATGATGCATATCATTTTATCATGATTGGAAAATTAGAACATTTCCTTATTATGATAGATACAAAATTGAGGAAAGAATTTTCTAAGTTTAACAAAGCCAATAACCACTATTGCAGAGGAATTGGAATGAGGACTATTATTTATGGCATGGAAGTCGCTTTCAAAAAAGGATTCAGAACCTATGCTAGTAAGAGTAATTTTTCCTCCGAAAAATACCCTAGTGGTTACAAAGAATTTTGTTAAAATAAGAATCGGTATGATTGAGAAAGGAAAAATTAAATCAAGTCTAGAAGCACAAAGAAGATTTTGCTACCTCAGAAAGCCCACGGAGAACATCTGTCCAGCTTGTACAAGTGGCATCAAGTCTTTAAAAAGAAAAAGAAAACATTGAAGGTTCCAGAGTCAATACTTATTATAGTGATTCAAATTAGACTCCACAATGTAAAGATAAAGAACGAGATAAAGAAATCTCCTATAAAAAAAAGAAAAGATAAGAGAATCCTCCCGTCCAATACAAAGAAAGAGAATCTCTTAGAGATAAAGATGGACTTCAAGAATATATAGGATATAGTTTTTAAGTTTTGGATTTGAAATCTGCTTGTACCATTTGTATGTGTAAATAAGCCTCAACGTGTAACATCCCATCACCGATCGGAAGGATAGAATAGTAATTTGGAATGGTTTATGAGTGCTTAGAATTGTCTTGATATAGTCATGCATACACATACACGTGAATAGTAAATTTTGCACATGTAAATGACTGTACATGCATTCATGACATTTTCCGGTATAGTTGTGAATAAATGTAGTTGTTATGAAAAATGTGAATTATGTGTATAAAAATGAGTTGGAGAGGGTCTTTGAGATTTTATAATTTTTAGTAAATTTTTAGAAATTTTTCTGAAAATTTCGGAGTGATTTCTGGACTAGAAAAAATGTCAAATAATAGACAGATTGTGTACCGGTAGTAGAAATTACCGTCCAGTGGCACGAAAAATTTAGATAAATGACTTTAGTATTATTAATTTGAGTCATTGGAAGTTTGGAAAAAAATTGGAGTAGAAATTGAATTGTTATTGGAAAGGGAATAAAAGAGGGCCTAAGCATGTGACATGTGGCAAGTGACACTTGTCACTTGCCTAACATGCCACCATGTTAGTTCTCTTTTAAATTAAAACCCCCTCTTTTGGAGTCATTTATGATGCTTCTTTTTTTAAAAAGGGTTTTGGTGATTTTTTGACTTTCCTCGCCCATTTTCGTAGCTCTTTTCTCCCTCTCTTCTTCTTGACTTTGTTTGCTCTTCTTTTCTACCTTCTTCTCCCTTGCTTGCTCTTCTTTTGTTCTTTAAAAAAATTCAACCTAAGCCTTCAAGATGATGATGTCGTGGGTGTTGGAGGAAGTTAGAGAGTTTGGGAGATTTTGAAGCTTAGAAGATTTGGAAGCTTGATTAGGTAATAAATTTGTTATATATATGATGGATTTGTAATTAAATGCATTATTTATGATGGTATTTGAACTTAATTTCATGGAAATTGTGTTTTGATTATATGGGTATGAATCCTTGTTTGATTGATGATAAATGAGGTTGAAGGTGGTGTAGGTAAATTAGAGTTGTTTTGGATTGAATATAAGAATGTTAGATGAGTGTATAAAAAGGAACATGATTAAGTACATGTTGCTGCCATTTTGTGGACTCTTGTTCAAGTGGAGGTTTTGTTTTGGTTAGGTTAATATATGGAGTGAA
>JANVCL010000212.1:16951993-16967541 GCA_026546855.1 Erythroxylum incrassatum | reverse complement strand
CATAGTTTAGATGAATGAAATGAGTCATGGAGAAGTCTCCTTAAGCCAAAACCGAGATGCCCTCTCTTTGGTGAAAGTTTGTGAAATTTTGAATATCTTTTGAAATTAATGGTTTAAATGAATTCTATGGTGTTAATAGTGTATGTATAATGTGAATTGATGATGAAAAATAAAGAAGATGTATATTGGATAAGACTTGGCCGAACTAATGGGGGAAGAAATGGACTAATGTAATGAGTTATAAAATTATGATGAATATGGCTTAAATGAAAGGAATTGGATTGAATGGAGTGGTGAAATGTGTTGCTGTTTGGAAGTGCTTGTTATATAACAAGATAGGAATAAGAATTACTATGATAAAGTCTTGAAAATATGACTTGAAAGTCATGCACATTAGGTGTTGATAAAATGCCTAAGTAAACTTGGCTTAGGATTCAAGGATTGTAATGGTGTGCTTTGGAAAGAGGCTTTCATGTTTACTTAGAGTAAACTTGAATTTTTACTTAGATTGATGAGTAGTAACCTAATGTGCTTGGATAAAAATGTGCTTAATTATGTTTTGAATTTGTAAGTATTAGATTAAAGGCATTAAATGCCTTGGAAAATGCAAAAGATTATGGGATTAATAAGGGAAGTAACTATGTGAGAAGCTTAATGGCCGAATCCTATAGCTTAAAGATAGTGATATTGTGTTTTATACGCTTATGTGGTGGTATATAAATATGAGATACATGTTTAAGTAGTAAATACATTGTATATTTGTATGTTTAAAGGCTCGAGAGCTATGGATTAGGGAGCTTGTATTGAGGATTGTTGAATTCAAGGGAGTGTACACCTTCTTTTAAGGTTAGTTGGAGAAACCATATCTCTCAAATGGGATTAGGACATCCCAAGACATGCATGATGAATTGTTTGTGAACTTTGAACCTAGGTAATGCATAATAGAATTGAATCTCAAATGGATGCTAGTATACTTATGTATTTAATAAATGACATTGTTTTGAATAACTCTTTGCACTTGGAGTGCACTAGATGTTTTTATTACATGTTTTAAGAAATGATATTGTTTTAAACAAATCTGCACTTGAAGTGCAAAGGACAATGTTTTATTTTTTGAAATTACATTTGTGAACAACTTTGCACTTGGAGTGCAAAAGATGACTTTTATTGCATGAAATAATGTTTTGGAACTTACATATGCATAATCGAGTCATATATGCTGCGTGTATGTGTTCTCTTTTGGCTTAGAGCCATGGCAAGGTTCTATTTTATCAGTTAGACTGATAAATAAAGGCATGATGCTTTACTTGATTTTAGTACTTAATATATGTATATGATTTTAATGATTAGTGAGGTAACGATTAGCCATTCGTGTGCTAGGCACAACAGATTAAGCGACCCCTGTACCTTGACGATGGTACATAAAAGTCAAGTCTTCGTATCAACACCTTTCAATGGGACTTGTGAGTGATTGCACACCTAGATGTTTGGTCACCGATGAGGTCATTACCTAGGGTCATGACACTCTTGTCGACCATAGTCCGGACTCAACACAGATGAAAGTCGAGCCAACATCAGGAATCGGTGGATGTGCACATTAGTTTGGCTGACTAGTGTCGACATACATGACTGTTTTGGTCAATTATGAGATTTGGCTTCCCGACGAGATTTGATTTATGCATGTGATGCTTTTCTTCTCTTATGTACTGAAACTGGAACCTATGTTCACTAGATAAGTGATTAATAGGCTAGGACTATATGGTTCTTAACCAGTATAAGTCATAGGTTAGGCCTAAGTGTTTCTATATCATATATGTTCACTTCATAGGTGGTTATATACATGCTAGATGCGAGAAAAACCAATTCCTTAGGTTATCTAGATCATCTTGGTGTGTACCAGGTTTTGTTTACGATATACCCCCTCCGCTTTCTAACCATGCGGGTTAATTTAGTGAGCTTGAAACTTTGAGTGGATCGTGTGGTCTTTTGACATTTTAGGAGCATTACCACATGTGGGTAGTTTCTGTTTTGTACTTTTGTTATATAGTAGCTCATGAACTGTTTTTTTAGTTGGTTATGTAGATATGCTTTATGATTTTGTAAATTAACTCTTAAGTGTCTTATGGTTCGTAAATGGCCTTATGTATGAACCTTTTGTACTGTTGTTAAGATTGCTCTTGAGTGAACTTAAAAGTCTAGAAGTTGTGGTAGAGTTTTAAATGTGAATATAGAAATGCGTTTAAAACTAATTTATAAGCTTTAATTGAGTTTTGGGATTTTTAAAATACAGTCGTTGTTTTGTCCAAATGTTTTCAAAGGCTATTCAGGTAGCCTTGCATACTCGGGTTAAAGGTACTATAAGTATCCTTAGCTTAGGTATATAGTGGTTATTATGTGCCCGATATGGTTCTGGGTCATGACACTAGATATATTAGATCAAGAATATAGCACATAATTGAATTGCCATAAATAATCAATAAAACTATAAATAAAAATTACATCATATTGTCATCACTCCTAGATGCTAAAAATTTTAGTTCCTACATATAGAAAACAAAACCAATAACAAATATTTAAAAGAAAAAATAGAAAATACAGAAATTATATTATAAATCTCCCTTTTGTTTCTAATAAATCTTCTTGCAATTTGGATTGAATGATATTATCTATAAGATATTATTATATAATCTTCGTGTTTTCCTCATCCTTTATTCAGAACTGCATCTTCTCTGTGTTGAGCATCTCTTCATTGTGTATCGCCAAGTCTCTCTCTCTTTGGAGATTGTTTATGTTATTCTCTGCTTATTGATTTGTGTATTTATGCAAGAATGATTTGATTGCTTTCATTGGATTGTTTTCATATAGACCCTTTTCCAAAATCCTAAATATAATACGTAATAGATGTGTTTTCAATTCATTTGTGGTAAACTAATGGTGTTAAATCATTAGAAATAACATAATATAGGTTAAACAACTCGAGTTTTTGTGGTTGTCGCCTAGATTAATTTGTTTTAGTAGTTCATATTATTGTTGTCCTAGTAAATTTAGAGAGCTTATTTTAGGTTTTTTGATAGGTAGATTTAGTTAAAGAGATTATTTTGGTTAAACAAGATTTAAGGGAAAACAGGGGTTAACAAAACTTATTATTAACCTATGATTAATAGTTTTTAAGAGAGGTGTGAAAAAACAAGACAATGAAGTACATTTATTTGTGTATAGGCTGAGATTGAATCAAGAACCAAAATTTAAACGCATTCATCAATTTTATCAATCTTCAATTGTTTGATTTGGATTGCTTTCATTAATTGAATCTTACTTTATTTTCTTAATTGCATCCAACCAAACCCCCTTTATTTCCTAAAAATCAATTCTTCTCATTACAAAAGCTACACTTACATTCCCTATGGATACGATCCCTACTCATCACTACTATAAAATTTAGTGTGTAAAGTTAGGTTTTATTTTCTGGTGCATTCGACATGCATCAAGAAGTTTGGTGTCGTTGTTGGGGAGTATGGTGCTTTAGTTTTTGGTTTTAATTTCAATTGGTGTTTTGTATATTTATTTGTTTATAATATTTTTTATTTATTATTTAATCTTTTCATGTTTATTATTGTAATTATATGGTAGTAACTAGATCTCCTCATAACAAACCTATACAATTTGATCCGAAGATTGAAAAGATACTGTGAAGGTTATAAAGGGAAACAGTTGTTTGCACCAGACTTAGCTAAAAGACCATTATGCATTACTTTTCCAAATTTTTATGAATATGTTACTTTTGAACTTAAGTCTGGATCAATCCATTTGTTGGCTAACTTTCATGGATTTTTAGCTGAGAGAACAACATCTTAAGGAACTTGATATGGTATGTCTGAGTATGAAACCTCCAGAGGTGACAAACAAACTGATTATGTTCAATGTTATCCCATTCTTACTAAAAGATGCAACAAAAGGCTGGATATTTGATTTGATTGCTAGGAGCGTGAACAGGTGGATTGAGATGAAGAGGCTATTTTCAGAGAAATATTTTCCAGTATTGAAGACAACCAGCATAAGAAAAGAGATGTGTGGGATTAAGAAACATAATAGAGAGTCCCTTTACCAGTATTGGGAGTGTTTTAAGAAGTTGTGTTCCAGCTGTCCCTACCACAACATATCAAAACAACACTTTATCCAATACTTCTACAAAGGATTATTACCTGTGGAAAGGAGCTTGGCCGATGCAGCGAGTAGTGGGTCACTTTATGAGAAGACTCCCATGGAGGCCTGAATGTTAATTAAGCATATGGCTACTAATACTCAACAATTTGGCACTTGCAATGATGTTCATCACGTAAACAAGGTAAGTACTTCTTCTATTGAACATCGTTTAGTTGAGGTAATGTCTTTTTTTAGACAAATTGTTATCAAACAAGCACAGGTAAAGGCGTCTGAAATATGTGCAAATATTGGTCATCCAACTGACGAGTGCCTAACTTTACAACAGGGAAGTATGGAATATGTCAATGATGCAAGAAGAAAATTTCCTAACCAGTACAACCCGTATTCCTAGACGTATAACCCAAGTTGGAGAGATCATCCCAACCTAAGTTATAGGGGAAATAAGCAGCAAAATCACTTCCCAAATAGGCTGCAAGGAGAGTAACAATTCCAACCAAGGCAACAAGCCTCCTCTTCCAATTCAAATAAATCTCTCAAAGACTTAGTTAAGTCTCTTGCTATTAACCCTATACAATTTCAACAGGATCTAAAATAATTCCTACAAGATACAAAATCAAGAATCTAAAACTTAGAAAGCCAGATGGATCAGATTACGGTGACTATCAACCTCCTAGAATCACAAAGTTGAGGGAAGTTGTAATCTCAAATGGAGGTAAATCCAAGGAACATTAGCATGATAACCTTGTGGAGTGGAAAGGAGCTTGAGATTCCTAAAAGAACCTTGACAAGGATAGCCAATGAAGAATAGATTAAGAAGGAGTTGGAAATGAAGGAAATCTCTTGTCTAGCATAAAGCTAAACTTCGAAAGCCCTAATATAGTTAAGACTAATCCTCCATATTTTCCTAGCAGACTAGAAAAATCAAAAAAGGAGGGAAAATATACGGAGATATTAAGGACTTTCTGAAGGGTGGAAGTGAACATACCTTTACTGAACACAATCAAGCAAGCACCTGGGTATGCAAAATTCCTTAAGGAATCGTGTACTAATAAAAGAAATCTGAGAGGTGACGAGAAAGTAATGATGGGTAAGAATGTTTCTGTAGTATTCAAGAAGAAGATACCTTCGAAATGTTAGGATCTAGGTATGTTCACTATTCCCTATAAAATTGGTAACACTATGCTAAATAAAGTTGTGTTAGATTTGGGAGCTTCAATCAATGATACGTCTCGATCAAATTATGCATCTTTACATTTGTTGCCTTTAAAAGAGACAAATGTTATCATACAATTAGTTGACTGTACTAAAGCTTACCCTGATGGTGTAGTTAAGGATGTATTGGTGCAGGTAAATAATTTGGTATTTCATGTAGATTTCTACTTGGTGGACATGAATGATAAAAACCTCGTACAATCCAATACCTATCTTACTGGCGATACCATTTTTTAATATGACCCAAACTATAACATATATTTGTAAGGGCACCTTTATGATCAGATTTGATGGGGAAGTAATTCATTTTAACATTTTTGATGCAATGAAATATCATTAAGATGGTCATTTTGATTTCCAATAGGGATTCCTTTCTTATTTTGCTCAAAGATGTTTAGTTGTATATGTATCATATCAAGTCAGCTCATGCATCTCTTGATGTTGCTTTTTACAGGCCTCTTGAATCTTTTATTTACCCATTTTGCTTTTCCTTGATTTGGCTTTAGTTTTATTTGTATAAAATACAATGGAATAAAGTCGTACTGTTCTTTTCATTATTATCTTTATTATTGATTGATAGGAATTTTCTTGTTAAGATCCTATAAATCAACTAAAACGTCATATTCATTAATTCATATCGAGTAGACCTTGTTACTGTGATAATTTTTAATTCGTAAGTTTTATGGAAGGAGTTATATCACCATAAATAAGACTAAAGTAAGTGTTAGATTTAAAGCTGGTGTTAAAGATTATAACTTGACTTATTATACTCCTTACTATGAAAACAAAGATACTAAGATCTTGGTAGCATTACGAGTAAAACTCCTCAACCAAGAGTTCCCTCCGAGCAAGCGAGGGCTACGGTAGCTGCTGAATCTTCTACTGGTATATGAACAAGGATTACTCTATCAACCATCGTCTACTTCAAAGATCCTATTTGAAAAAATTTCAAATACAAAAAGTCAGTATTGTCTCAAAAGGACAAGTCAATCTTCATAAATTTCATTGCATATGTTAAAGAATTATACAAATAAAGAGTTATATGAAAGACAACTTATATAAGAAAAAATATGGGAGAGAGAAAAAAGACAAGAGGGTCGTTTATCCTCTTAGCTGGTCAAACATAGGATAGTTTATAGCTCTTTGGGCTTTGATTACCAAGTAATAGAGACTTTACAGGTAAAGCCTGAGGATTGATTGTTTTCTCTATTGATTGTTTTCCTGAAGGAGGATGCTAAGTCCACAAGCAAGCTCATTGTAGGTTGAATCCTCTAATGATGGAAGTAATGAAGAAGGAAATGTTAAAGCTTCTTGATGTTGGGGTCATTTACCAAATCTTTGGTAGCAAGTGGGTAAGTCTGATTTAGATAGTTCCAAAGAAATCTTGAATCACAGTAGTGGCCAAT
Organism: Erythroxylum incrassatum; assembly: GCA_026546855.1. Classification (NCBI taxonomy): domain Eukaryota; kingdom Viridiplantae; phylum Streptophyta; class Magnoliopsida; order Malpighiales; family Erythroxylaceae; genus Erythroxylum; species Erythroxylum incrassatum. Next base: position 16,960,759 of record JANVCL010000212.1, on the reverse strand, counting down.
TAAAAAGATAAATTGGTTCCCACCCGCCTACAAACGGGTGGAAAGTATGAATTGACTGTAGAAAATTGAACACGACAACTTGTAAAGATCACTTTCCCGTCCCTTTTATTGATCAATTGCTTAAATGATTAGCTAGATATCCGTATTACTATTTTCTAGATGGCTTTTCAAGTTATCTTTATATCCTGATTACAACAAAGGATCAAGAAAAGACCATCTTTACTTGACCATTTGGTACATTTTCTTACTAAAGGATGTCATTCGAATTGTGCAATGCACCCGTCATCTTCCAAAGAGGCACAGTAAACATTTTCACAGAGTATATTGAGAAAATCATAGAAGTATTCATGGATGAATTTAGTGTTTATGGCTCTTCTTTTGATGAATGTTAAGAAAATCTTGCTCTTATTTTGGAAAGGTGTATTAAAACTAACCTTGTACTTAATTTGGAAAAATATCATTTTATGGTAGATCAAGGTATAGTTTTTAAGGCATTTTATATCTGCTAGGGGTATAAAAGTAGATAATTCTAAAATTGATCTTATTTCTTCATTACCTTACCCTTCAAATGTAAGGGAATTCATTTTTTTCCTTGCCCATACGAGTTTTTACCATAGATTCATCAAGGATTTCTCAAAGATAGTCTCACCTTTTTGCAAGCTATTACAATAAGGTGTCTCCTTTGCTAAGTGCAAGGAGGCCTTTTTTAAACTTAAGGAGCTCTTAACATCTCGACCAATGATTCAACTACCAAATTGGAGCCTTCGCTTCGAGTTCATATATGATGCAAGTGACTATGAAATGGGGGTAGTTATAGGATAAAGAATGGGTAAAACTTCACATGCCATCTATTATATTTTGAAGACTTTGAGTCCAAATCAATTAAATTATTGTAAAACTGGAAAAAAAAACTTTTATCTATGGTTTTTGCTTTAGAGAAATTTCAGTCATATTTGTTAGATGTTAAGGTTATTGTTTATTTTGATCATGCAACTTTAAAGTACTTGCTCATGAAGAAAGAAGCAAAGCCAAAGTTGATGAAATGAATTCTCCTCCTTTAAGAGTTTGACTTAGAGATAAGAGATAAAAAGGGGATAGAAAAGATAGTTACTGATCACCTTGGTCTCTTGTAAAAGAAGATGATATCCCTCAAAGAGAAACATTTCTAAATGAACAACTATTTTCTACTAATTTATGCAAATATTATGAATTTTTTAGTTACTAACAAATTTCCTATTGTTTTGTCAAAGGATCAGAGGGATAAATTAAAGAATGAAGCTGAGTACTATATTTGAGATCATCCATATCTATAGAGACACTATGCAAATAAAGTTATAAAAAGGTGTGTGCCTTAGAGTGAGACACCTTTGATCTTAGCCTTCTGCCATTCATACGTTTGTTAAGGAAACTTTGGGGTAAAGAGGACTTCCCATAAAGTTTTGAAGAGTGGTTTCTATGGGCCCTTATTATTCAAAGAAGCATATATCTTTTGCAAGTGATATGATAGGTGCCAACAGTCAGGTAACTTGTCCTGTGAAAATCAAATGCCATAAATTGCCATTTTTTTTAAATCTTTAATGTTTAGGGTATTGATTTTATGGGATCTTTTCCTCCATATTTTGGTTTAATTTTATATTACTTATAGTTGATTATTTTTCCAAGTGAATGAAAGCTAAAGCCACCAAAACTAATGATGCTAAATTTGTTACAGCTTTTGTCAAATATAACATCCTTTTTTAGTTTAGGATACTAAAGGCAATAATAAGCGATATGGGAATCTATTTCTATAATAGGGTAATGGAAACGTTGTTCAAGGAATATCACATCGGGCACAAGGTTTCCACCTTCTAGCATCCCTAGACCAGTGGCAAAGATGAGGTGTCTAATTAAGAAATTAAGTCAATCCTAGAGAAAACAATTCATCCTAATAGAAAGGATTGGAGCATAATGCTAGAAGATGTATTGTGAGCTTATAGTAAGGCTTATAAGACACCAATCAGGAGTGAATAGAAAATTACAATTACACGAGTTGGAGGATGCAAAATGACTACTATCAAAATACGATGACATATAAGGAAAAGACCAAGGCTTTTCATGATAAGATGATTTCGAGGAAAATCTTCATTGTGGTTAGAAAGTGCTTCTCTATCACTCTAGACTCAAATTATTCCCAGGCAAGTTATGTTCCCATTAGGTTGGTCTTTTGTGGTATCTTATATCTTTCCTTTTAATGCAGTAGAGATATAAAGTTTGAAAAAAAAGATATTTAAAGTGAATATTCTTCACCTGAAGTCGAACTATAAAGGCTTCAAACAAAGAATATGGGAGTGGTAATGCTTAAAGATGCCAATGGCATCACTTATTGAGGGAAATATGGAGTCAAGCTAATGACATGAAACAAAGGCACTACTTGGGAGGCAACTCAAAGGAAGTTTGTTCCTTTTCATTTACATTCCCACATTTGTTGCTTGTGTTCAATACTCCATTTCTTACATTTGATGCTACATTGGGGATAATTTAAGTTTTAAGTATAGGGGTAGGGATCTTAGTTTTTATATGTTTTTCTTAGGTGTATTAAAAATTAACTAAACAATTCTATTGCTTTTAAGATTATATAGTCATAATTAGAGAGTAAATTGATAAGAAATATTTATGAAAACTTGAGCAATACTTTTACTCTTGAAATTGGTCAATATAAATTATCTTTAGAAGAGAAGTGACTAGTGGTAAACATAAGCCAATGAGCTTTTGAGTCTTTACAAATTAACACATCCATATCAGTCTCATTGTCTTTTGTTTATGTGTGACCTTTATGACATATACATCCTAATTTTGATTTGATTTTCTATTTGAGAACATATTTTTATCATGTGCATTAACTTGAAAATGATATACGCAGTCTTTGTTTTACAACCTATTTAACCAAATAGCCTACTTATCAATGATTTTTCCTTTTGATAAGCCCCTTTGAGCTTTATTTGCCTTTTCTTTTTGTTCTAGTCACATTACATGCCTTAAAACCTAACTAAATTTCCTATACAAACCTTAAATTTAGTAGAGCATTATGATTATTGATGTTTGTAGACGCACAAAAGTATAAGTATGGGGTTGTGCTTATGTGTGGGTTGGTTATAATTGTTGGAATGTCATTTTATCTCTTATCAATGAATTCCAATTTTTTAAAAAATTAAAAAAGAATATTATTATAGTTAAAACTAAATCGACACTACAACGAGTTCAAGGCTTGATGCCTACCATCATATTGCAATATGACCTAAAAAAACTCCTTAAGGGAGATAGTATAACTATCTACATAATGGACAACAACAAGAAACAATTATAGGCACCACTAAATTTCACCTTCATAGGAAAGCTCATTTACCATTTCTGGTATTTGAGATTTTGCTTTCTCTTCCCAACAGATTTCCTTGTTGTAGATTTGGGTTGCACACAAAAATCGCCCGGAATGATTGGGACATAGTCTATAGTTAATAGGGTATCACAATCCTCTCCTTGTTCTATATCCCTTATCTCCTAATCCTCAGTTTGCCCAACAGTTGAAGATGGAGTCATCATTTTGGCCCACTAAATCCGACAATGCTTCAAATATTTGGAAGTGAAGTCATTAGTGCTACTGTCTAGATTCTCCCCATTTTATGCACTGGAATTGTCTAGGGTTGTCTTTCCCTGAGAAATGTGTGTGACAACTTGTTCAGTCCTGACACTAACTACTTGATTACCATTATCTTCATCACACTACATCCCCTGCACTAATATGCATACCCCTAACAACACTAGTAGTTTTATCCTCTACAAGAAGGATGAATTCCAAATGTTGATATAGCTTCTTTCAATTTTTATATGAAAACAGAAGAAAAGGCAAAGGAGAAAAAAGAAAAGATAGAAAAATATGTTTAAATAAAATTATCAAGGAGGAAATGCATTTGTGTTGCAAATTTATTAATGATTATTCTTTCTTCTTAAAGTTGTATGCAAAGGGTGATTTGATTATGATGTGAATGAGGAGATGTTGTTTTGAAGGGTCACTCCTTACAGTTGTAATGTATTGCTTACTTTCAATTTTCTTAAGTGATTTATGCTTTATGTGGTTTATGGTGTGAAGGTTTGAATCTAAGCTGTAAAACAAAGTTTTTGCATTCATCATAGCTGATGATACCTAGTTTTGAGTGAATGTTGATTTCTATGCTTGATGTTACATTAAATGTTTTTCTCGCTACACTAGCTTTGGTGGATTTTGCACTACACTATCCAAATACATCTCACCTTAACCTTTTCCCACATTACAACCTTAAAAAGTCCTTTGATTCATGATTATACATGTGAATCCTAATGGTGGAGAACTAAAATGATATACAAAGTCGTGGAATGTCTTGATCATAAATGGTATTTAAGTGTACCTATGAATCTATCTTATTCTTAAACACATTTTATCAAAGTCTACCACTAGATTTCTCAGTTTCTAAAGGGAATTGTTGTTGATCAATCATGAGTAGAGTCATTTAATGTTTAGTTCTTTCCATGGTTTAAAAAGTTATTCCCCTTTTCTCATACCAATTTATTCTTAGGAAATATGGAAAATGTGAAAGTGTTTTGGTTTGTGACTGATTTTTTTTTTGCCCGAGGACGGTCAAAGGCTAAATGATGGAACTTGATGTATGCTTGATTGTTTATATATTCACTCCTTAATACTTAGCGATTAATACTAAGAAATAATCTAGATACTCATTTTGGTTCACATTGGGTATTAGGTATAAGTCGGGAAGCATAAGAGCTAAAATAAGTTTAAAGCACATTCCTTGAGTTATCCTCTTGATGTATAAACTCATTTTTCTGTATGGAATAAGAAGGAGATGGGTTAGAGTGAAGATGGGAGAAGAAAAATGCAAGAAAATGAAGGATTCAACATGATTTACAAGATGCACAGTCATTATCCACTTGCACGACTATGCATAATTTTGAAAGTTTTATTTTTTAAAGATGCACAGTTGCACGCATGGCTATGCATCAAACCTTGCATGTTCACAAAAACCTAGTTTTTCATGTAAATAGACCTATAAGACGCCAAGAAGGCATGAATCATTTTTGGAACACGAAATCTAGTAAAACTCTGACTTCCTTGAGATCCATAGAAAGCTAATCCTTCTTCCTTCCAGTTCATAGGGAAATCGAAGTCGAAGATCACAATTGAGCATCTCTTCATTGTGTATTATTGATTCTCTTTCTCTTTGGAGATTATTTATGTTATTCTTTGCTTATTGATTTGGATATTTGTTTAAGAATGATTTGGATTCTTTCATTGCATTTTTTTATATAAAACCCTTTTCCAAAATCTTGACTATAATATTTAATAATTGTGTTTTCAATTCATTTGTGGTAAACTAATGGTGTTAAATTATTAGGGATAACATAACATAGGTTAAATAATCCAAGCTTATATGATTGTTGCCTACATTAATCTATTTTCCTAGTTCGTATTGCTTGTCCTACTAAATATAAAGAGCTTATTCTAGGATATTCGGTAGCTAGGTTTAGTTAATGAGTTTATTTTGATTATACAAGATCTAAGGGAAAATTAGGGATAACAGAGCTTATTGTTAACATACGATTAATAGTTTCTAAGAGAGGTGTGAAAGCAATAAGACAATGAAGTATGCTTATTTGTGTAAGCTGAGATTGAACCAAAAACTAGATTTTAAACACATTCATCAATTTTATCAATCTTCAATTGCTTGATTTGATTTGCTTTCATTGATTTAATCTTACTTTATTTTCTTAATTGCTTCAAACCAAACCCACCCTTTATTTCCTAAATATAAATTCTTTTCATTACAAAAGTTACACGCACATTCTCTATGGATATGATCCCTACTTACCACTTTTATAAAATTTAATGTGCAAAGTTAGGTTTTATTTTCTGGTGCATTCAATATGGATCAAGAAGTTTGTGGCAACGGCATGTATACTCCTTGAAGTTCAAAACATATGAGGAGTTGCTTGATCTAATAATGGTGTTAGCACTCAATCTTCGCTAACCGTGCCTTAATCTATCTTTTCCACAATAAGTAAAGAAAAAAACAAAAAATGATAATTAAGCAAAACACACAAACATAAAGAGAATAAATATATATACAAACCAATGCTAGGTTTAAATTCACTAGCGGGATTTCTTCATCATGCTCAGATTACTTGATGGGGAGAGGGAAAGCACTTGCCAATCCTGTAGAAAATGTCCTTTAAAATAAGGCTTATCCAGTTGCTGTTGATTTTGAATGTCTCACTTTGTCATTAGTCGACTCCAATGCACCATGTAAGAAAACGTTAGTGACTTGAAATGGGCTACTTCATCTTGATTTCAGCTTGTCAGGAAATAATCAAAGGTTAGAGTTGAATAATAAGACCATATCTCTGACCTCAAACTTCTTCTTTTTTAGAAGAGCATCATCCCATTTCTTGGATCGTTCATTATACAGTTTGGTATTCTCATAGGCGTGCAATCTCAGGTCCTTCAATTCATTCAGATGCAGCAATCTTCTCTCATCTCCTGCTTTTAAGTCAAAGTTCAACTCTTTGATTGCCTAGTACACCTTATGTTCTAACTCCACTAGTAAATGACAAGGCATGCTGTAAACTAATCAATAGAATCTAGTGCTAATGGTTGTCATGAAGGCTGTTTGGGAAGCCCAAACTATGTCATCTACCATTGTTGCCTAATATTTTCTTGAACTATTGATAATTTTCTCCAAGATATTTTTAGCTCTCTATCCACCACTTCTACTTGCTTACTCATCTGGGGATAGTAAGGTGTTACGTCTCGATGTTGCACCCTATATCTTTTTAATAGAGCTTTAAATGGTTTGTTACAGAAATGTGTCCCTCTGTCTCTGATTATGACCATTGGCACTCCAAACCTATTAAATATTAGCTTAACAAATCTTTCACTGCTCAGCCATCATTTGTTGGAGTTGCCCTAACCTTGGCTCATTTTCATACATAGTCAAACCCACTAGGATATAAGTATTTCTAAATAAGGATGAAAAGGGCCTATAATGTTTAGCCCGTAAACATTAAAGATTTCAGCTTCCAAGATTGTTGATAGCGGCATCTCGTCATTTTTTGAAATGTTCCTGACTCTCTTGCATCTATCACAAGTTTTCACAAAGTGTTGTCCATCTTTAAACGATGTTAGCCAAAAGAATCTACACGCCAACACTCTTGCAACTGTCTTGTTGGCCCTGTAATGTCCTTTATACAAAGAACTATAATAGAGAGTTAAAATAGCATGAAATTCATTATCTGGAACATATCGTATAATTAATCCATCAACACAATTTTTGTATAAAATTGGTTCCTCCCATATATATTGTGCACAATCATGTTCAAATATCTTTCTCTATTGGTAACAAAATGAGGAAGAAGGATACCACTTATGATGTATTTCGCAATGTCCACAAACCATGGAATACTTGATTTATTCACCGAGAATAACGTCTCATTGGGGAATTATTCATTGATTTCTGGTTATGGGTGAAACTCCCCTCCTTCTAACCTTAGAAGGTGATCAACTGCCATATTTTTCACTCTTTTTTTATCCTTGATCTCAATATCAAATTCTTATAAGAGTAGGATCCACCGAATCAATCAAGGCTTTGCATCCTTGTTGGCAAAAAGATACCTCAGTGCTGCATAATCTATAAACACAACAACTTTCAAACCCAGTAAGTGAAAACAAAACTTGTCATATGCAAAAATTACAACTAACAGTTCTTTTTTTTTGTGGTTACATAGTTAAGTTGAGGTCCTATTACAGTCTTACTAGCGTAGTAGATTGCATGTAACTTTTTATCTTTATACTACCCCAATACACATCCAATTGCATAGTCATTGGCATCACACATCAATTTAAGTGGTAAACTCCAGTCTAGTGGTTGTGAAATTGGTGATAATGTCAATGTGCCCTTTAACCTATCAAAAACAAGTAAACAGTCGTTATTAAAAATAAAAGGTACATATTTTACTAATAAATGAGTAAGGGGTTTGGCAATTAATGAAAAATCCTTTATAAATAGTCGGCAGAATCCAGCATGCCCCAAAATATAGCCTCTTATAATTCTTGACTTGCTATATTTTCTTCTTTTTCATGAAAGTGAAATTTTTTAATTGCATCTAATTAAATGACATGATAATACGAGCCTATAAGTACCATTTTAGACGAAATTCCCATATTACATTCACTTTGCCTGCAAAATGGAAAATGTGTAGACCTTCAAGCATTGCAATGATAACAAAGTGTTGAATAATATTCTAATTTTTAATATATTTCAATTTTTATATGATATTCCAGACGTAAAGTTTTAATTTTATCATTGTATCATAAAATTTAAGTCTATTGAAAAATAACATAATTACAATTTATCCTACAACACAAAAGTAGACTTCGGTTTTCTTTAATTTCAAATAATATCAATACATTAAGATGAAGTGAATCACAGGTTAGTACAATGATAATCAATACACAAGAAGGGGGGTTGAATTGTGTTATCTTTTTCGTTAAACCCTTCTTTCAAGCAATACTTGCTCAGTTCAGATTTACTATAACTTTCTTTCGAAAATAATTCTCTAATAGCTTGCGTAAGTATGAATTCAAAAACGCAGTAGTAAAAATGAAAAGGTTAAGAGAATTTGACACAGTGATTTTATCCTGGTTCACCCCAAACCGTGGGCTACGTCCAGTCCTCAGAGATCCTT
>JANVCL010000212.1:16934243-16945657 GCA_026546855.1 Erythroxylum incrassatum | reverse complement strand
GCTTTCGTCTGTCTTTCTTCGCATTGCTTTCGTCTGTCTTTCTATTAGGCTTCCGTCTGCTTTTCTACTTCGCATTGGTTTCCTCTGTTTTCCTGCTAGGCTTCCGTCTGCTTTTTCTCCGCATAGCTTTTGTCTGCTTTTCTGCTAGGCTTTCGTCTGCTTTTTCTTCTTTGTATATAATTTCTGCGTTTGTCTGAATTTCGTTCGACTATTTTCTGCTTCATCTGATTTTTATTAATGTGTATTTCGTCTGCTTTTCCTTTTGTCTTCTTTTTGTTTGTCATCAAAATCATTCAATTCGTAAAGTCAATTTTTGACTTAACATAAGATAATGGTCCACAGAAAATACACAATGAACCTTAGTTAAAGGCATCACTATTTGGGGTTTATTTAGAGCCATTATATTATCTACACTTAGCTATAGTTGGAATGGCAACCACTAACAGTTAAACTTCAAACATCGAAACACGTAAGGTTTATTTTCATAATGATGATATGCTTTAACCATTAGTTGAAAAAATACATTTAAAATATAACATTTATAAAAGAAAAATTAGACAAAAAATAGAAACTGAAAGAAGGAACATTTATAAGTCTATACTCCGACAAGAGAAATAGTGGACATAAAAAAATATAGAATGCCAAAAGAAGATATATCCATAGGTATATATTCCTATAAAAGACAAGGGACACATATAGTAATTTTTTGTTCCAAAGAAAAAATATTAACAAACATAAATATTGAGTGAAGAAAGGAACTTTAGTGGGTTTATATTTCTAATCATAACTGTTGTTTTAATTAAAAAAACCATAACCAAAGGCATTATTTGGGAGGCAACTCAAGGGAAGTTTCTTCCTTTTCATTTACATTCCCGCATTTGTTGCTTATGTTCAATACTCCATTTCTTACATTTGATGCTACCTTGGGGACAATTTAAGTTTTAAGTATAGGGGTGGGGATCTTAGTTTTTATATGTTTTTCTTAGGTGTATTAAAAAAATTAACCAAACAAACAAACGTTTTCTTTTTATTGTTTTTAGGATTATATAGTCATAATTAGAGAGTGAATTGACAAGAAATATTTATGAAAACTTGAGCAATACTTTTACTCTTGCAATTTGTCGATATAAATTATCTTTAGAAGAGAAGTGATTAGTGGTAAACATAAGCTAGTGAGATTTTCAGCCTTAACAAACTGACACATTCATATCAGTCTCATTGTCTTTTATTTATGTGTGACCTTTATGACATGTACATCCTAAATTTGATTTGATTTTTTATTTGAGAACATATTTTTAGCACGTGCATTAACTTGAAAATAGTATAGGTATTCTTTGTTTTACAACCTACTTAACCAGATAGCCTACCTTTCGATGATTTTTCCTTTTGATAAGCCCCCTTGAGCTTTATTTGCCTTTTCTTTTTGTGCTAACCACATTACATACCTTAAAACCTAACTAAATTTCCTATGCAAACCTTAAAGTATAAGTGGTGTGGGAGTGAGCTATGTGTAGGTTGGTTATAATTGTTAGAATGTCATTTTATCTCTTATTGGATGTATGAAGTCTTGATATAGTTTAGACTGAGTCATGGTATTTATCGTACTAAGTAATGATAATCTGATTTTAAGATGAACATATGACTTATCCATAATGGATGGTGGTATTTATCGAACATAAATGTGGTATTTTTTGTATGAAATCTAGTATAATTTTAAATGAGACATAATATTCTTTGTGTTGAGTGATTTTTTTTTTAAGGTGAAGGTTTCTCTTATTTGTTATTAGTTATCTGGAATGTGTGATCTTAATCCTTATTCTTCTTTTGAAACTCTATTTCATTCTTCCAGGAAACATTAAACAAATAAACAGAACACATCATTTCACTAAGAAGTTGCAAAAATAAAGTTGAAGTATCCACCTTCAAGAATAAAATGAAATGAACATTTTTAACAAAGATCAAAGGAAGGATAAAAAATTGAATGTCAACAAAATAATGGACGAAACAACTATTTAGAAAAAAGTTGGTCTTTCTATTTTTCAACAATAGCCAATTACGTAAACATTTTATTTGGAGGAGGAAAGAATAAGGAACATGGTAAGTTAAGACGAAGAAGATGGACTTGTTTCAAGATGATTTACATTTTTAATTACTATATTGTTTATTGTATTTTTACCCTACTTCTGTGACCGCCACCAGTTACATTTGGTAAAACATATGGGTGTTAGCTGTTTTGGTTGCAATTGCGTTCCGTTCACAAATATATCTCCATTTCATTAGCCTTATTTTTCCACAACTTCAGCTTCTTACTAGGGCATTCATGTCAGCTTATAAATGCTGTTTTAGTTTAACTGAAAGCTTGTTATCCATTTCTTCTTTAGCATTAAATTATTATGTGCATTATGAACTTCTGGCCTCCACTTATATGAAAACTAAGACTCACCCCCTTCATTCCTTCCCTGATAAATGCGATTACAACAATCAACCATAAGCCTACTGTTTTCCAAAAGCCTTAACAAAGAAAGAGAGGAAATTTACAGCTTGGCCTGCTAATGGGTGCTTCTTTATGCTAAATAAATCTCTTCATGTCGAGTTTTAACAAGTTACTTATTTCTTCTTATTGATTTGCAGCCTATATTTTCTTGAGATCAGCTACCTGAGGAGATGGGAGCTACAGTTGTCCCTTCTGTATTCTTGAAGAACTACTGATACAATGCGTTAACCAACATTAAGAGTAGTTAGGAAAATAAGAAGGAAAAATAACAAGAGAAAAAACATTTAATTGTGATGATTTATCGCATATGGTGTTCATCTAATGGATTAGTTTCTAGACACACCAACAGCCAGGTGCTATCCAAAATCAAAGAGCTTTCGCCTTTTCAAAGTTGAACAAGTGGTATTGTCCAAAGCACAAGTGGATTGTAAATGGTGTCCTTTTTACTCAGAAACGGACAAAGTTAATGGCAACAGGCTTGGGCAAAGGCTTTTTTTCTTGAAAATTCAAGAAGGCAACAGCATGTTTCACACTATGACATGTGCTTTAAGTATGCTTTTAAGACCTCTATTTAAACAGAGCCCTGACAACTTTAGGAACTTGATTGGAAAGTTTACATGTTGAATTGTCACAGGGGGAAAGGAGCAATACCAATCAATTGTTTTTTCTAGTATCCTTTACAGCTTATATTGCATTCCAATGTGTGGGAAATGTAGACTTTCAACAAATCAAATGGGAAGCAAATTTCTGACGGAGAGATTCATAGACTAAAAAGTTGCCTAGTCCTATCTTGCCTTAGAAGTGGAACGAAACGGTAAAGGGGAATATAAAAAGAGAGGTACAAGTTAAAGCAAAAGAGAAGGAAAAAGAGTATCAATTAAAGGAGAAATGAAGGACATCAAGCAAAGTTTCATTCAAAAGCTTTATTGGGAAGAGGACGGGACCGCTTATTTGAGATGTAAACATTAATTGAATACACCTAGAAGTCACAGTAAGCGTACATGCGTATGCAAGGCGTGAATTAATATTTTGCATACAATCATTTATAACACCAATGAAACTTGGGACTTGCTTCTCTACAATAATAAAAAGAACTATATCTAACATGTACTCCCTCCTATCTAAAATAAAAGTCGTTTTAGATAGATTTTAATTATTCAAAATAAATGTCGTTTATAACTTTTCATGTATATTTATAATTTTACTTTCAAAATTACCCTTTAATTTATCTCACATCTTGATTACACAGATTACATTTTAAAGACAGTTCAATATGTAATTAATGAACGTATATCAAACATTTCATTAACTTTCTTAATGAGAATGCATTTTTCTAAAACGACTTTTATTTTGGATAAGAAGGAGTATCAGTTAGTAGCATTAACTTGCTTTTTAATTGTAATTTAAAAGAAGTTAATCTTTTGGTCTAAATCGTCTTAAATTAAGAATGAAGTATTTATCTATAACTAGTTGTACGTGAGATGCATTTGTCTCGAGCACACAATTTAGAAACGAAATTAAGGCTTCAATTATAATATTTTTATTCAAGTCATAATTAAAAAGATCAAAACAAAACCAAAACTAAGAAAAAATAGAGTATAAAAGGGAAGAAAGGACTTCTTTTGTTTATTGGTTGTATTTTTTATTTTTTCTTTTCTTTTCTTTCTCTTGATTGTTTTGTAATCTTTCTCTTTTCAAGACATAGAAAACTCGAGTAAATTTTCATATTTCTTTATGAAGGTGAGTGATATTTACAATAAAAATGTTAAATTTTCTCTTTTATTAATATTTTTCTTAATGAAATTTTCTTAAACAAATATGCTTTTGTTCTTTTCTTCATCTACAATATAATCATAATTATAAGCAAATTGCATTCCCTTTCTTAATTTGGAACAAAGTTTTCTATTTCATTTTAAAACAACATATACAAAATTCATTTTAAAACAACATATACAAAATTCAACAAACGCAAGTAGAAACTAAGTTTTTTTGTTCACTATAGATTGAACGATAAGTAATTAATTAAAAGTTTATATTAGACATGAAAATTGCTTTGTGTTCAAAGTTGTGTACCGCAATGATATATTAGATCTCTCTGCCTATCGAGGAATATAGGAGTTAAATTTAAATTATGTTCTTGAATCTACAAACCTACAAAACAAGTATCGCAGGTTCTAACTATAGAATTTATAATCCTTAAGCCAATTTTAGACCTGTAATTGATGGCGCAATAATGATAATATGACATACTTTGTTGGAAATCAAATTACGTTTTTATACTAGAAAAAGAAATGCAAATATCTAAGAAATGATTCAAGCAATTGGACTTTATTCAAATTAATTTATCTTAACTAATAATAATAAATATATTAATTGCCCTACCCATACATCTCCTAAAATATGCAAGTCTTTAACAAAGTTAAATAGGAATCTTAATGGTTATGGTGATTGCAAAGATGTGTTTAACATAATGTATTTTTAACATAACACGGACTTAGTATAAAATTTAAGCCAATTTTTAGGTAGAAAGATTTTAAAAAAAACTTCAACTTTAGGCACCAACTCTAGGAGAGTGCAAGAGTCTCATAATCTAAGCCTTAAGATCAAGCTTGATATGACATGTTATTTTCTTGTTCATTGTTCCTTTAAACAAGCTTAACTCACACTATTAATTTGATTATGCTTGTTATGCTTCTAATATGAACTTTGTAACCATGCCAGGTCCAGTATCCTTAGCTTTTACATTGTTTTTATTGATTTCTAGTAGCAAATTTTACATTGTGCTAATTTACGTAAAGGTTTGTCAATTGCTATATAGCATATGCTTCATAACTTTAAAATTGTCTAGACCAAAAATATATGGGAAAATATGAGGTTTATAATTTTTTACCACCTATTTTCTAGTTATATCCTTCCCTCTTATATTAAAGTCAGGAGACCAACTTCCATAGAAAGAGTATTTTATCGTATATTTATAGAGATTAACACTTACTATGATTATTTCAAGTGTAAGCAATATATATCGTTAAAAGACTTTGTGAGTGACTTGGTGAGGGAAACAAGTCCGAGTCTTGGTCAAATCCACTTGTAGTCCTGGATCATTATAATATAATTTCTTATCACTAATCACCTATAAGGCATTGAGCCTACCCTAAATCTATTTTAATTTCACATATCAAATTAAAGATATAGGCATGTGTTTTTGATGGTTTAATCTAAATGTAAAGCATATATGAGATTGTAGAATCATTAAGGAATATTTATAATTGGAATACTTTATTTGTGTTCCTTAAACAAAACTTTCAATAATAATTTGGATGTCAAGCTTATGCAGATAGACTTGAACAAAACTTTCAATAAAAGATATAAACGACATGTTATCCTAAAGCAATAGGCATACATTTTAATTAATAGGCATTCATTATATCCCTAAGGATGAGATAATAAAGAGAAGACATTTTAATAAAGGCCATAGTCCCAAAACAAAAGACTTGTATGTTGGTTTTCATTATTTTTCTTTTACTCTTTGTATTTTCCTACTTTCTTAACATTTTTACTTGTGGGCATAGATATGGACACTCTCAAGTTACTTAATAGGTGCACAAACAGAGAAGTATTGTTAACATTTCCTCTACCTTAAAGAAAGCTTCCAAGAAAAGAAAGCAACTCTACATAAGAAATTACTCTAATGGAGTTTACTGATAGCATTGCTCTACAAACTACTCTTTCCTTACCTCTTACTAAAGTGCAGAATGCTGAAACTATATCTAAGTAAGGAAAGGATAAAGTTCTTGAGAATGTCTTTTATATATAACGAAATGTTTGTGTTATGGACTCCATCTTTTAGAACAATAAAATGGACTTATCGAGTTTATTAAAGAATAGTGCTTTTATTAGGAAATGAATTTTTGAGTGAGAGAGAGGGATAATATTCATAACTAAATTGGACATTATGTTACTCAAGTGAGTGTAACTCCTTTCTTATGTACAACTTTTTATTATAGATTTAATAATTTAATTATGATGCAAGCCTTAAGATACTAGTTGGTTTGTAACATAATAGCTACTATAGAGTTAGGGAGTTCAATATGGTTGTTAGATAAGGCTAAGAATGAAAAGGATAAGTTTCTAAAGAAAATGGTAATGCTTAAAGAGAGTAAGGAAAAAGATGTCACAAAGTTGAAATATGAAAAAGACAAAGAGAGAGAGAGAGAGAAAGAATTTAATGGTCAAGTATAACAAGCTTAACGTGATTAATATTCATATCATGTGTGCAATAGATGAACATTCTTACAAGGAGTACAAATTGAAAATCCCTTAGTTAGAATTCTATGATAGATTCCTTGATCTCAAGTTTCATAATGTTTTAAGACATAGTGAAGGCTAAATATCCAAACCTAGGTTAAAGAAGATTTATATCAATGACATCCCTAATAGTAGTCTTATGGAGGAATATAAAGTGATTAAGAAGCTTTTTTTTTCAATTACTACCCATCTTAAAAGGATATGAGTTTTATTATAGAAGCACACAAGCCTCAAATACATGGGTCCAAGATGAGTCTATCATCTTACATATACTAAAATTTCTCCTTAGTGTATTTTATTCAGAATTTTCAAGATTATTGGATGAATTGTCTATTAGTAACATCATCTCTTATATATTTTTATATATTTTATGGATTTTTTTATTTTATTGTGCTTTTGTAACTTACTCACGTTTCATATTTGACACTTTATGTAATGGTTTTGGTTTGAACCTTTTGATTTCTAGCATTGCATGCATACAATTCATTTTTTCTCATATATATATATATATGATATGTGTATTAAATTGCATTGTGCAATAGTGTGACTATCTAGGAGAAGGTATGCATCTTTTTATTAGGACAACTACTTAAGAGCAAGTTTGACACTTTCAATTTTGCCACTACTTAAGAGCATGTTTGAATCTTACAATGACATGACTACTTTGGAGCAAGTCTACATCTTATGATATAAGTGAGGATTTATGTAGAAAACTGATTTATGAAATTCATTAACATACAATGACAGTTAATATAACAACTTCAAAGACATCATGAGAAAAGGAAAATTTGTTGTTAGAACACTACTGTAATAGGGTCGTAAGTGATGGCCATTTAGTTCTTAAGGATCTTTGCCCTACTTAGGTAGGCTAATATGTATATTCTAAGACTAAAAAATTCTCATATTTTAAATAGGCATACTTAGTTTAGGACTACTTTCCTTTCACTTTAACTCTATCTATGATGTTTGTTCTTTGCAACCCTAAATTACCCTAATGTAGGTCTTAGATCTGTATCTTTTTCACGTTGTTAAGCTTAGGTCATGTATTTCTTGTGTAAAATTCCTCCCTCTTTTCTTCAATTAGAATGAGCTCTAATTTGAGGCTTTTCTTATTTATACACATTAGAAATTTGGTCATCCTGAGACTTTAAATCTAGTGTTCAATAAGGATGAGTACATCTACCATAAGGGCAATCTTGAATGGTGACTATCCTATTGACATCCTCAAAAAAGTTTAGAAGGCTTATAAGATATAATGGATTTATTTTACCATAATCCCTTAGCCTATTTACCTCTCATTTTCAAGTATTAAAGGATGGTCTTATTTGTCACCTATATAAGTGTGTTGGTTTACATATGAAAGACTAATTTAAAGTGCTACCTAAGCTTCATATTATTGCAAAAAAAATTGGTAAATGATGATTATAAATTGTGTGCTATTATTTATAACTATCCTACAACAACTGATGATGTTGGCTTCTATAAACTACTTAATATATTTGCTTGTGATCACTGCATAGGCCTCAACCTTAACCTATTTCATGAAATAAATTATCATTATCAATAGATATTTGATTTGTCAAATGGATAGGATAAAAGGATCCAAAACATACATGCCCCATTGTGTAAGGGGAATTGGACTAAAGATAGGGTTATAATCAACTATAGGCTTGTGATGGAAGTCTATATGTATTTAGAATTTACCATTTTTCTTTATATATCTTTATGTATCCTTTTTTAATGTTAGCTAATAGTGGTCTTATCTTAGCATCATGTGCATTAGAGTTAAGGCACCTCAATGTGCTCCATATTAACATCCATAACACTCTTTAGCAATTTCTCAAACGTCTATCAAAAATACATATAGCAAATATGGAAAGATAAAAGATGTTTAGTCCTCGATAGTGTATGTGAATACTTAATTTTCTCTCATATAATTTGCTCTATTTAAATTTTTTGCAAAATTTTAAGAAATCTTATCTTTTAAACAATTTTAAGCTCATTTTTATCCAATTTTGTTTTCTTAACATTTTTTAAGTTAAATGGTATTTTTAATTTTAAATTCTAATTATTTGCTTTCTAAGTAAGTTTTGGCTAAACTTGATATGGTTGATAATTTATTAATCTCATTCAATTTATTTTTATTTATTTTACTTTTAATTAATTTCTTTTAAATTGTATTTTTATTATAATTTATTTATATTTTTGTTTAGTTATGAGTTTATAAAATTTTCTACATGATTAATTTTATATGGAAACTATGGATTCGAAAAATCTTTTGAATCTAACAAAAAATAAAGTTTAGGGTTAATTTTTAAAAAATATGAGAGTTGGTAAAAAACAAGGAATTGGGCAAAAGAGAAAGGTCTAAGGTATAAAAACATACCAGTCAAATCACTACTTAAAATTTAAAAGAAAAAAGATGAAACACAAAATTGATAGCATCAAAGGACATTAGTATGAAGGAGAAGCTTAAAGGTAAGTTTGAGAGCAAGAAACCAAATGAAAGAGAAAACAGATAATACAGTTGGAAAAATGCTAAAACAAGTATAATAGAAAAACTGAAAATAAGGAACCAAAAAACGATCATAACAACTAAGGCGAGAGGAAGAATATGATAAAGTAATAGAGCCCATTGTACAGCCCACTTCACTTACTAGAATATTCTTTGTAATCCTCTAATTAAATCTGTCATCTGTGAAGATTTTGTAACGGTACATATAGCTTAAGTTTAGGCATGTACATAGGCTCTTAACTAGCATAGACTTTCCTTATCAATCTGTATAAATTCAAAGTTCTCAATACAACAATTCACACCTTTCATTTACAAATATTATATAAAGTTCTAAAAGGAATAGCATAAGCTAGGAGAGAGAAAAGGTGGCATATAACAAAAATAAAGCAGAAATGAATAACTAAAGAGAGAGACTATCACGCAGGAAAATGAAAAAATTAATCAACAACGAAAGAACAAGGGTAGAAACACTACAAAGAGAGATATAATAGCTAACAATCATAGGGAAAAATTAACAAAATTGACCATAAGAGAGTAAACTATTGCAAAAGATTTTTCTTCAATACAATAGTTTTTCAAGTCTATAAAAAAAGAAAGGAGCATGTAAATGGGGAGATAGTTGTTGTAGAGATCAATTTGACCAGAAACCAAGAGAAGCAATTGAATCTTCATAGCCTCTTAAAATAGGTGAAGAGAGATAAACTAATACTTTAGAATCAAAAGGAAGCTCCTCAAGAAAGGGGTTGGCTAGGAGAACATTGGTAGGACAAAATTTAATTATAGAACAAATAGTCACTCTCCAACTAAGTAAGGTTAAGTGGTGAATGGATTAGATCATGAATTTATTATCATAAAAAAAGGTCAACATGCATTGTTTACATTACTTCTTAAGATGGATACTGGTAATCAGAGTGGGATCTAATCTCACAAATAGAAGAATAGATATGAAACTTTTTTTAATTTTTTGAAAACCAAGAACACTTTCAATTATATAACATGATTAATACATAAACATAATAAGTATAAATGCAAATTATACCTTATTATGTAGCTTGATTATTTTCTTTTCATTTTTATTAACTTGTTTCTAAATTTAGTTTATAGCATCCACTTTAGCCGTACACATTTCCAACCTCTAATCGATATCTACATGAAGAAGTTAAAGAATTCTACAAGTGGTGTAAAGAAGGTTAGATAACAAGTGTTAACTTGTTTAGAGCGTGGGCTTACTTATAACATAGTTTGAACTTTTAATAATTTAATTGAAATAGAGTCATAATTTTAATTAAACTATAATTAGAATTATAATTAATTAGAAAATGGGTCTAAATAAGATCTAATATCTCATATTGATCCTTATTTACTAAATGTTTAATTCTAAAGTTTCTCAAAATTTACAATTAAGTCAAACTTGATCAAAATACCTTTTTTATCTCTTAAATTGTTCATTGCGGATGACCCATAAGGTTCCTAAGTATGTTGGCAAGCATATAAATTATAACCTTAAATCATATTCAGTATTAGAAAAATTAAAATCCTTTAGTTTATCTTACTTATTCAATTAAATAATTTATGTGCATAAATCAAGATTGACATCTAGCAATGCATCCTAACTGCCCAAATATCGAAATATTTAAAGTGGTCATAACTAACCTTTTTATGCATAATTTTGTTTATATAATTAGATTCTTTCATCATATAATATTTTGATTTAGACCTTGGAATCAACGTCTATTTTATTTAATTCCAATCAAGTTAGGGGCTGTTTGTTTCCGTTTTTTCTTTCATTTTTGTTGTCGTTTTTGTAAAAAGAAAAATAGGTAAGTAAAACGTGTTGATTTACTTTGTTGTGATTTTTTATTTCTGAAAATAAAAAAACCACAACAGTTTTACAGAAACCAGAAAACATCGTTTCTCTGAATTTTGAAAACATGTTTTTTTCGACAGAAAAATAACATATCCTTATTTTCTATCTTAATTAATAATAATAAGTACAAAATTTATAACAATAATAAATAAATAATAATAATAATAATAAGATAATTAATTTGGTATAATAAAATTAATAATATTAAAAATAGTAAGTAGAAAATTTATAAC